>OZ020316.1:17796701-18141670 GCA_963971305.1 Arcuatula senhousia | reverse complement strand
TTACAGATATAGATTAGCTGTTGCTTGCTTAAATGTTCAGCTCATTTAGCTTTACAAAATTCACCATAGGGTCGAAGATGTCAGATGACCCCTTATAGGGGTTACGGCCCCTGAAAAATAGCGATTTTTCATGTTTTTGGCCTACAGAATGAAAACTATTGCAGATATAGATTAGCTGTTGCTTGCTTAAATGTTCAGCTCATTTAACTCTACAAAAGTCTCCATAGGGTCGAAGTTGTCAGATGACCCCTTATAAGGGTTACGGCCCATGAAAAATAGCGATTTTTCATGTTTTTGTCCTACAGAATGAAAACTATTGCAGATATAGATTAGCTGTTGCTTGCTTAAATGTTCAGATCATTTAGCTTTACAAAATTCACTATAGGGTCGAAGATGTCAGATGACCCCTTATAGGGGTTACGGCCCCTGAAAAATAGCGATTTTTCATGTTTTTGGCCTACAGAATGAAAACTATTGCAGATATAGATTAGCTGTTGCTTGCTTAAATGTTCAGCTCATTTAACTCTACAAAATTCTCCATAGGGTCGAAGTTGTCAGATGACCCCTTATAGGGGTTACGGCCCATGAAAAATAGCGATTTTTCATGTTTTTGTCCTACAGAATGAAAACTATTGCAGATAGAGATTAGCTGTTGCTTGCTTAAATGTTCAGCTCATTTACCTCTACAAAATTCTCCATAGGGTCGAAGTTGTCAGATGACTCCTTATAGGGGTTACGGCCTGTGAAAAAGAGCAATTTTTCATGTTTTTGCCCTACAGAATGAAAACTATTGCAGATATAGATTAGCTGTTGCTTGCTTAAATGTTCAGCTCATTTAGCTTTACAAAATTCACCATAGGGTCGAAGATGTCAGATGACCCCTTATAGGGGTTACGGCCCCTGAAAAATAGCGATTTTTCATGTTTTTGGCCTACAGAATGAAAACTATTGCATATATAGATTAGCTGTTGCTTGCTTAAATGTTCAGCTCATTTAACTCTACAAAAGTCTCCATAGGGTCGAAGTTGTCAGATGACCCCTTATAGGGGTTACGGCCCATGAAAAATAGCGATTTTTCATGTTTTTGTCCTACAGAATGAAAACTATTACAGATATAGATTAGCTGTTGCTTGCTTAAATGTTCAGCTCATTTAGCTTTACAAAATTCACCATAGGGTCGAAGATGTCAGATGACCCCTTATTGGGGTTACGGCCCCTGAAAAATAGCGATTTTTCATGTTTTTGGCCTACAGAATGAAAACTATTGCAGATATAGATTAGCTGTTGCTTGCTTAAATGTTCAGCTCATTTAACTCTACAAAAGTCTCCATAGGGTCGAAGTTGTCAGATGACCCCTTATAAGGGTTACGGCCCATGAAAAATAGATTTTTCATGTTTTTGTCCTACAGAATGAAAACTATTGCAGATATAGATTAGCTGTTGCTTGCTTAAATGTTCAGCTCATTTAGCTTTACAAAATTCACCATAGGGTCGAAGATGTCAGATGACCCCTTATAGGGGTTACGGCCCCTGAAAAATAGCGATTTTTCATGTTTTTGGCCTACAGAATGAAAACTATTGCAGATATAGATTAGCTGTTGCTTGCTTAAATGTTCAGCTCATTTAACTCTACAAAAGTCTCCATAGGGTCGAAGATGTCAGATGACCCCTTATAGGGGTTACGGCCCCTGAAAAATAGCGATTTTTCATGTTTTTGGCCTACAGAATGAAAACTATTGCAGATATAGATTAGCTGTTGCTTGCTTAAATGTTCAGCTCATTTAACTCTACAAAATTCTCCATAGGGTCGAAGTTGTCAGATGGACCCCTTATAGGGGTTACGGCCCATGAAAAATACCGATTTTTCATGTTTTTGTCCTACAGAATGAAAACTATTGCAGATAGAGATTAGCTGTTGCTTGCTTAAATGTTCAGCTCATTTACCTCTACAAAATTCTCCATAGGGTCGAAGTTGTCAGATGACTCCTTATAGGGGTTACGGCCTGTGAAAAAGAGCAATTTTTCATGTTTTTGTCCTACAGAATGAAAAACTATTGCAGATATAGATTAGCTGTTGCTTGCTTAAATGTTCAGCTCATTTAGCTTTACAAAATTCACCATAGGGTCGAATATGTCAGATGACCCCTTATAGGGGTTACGGCCCCTGAAAAATAGCGATTTTTCATGTTTTTGGCCTACAGAATGAAAACTATTGCAGATATAGATTAGCTGTAGCTTGCTTAAATGTTCAGCTCATTTAACTCTACAAAAAGTCTCCATAGGGTCGAAGTTGTCAGATGACCCTTATAGGGGTTACGGCCCATGAAAAATAGCGATTTTCATGTTTTTGTCCTACAGAATGAAAACTATTGCAGATATAGATTAGCTGTTGCTTGCTTAAATGTTCAGCTCATTTAGCTTTACAAAATTCACCATAGGGTCGAAGATGTCAGATGACCCCTTATAGGGGTTACGGCCCCTGAAAAAATAGCGATTTTTCATGTTTTTGGCCTACAGAATGAAAACTATTGCAGATATAGATTAGCTGTTGCTTGCTTAAATGTTCAGCTCATTTAACTCTACAAAAT
The DNA here is from genome assembly GCA_963971305.1 of Arcuatula senhousia. Lineage (NCBI taxonomy): Eukaryota > Metazoa > Mollusca > Bivalvia > Mytilida > Mytilidae > Arcuatula > Arcuatula senhousia. The sequence goes on along the minus strand of OZ020316.1, from coordinate 18,139,082 downwards.
TCTCCATAGGGTCGAAGTTGTCAGATGACCCCTTATAGGGGTTACGGCCCATGAAAAATAGCGATTTTTCATGTTTTTGTCCTACAGAATGAAAACTATTGCAGATAGAGATTAGATGTTGCTTGCTTAAATGTTCAGCTCATTTACCTCTACAAAATTCTCCATAGGGTCGAAGTTGTCAGATGACTCCTTATAGGGGTTACGGCCTGTGAAAAAGAGCAATTTTTCATGTTTTTGTCCTACAGAATGAAAACTATTGCAGATATAGATTAGCTGTTGCTTGCTTAAATGTTCAGCTCATTTACCTCTACAAAATTCTCCATAGGGTCGAAGTTGTCAGATGACTCCTTATAGGGGTTACGGCCTGTGAAAAAGAGCAATTTTTCATGTTTTTGTCCTACAGAATGAAAACTATTGCAGATATAGATTAGCTGTTGCTTGCTTAAATGTTCAGCTCATTTAACTCTACAAAAGTCTCCATAGGGTCGAAGTTGTCAGATGACCCCTTATAGCGGTTACGGCCCTTGAAAAATAGCGATTTTTCATGTTTTTGTCCTACAGAATGAAAACTATTGCAGATAGAGATTAGCTTTTGCTTGCTTAAATGTTCAGCTCATTTAGCTCTACAAAATTCTCCATAGGGTCGAAGTTGTTAGATGACCCCTTATAGAGGTTACGGCCTGTGAAAAATAGCCGTTTTTCATGTTTTTGGCCTACAGAATGAAAACTATTGCAGATAGAGATTAGCTGTTGCTTGCTTAAATGTTCAGCTCATTTAGCTCTACAAAATTTTCCATAGGGTCGAAGTTGTCAGATGACCCCTTATAGGGGTTACGGCCCATGAAAAATAGCGATTTTTCATGTTTTTGTCCTACAGAATGAAAACTATTGCAGATAGAGATTAGCTGTTGCTTGCTTAAATGGTCAGCTCATTTAACTCTACAAAAGTCTCCATAGGGTCGAAGTTGTCAGATGACCCCTTATAGGGGTTACGGCCCATGAAAAATAGCGATTTTTCATGTTTTTGTCCTACAGAATGAAAACTATTGCAGATAGAGATTAGCTGTTGCTTGCTTAAATGTTCAGATCATTTAGCTCTACAAAATTCTCCATAGGGTTGAAGTTGTCAGATGACTCCTTATAGGGGTTACGGCCCCTGAAAAATAGCGATTTTTCATGTTTTTGTCCTACAGAATGAAAACTATTGCAGAAATAGATTAGCTGTTGCTTGCTTAAATGTTCAGCTCATTTAGCTTTACAAAATTCACCATAGGGTCGAAGTTGTCAGATGACCCCTTATAGGGTTTACGGCCCATGAAAAATAGCGATTTTTCATGTTTTTATCCTACAGAATGAAAACTATTGCTTAAATGTTCAGCTCATTTAGCTCTACAAAATTCTCCATAGGGTCGAAGTTGTCAGATGACCCCTTATAGGGGGTACGGCCCCTGAAAAAAGCGATTTTTCATGTTTTTGGCCTACAGAATGAAAACAATTGCAGATTGCTTAAATGTTCAGTTCATTTAGCTCTACAAAAGTCTCCATAGGGTCGAAGTTGTCAGATGACTCCTTATTGGGGTTATGGCCCTGTATAGGTGAAAAATGGTGTTTTTGGCCTATAGAATGAAAACTATTGCAGGTAGAGAAAAGCTGTTGCTTGCTAAATGTTCAGCTCATTTAGCTCTACAAAAGTATAGGGTCATCATCAAGACCAGGTGAGCGATTCAGGCTCCTGGGAGCCTCTTGTTTGCCTATAGAATGAAAACTATTGCCGATAGAGAAAATCTGTTGCTTTGCTTAAATGTTCAGCTCATTTAGCTCTACAAAAGTCTCATAGGGTCGAAGTTGTCAGATGACCCCTTATAGGGGTTACGGCCCCTGAAAAATAGCGATTTTTCATGTTTTTGGCCTACAGAATGAAAACTATTGCAGATATAGATTAGCTGTTGCTTGCTTAAATGTTCAGCTCATTTAACTCTACAAAAGTCTCCATAGGGTCGAAGTTGTCAGATGACCCCTTATAGGGGTTACGGCCCATGAAAAATAGCGATTTTTCATGTTTTTGTCCTACAGAATGAAAACTATTACAGATATAGATTAGCTGTTGCTTGCTTAAATGTTCAGCTCATTTAGCTTTACAAAATTCACCATAGGGTCGAAGATGTCAGATGACCCCTTATAGGGGTTACGGCCCCTGAAAAATAGCGATTTTTCATGTTTTTGGCCTACAGAATGAAAACTATTGCAGATATAGATTAGCTGTTGCTTGCTTAAATGTTCAGCTCATTTAACTCTACAAAAGTCTCCATAGGGTCGAAGTTGTCAGATGACCCCTTATAAGGGTTACGGCCCATGAAAAATAGCGATTTTTCATGTTTTTGTCCTACAGAATGAAAACTATTGCAGATATAGATTAGCTGTTGCTTGCTTAAATGTTCAGATCATTTAGCTTTACAAAATTCACTATAGGGTCGAAGATGTCAGATGACCCCTTATAGGGGTTACGGCCCCTGAAAAATAGCGATTTTTCATGTTTTTGGCCTACAGAATGAAAACTATTGCAGATATAGATTAGCTGTTGCTTGCTTAAATGTTCAGCTCATTTAACTCTACAAAATTCTCCATAGGGTCGAAGTTGTCAGATGACCCCTTATAGGGGTTACGGCCCATGAAAAATAGCGATTTTTCATGTTTTTGTCCTACAGAATGAAAACTATTGCAGATAGAGATTAGCTGTTGCTTGCTTAAATGTTCAGCTCATTTACCTCTACAAAATTCTCCATAGGGTCGAAGTTGTCAGATGACTCCTTATAGGGGTTACGGCCTGTGAAAAAGAGCAATTTTTCATGTTTTTGCCCTACAGAATGAAAACTATTGCAGATATAGATTAGCTGTTGCTTGCTTAAATGTTCAGCTCATTTAGCTTTACAAAATTCACCATAGGGTCGAAGATGTCAGATGACCCCTTATAGGGGTTACGGCCCCTGAAAAATAGCGATTTTTCATGTTTTTGGCCTACAGAATGAAAACTATTGCATATATAGATTAGCTGTTGCTTGCTTAAATGTTCAGCTCATTTAACTCTACAAAAGTCTCCATAGGGTCGAAGTTGTCAGATGACCCCTTATAGGGGTTACGGCCCATGAAAAATAGCGATTTTTCATGTTTTTGTCCTACAGAATGAAAACTATTACAGATATAGATTAGCTGTTGCTTGCTTAAATGTTCAGCTCATTTAGCTTTACAAAATTCACCATAGGGTCGAAGATGTCAGATGACCCCTTATAGGGTTTACGGCCCCTGAAAAATAGCGATTTTTCATGTTTTTGGCCTACAGAATGAAAACTATTGCAGATATAGATTAGCTGTTGCTTGCTTAAATGTTCAGCTCATTTAACTCTACAAAAGTCTCCATAGGGTCGAAGTTGTCAGATGACCCCTTATAAGGGTTACGGCCCATGAAAAATAGCGATTTTTCATGTTTTTGTCCTACAGAATGAAAACTATTGCAGATATAGATTAGCTGTTGCTTGCTTAAATGTTCAGATCATTTAGCTTTACAAAATTCACTATAGGGTCGAAGATGTCAGATGACCCCTTATAGGGGTTACGGCCCCTGAAAAATAGCGATTTTTCATGTTTTTGGCCTACAGAATGAAAACTATTGCAGATATAGATTAGCTGTTGCTTGCTTAAATGTTCAGCTCATTTAACTCTACAAAATTCTCCATAGGGTCGAAGTTGTCAGATGACCCCTTATAGGGGTTACGGCCCATGAAAAATAGCGATTTTTCATGTTTTTGTCCTACAGAATGAAAACTATTGCAGATAGAGATTAGCTGTTGCTTGCTTAAATGTTCAGCTCATTTACCTCTACAAAATTCTCCATAGGGTCGAAGTTGTCAGATGACTCCTTATAGGGGTTACGGCCTGTGAAAAAGAGCAATTTTTCATGTTTTTGCCCTACAGAATGAAAACTATTGCAGATATAGATTAGCTGTTGCTTGCTTAAATGTTCAGCTCATTTAGCTTTACAAAATTCACCATAGGGTCGAAGATGTCAGATGACCCCTTATAGGGGTTACGGCCCCTGAAAAATAGCGATTTTTCATGTTTTTGGCCTACAGAATGAAAACTATTGCAGATATAGATTAGCTGTTGCTTGCTTAAATGTTCAGCTCATTTAACTCTACAAAAGTCTCCATAGGGTCGAAGTTGTCAGATGACCCCTTATAGCGGTTACGGCCCTTCAAAAATAGCGAGTCCCGTGCGGGGCCCGGGTGGCGAATAGGCCCGCAGCAGAGCCTAGCTTGTCGTAAGAGGCGACTAAGGGTCTTGGGATTCTGACGTCGGGTCAGTGCTCAGCCCACAGAGCGACCAAGTGTGTACCCTAGGTGGCTGAATAGGGTAGCCCTCGTCCGCGGGGGTTGTCAGGTCTATAATACGGAAACCCTGACCGCCGACCATAGTGGGCCAACGTGTGTGGAGAGTGCCACGCTTCATGCACGTAAAAGACCCCTTTGTGGACCGCCCAGTAGTGCACCACATAGGCTAAATTTTCCGACCCTACCCACCTCTCCCCTTTTTCCTGTGGTTCTTCAAAATTTACCGGTCCTTTGTTTCCCACCCCATCCCCATATTTCATTTATCATCATCATTTCATGTTCATTTTATCATCCTTTTCATGTTCATCGCCTGTAAATAACCTATATAGCGTTGCACGGGCGTAAAACACCAACTCACTCACTCACTCACTCAAAAATAGCGATTTTTCATGTTTTTGTCCTACAGAATGAAAACTATTGCAGATAGAGATTAGCTTTTGCTTGCTTAAATGTTCAGCTCATTTAGCTCTACAAAATTCTCCATAGGGTCGAAGTTGTTAGATGACCCCTAATAGGGGTTACGGCCTGTGAAAAATAGCCGTTTTTCATGTTTTTGGCCTACAGAATGAAAACTATTGCAGATAGAGATTAGCTGTTGCTTGCTTAAATGTTCAGCTCATTTAGCTTTACAAATTTCACCATAGGGTCGAAGATGTCAGATGACCCCTTATAGGGGTTACGGCCTTTGAAAAAGAGCAATTTTTCATGTTTTTGCCCTACAGAATGAAAACTATTGCAGATATAGATTAGCTGTTGCTTGCTTAAATGTTCAGCTCATTTAACTCTACAAAAGTCTCCATAGGGTCGAAGTTGTCAGATGACCCCTTATAGCGGTTACGGCCCTTGAAAAATAGCGATTTTTCATGTTTTTGTCCTACAGAATGAAAACTATTGCAGATAGAGATTAGCTTTTGCTTGCTTAAATGTTCAGCTCATTTAGCTCTACAAAATTCTCCATAGGGTCGAAGTTGTTAGATGACCCCTTATAGAGGTTACGGCCTGTGAAAAATAGCCGTTTTTCATGTTTTTGGCCTACAGAATGAAAACTATTGCAGATAGAGATTAGCTGTTGCTTGCTTAAATGTTCAGCTCATTTAGCTCTACAAAATTTTCCATAGGGTCGAAGTTGTCAGATGACCCCTTATAGGGGTTACGGCCCATGAAAAATAGCGATTTTTCATGTTTTTGTCCTACAGAATGAAAACTATTGCAGATAGAGATTAGCTGTTGCTTGCTTAAATGTTCAGCTCATTTAACTCTACAAAAGTCTCCATAGGGTCGAAGTTGTCAGATGACCCCTTATAGGGGTTACGGCCCATGAAAAATAGCGATTTTTCATGTTTTTGTCCTACAGAATGAAAACTATTGCAGATAGAGATTAGCTGTTGCTTGCTTAAATGTTCAGCTCATTTAGCTCTACAAAATTCTCCATAGGGTTGAAGTTGTCAGATGACTCCTTATAGGGGTTACGGCCCCTGAAAAATAGCGATTTTTCATGTTTTTGTCCTACAGAATGAAAAATATTGCAGAAATAGATTAGCTGTTGCTTGCTTAAATGTTCAGCTCATTTAGCTTTACAAAATTCACCATAGGGTCGAAGTTGTCAGATGACCCCTTATAGGGTTTACGGCCCATGAAAAATAGCGATTTTTCATGTTTTTATCCTACAGAATGAAAACTATTGCTTAAATGTTCAGCTCATTTAGCTCTACAAAATTCTCCATAGGGTCGAAGTTGTCAGATGACCCCTTATAGGGGGTACGGCCCCTGAAAAAAGCGATTTTTCATGTTTTTGGCCTACAGAATGAAAACAATTGCAGATTGCTTAAATGTTCAGTTCATTTAGCTCTACAAAAGTCTCCATAGGGTCGAAGTTGTCAGATGACTCCTTATTGGGGTTATGGCCCTGTATAGGTGAAAAATGGTGTTTTTGGCCTATAGAATGAAAACTATTGCAGGTAGAGAAAAGCTGTTGCTTGCTAAATGTTCAGCTCATTTAGCTCTACAAAAGTATAGGGTCATCATCAAGACCAGGTGAGCGATTCAGGCTCCTGGGAGCCTCTTGTTTGCCTATAGAATGAAAACTATTGCCGATAGAGAAAATCTGTTGCTTTGCTTAAATGTTCAGCTCATTTAGCTCTACAAAAGTCTCATAGGGTCGAAGTTGTCAGATGACTCCTTATAGGGGTTACGGCCCCTGAAAAATAGCGATTTTTCATGTTTTTGGCCTACAGAATGAAAACTATTGCAGATATAGATTAGCTGTTGCTTGCTTAAATGTTCAGCTCATTTAACTCTACAAAAGTCTCCATAGGGTCGAAGTTGTCAGATGACCCCTTATAGGGGTTACGGCCCATGAAAAATAGCGATTTTTCATGTTTTTGTCCTACAGAATGAAAACTATTGCAGATATAGATTAGCTGTTGCTTGCTTAAATGTTCAGCTCATTTAGCTTTACAAAATTCACCATAGGGTCGAAGATGTCAGATGACCCCTTATAGGGGTTACGGCCCCTGAAAAATAGCGATTTTTCATGTTTTTGGCCTACAGAATGAAAACTATTGCAGATATAGATTAGCTGTTGCTTGCTTAAATGTTCAGCTCATTTAACTCTACAAAAGTCTCCATAGGGTCGAAGTTGTCAGATGACCCCTTATAAGGGTTACGGCCCATGAAAAATAGCGATTTTTCATGTTTTTGTCCTACAGAATGAAAACTATTGCAGATATAGATTAGCTGTTGCTTGCTTAAATGTTCAGATCATTTAGCTTTACAAAATTCACTATAGGGTCGAAGATGTCAGATGACCCCTTATAGGGGTTACGGCCCCTGAAAAATAGCGATTTTTCATGTTTTTGGCCTACAGAATGAAAACTATTGCAGATATAGATTAGCTGTTGCTTGCTTAAATTTTCAGCTCATTTAACTCTACAAAATTCTCCATAGGGTCGAAGTTGTCAGATGACCCCTTATAGGGGTTACGGCCCATGAAAAATAGCGATTTTTCATGTTTTTGTCCTACAGAATGAAAACTATTGCAGATAGAGATTAGCTGTTGCTTGCTTAAATGTTCAGCTCATTTACCTCTACAAAATTCTCCATAGGGTCGAAGTTGTCAGATGACTCCTTATAGGGGTTACGGCCTGTGAAAAAGAGCAATTTTTCATGTTTTTGCCCTACAGAATGAAAACTATTGCAGATATGGATTAGCTGTTGCTTGCTTAAATGTTCAGCTCATTTAGCTTTACAAAATTCACCATAGGGTCGAAGATGTCAGATGACCCCTTATAGGGGTTACGGCCCCTGAAAAATAGCGATTTTTCATGTTTTTGGCCTACAGAATGAAAACTATTGCAGATATAGATTAGCTGTTGCTTGCTTAAATGTTCAGCTCATTTAACTCTACAAAAGTCTCCATAGGGTCGAAGTTGTCAGATGACCCCTTATAGCGGTTACGGCCCTTGAAAAATAGCGATTTTTCATGTTTTTGTCCTACAGAATGAAAACTATTGCAGATAGAGATTAGCTTTTGCTTGCTTAAATGTTCAGCTCATTTAGCTCTACAAAATTCTCCATAGGGTCGAAGTTGTTAGATGACCCCTTATAGGGGTTACGGCCTTTGAAAAATAGCCGTTTTTCATGTTTTTGGCCTACAGAATGAAAACTATTGCAGATAGAGATTAGCTGTTGCTTGCTTAAATGTTCAGCTCATTTAGCTTTACAAAATTCACCATAGGGTCGAAGATGTCAGATGACCCCTTATAGGGGTTACAGCCCCTGAAAAATAGCGATTTTTCATGTTTTTGTCCTACAGAATGAAAACTATTGCAGATAGAGATTAGCTGTTGCTTGCTTAAATGTTCAGCTCATTTAACTCTACAAAAGTCTCCATAGGGTCGAAGTTGTCAGATGACCCCTTATAGGGGTTACGGCCCATGAAAAATAGCGATTTTTCATGTTTTTGTCCTACAGAATGAAAACTATTGCAGATAGAGATTAGCTTTTGCTTGCTTAAATGTTCAGCTCATTTAGCTCTACAAAATTCTCCATAGGGTCGAAGTTGTTAGATTACCCCTTATAGGGGTTACGGCCTGTGAAAAATAGCCGTTTTTCATGTTTTTGGCCTACAGAATGAAAACTATTGCAGATAGAGATTAGCTGTTGCTTGCTTAAATGTTCAGCTCATTTAGCTCTACAAAATTTTCCATAGGGTTGAAGTTGTCAGATGACCCCTTATAGGGGTTACGGCCCATGAAAAATAGCGATTTTTCATGTTTTTGTCCTACAGAATGAAAACTATTGCAGATAGAGATTAGCTGTTGCTTGCTTAAATGTTCAGCTCATTTAACTCTACAAAAGTCTCCATAGGGTCGAAGTTGTCAGATGACCCCTTACAGGGGTTACGGCCCCTGAAAAATAGCGATTTTTCATGTTTTTGTCCTACAGAATGAAAACTATTGCAGATAGAGATTAGCTGTTGCTTGCTTAAATGTTCAGCTCATTTAGCTCTACAAAATTCTCCATAGGGTTGAAGTTGTCAGATGACTCCTTATAGGGGTTACGGCCCCTGAAAAATAGCGATTTTTCATGTTTTTGTCCTACAGAATGAAAACTATTGCAGAAATAGATTAGCTGTTGCTTGCTTAAATGTTCAGCTCATTTAGCTTTACAAAATTCACCATAGGGTCGAAGTTGTCAGATGACCCCTTATAGGGTTTACGGCCCATGAAAAATAGCGATTTTTCATGTTTTTATCCTACAGAATGAAAACTATTGCTTAAATGTTCAGCTCATTTAGCTCTACAAAATTCTCCATAGGGTCGAAGTTGTCAGATGACCCCTTATAGGGGGTACGGCCCCTGAAAAAAGCGATTTTTCATGTTTTTGGCCTACAGAATGAAAACAATTGCAGATTGCTTAAATGTTCAGTTCATTTAGCTCTACAAAAGTCTCCATAGGGTCGAAGTTGTCAGATGACTCCTTATTGGGGTTATGGCCCTGTATAGGTGAAAAATGGTGTTTTTGGCCTATAGAATGAAAACTATTGCAGGTAGAGAAAAGCTGTTGCTTGCTAAATGTTCAGCTCATTTAGCTCTACAAAAGTATAGGGTCATCATCAAGACCAGGTGAGCGATTCAGGCTCCTGGGAGCCTCTTGTTTGCCTATAGAATGAAAACTATTGCCGATAGAGAAAATCTGTTGCTTTGCTTAAATGTTCAGCTCATTTAGCTCTACAAAAGTCTCATAGGGTCGAAGTTGTCAGATAACCCTGGCCTACAGCCCCTTAAAGGCGAAAAATATTGTTTTTGGCCTATAGAATGAAAACCATTGCAGATAGAGAGAAGCTGTTGCTTGCTAAAATGTTCTGCTCATTTAGCTCTACACAAGTCTCCTAGGGTCGAAGTTGTAAGATGACCCCTTATAGGGATTACCCCCTAAATTAACATTTTTTTTCATGTTTTTGGCTGATATATTGAAAGCTATATCAGATGAAGAAAAGTTGTTGCTTGCTTAAATGTGCAGTTCATTAAGCTCTTAACAAAAATCTTTAAAGAGTCAAAGTGTTCAGACGGTCCTTAGAATGAACTATTGCTGAAAGAGAAAATCTTTTGCTTGATTAAATCTTCAGCTTATTTAGCTCTACAAAGTTCTTCATAGGGTTGACATCAAGACCAGGTGATCGATTGAAGCTTCTGGGAACCTCTTGTTTGAGTGACTGTACATATTTACATTTGATAAAATCTCCTGGGGGTTTGAAGTTGACTTATTTAACTTATTAGTATCAGTACCTAGGATGATGGTGTGAGAAATCTTAGTATAATCATTTACATGAGAAGTGCTTTTCATCATTAAAACGAATAAGATTACAAACACAATCAAAATGGTTATTATCACATGCTAAAACTTCAATGAGTGGCTCAAAATAATATGACAAACACAATTCAGTAGATTTACATTCTTGCCCTATATTTCAGTGGTATATAATGTACATGTTGTCATGCTTGTACCAACAGAAATGTTCTTTGTGACCTAGACGTGAACAAAGATGGCATTTAATTCTTTTATTGTATCTACAATTTTCTACACTATGATGGTTTGATCCACAGTTAAAAAAGTAGGAGTCCCTTGCATCTCTAGGATGACTGATGAGGCGGGTCGGATTGTTTGACACTTTTAATTGTACCTACTGCTGTGAGATGAATACCATCTGTGCCTATCAGGTCAGGCTCTATTTGTCCATTTCTCAATACAAAGAACAAAGGGCATTTTTATATGACCGCAAAAAAATTGCGAACATATAATGGTATGATGCTGGTATAATGCTGTCGTCTTCTGTGTCGTTGTCTGCGTTGTCTGTAAACCTGGGTGTTCCCACAATAACTTTAGTTCCAGTTATTCGATTGCTTTGAAATTTGACAATGATGTTTCCTAAGGATGCATGGGATGTATTTTTGGGTTTACCCCATTTTTCGTTTAGAAATAAGGGGCCAAAAATACTACTTTTTGGGTTTTTTTTCCTCAAAACTTTAGTTCTAGTTATCCGATTGCTATGGTATTTGACAGTGATGTTCCTTTCCATAATAAGACGAATTGGATTGATTTTGAGGTTCCCCCTTTAATGTTTCGAAATAAGGGGCCCAAAAGGGGCAAAAATTTATAATAGTTTATTTCTTTCCATCATAACTTTGGTTGTAGTTGGCCTATTGCTGTAAAATTTGTCAAGAATGTTTCTTACAATAGAACAATTAACCTGATGAATTTTTTGCGTGCCCCTTTTCCCCGTTATGTAATTAGGTGCCAAAAGTGGCCAAAATCAAAACCTTTGTATTTGTTGTCCGAATTAAAATTTTTTTGCGTGTATGTACTTGTTAAATAGCAGATGCAAAATTGCGAATTAATTGTTGCGCCCCCTTTTTTTCCCTTTTAGGTAATTAGGGACCAAAATCGAAACTTTTTTACTTGTGATCCGATTTTGGATTTTTTTGCATGTTTGTTCTTGTCAAATAGCGGATACAAAATTGAGAATTAATTTTTGCGACCCCCATTTCCTTGTAAAATGTCAGTGGAAAGTACACCAAGGAAGGCATGTGTTAATCCATCATGGGCTGCATGTGTCAAGAGCAATTGAGGAGGCTAAATTTCCCGTCCCTACCCATCATTCCTTTTTCCAGTGGCAGTCAAAATTCTCCACCCGATTGGCCTTGTGTCCCCATTTCCTCCACTTCATCATCGTTTCATGTTCATTGTATCACCCCTTTTCATGTTCATCGCCTGTAAATAACCTATATAGCGTTGCACGGGCGTAAAACACCAACTCACTCACTCACTCACTCACTCACGCGAAGCTTTTTATTTCTTCTTGACTTCCTTCAGACATTTGTAAATATGTTCAAGTTTAGTTTCTGTTCTTGGAAGTCATCCCCAATGACACTCCCGGGTGGCGAATAAGCCCGCAGCAGAGCCTTTCTTGTCGTAAGAAGCGACTAAGGGTCTTGGGATTCTAACGTCGGGTCAGTGCTCAGCCCATAGAGCGATCAAGTGTGTACCATAGGTGGCTGAATAGGGTGGCCCTCGTCCGCGGGGGTTGTTGGGTCTATAATACGGAAACCTTGACCGCCGACCATAGTGGGCCAAGATTTGTGCAGATTGCCACGCTTCATGCAGGAGGTTAAATTTCCCATCCCTACCCATCACTCTTTTTTCCAGTGGCAGTCAAAACTTTCCTACCCGATTGGCCTTGTGTCCCCATTTCCTCCACTTCATCTTTTCATGCTTTACCCCCACTCGTAAGAGATGGGGCTATATTGCAATCACCTTGTCCGTCTGTCTGTCCGTCCGGTTCAATTTCTCTGCTTCTACTGGATGGATTGGTTTCAAATTTGGTACACAGCTTCAGCATGATGAGTTACACCTTGCCTCGCCTTTCCAGGTCAGTCCATCATCTACTTCCTGTTTTCCGAGCCGACTTAGACTTTTTTAGGGTAAAAAATTTGAAATGTGAAATTTTTCGTAACAGATTTCTTGGCTTCTACTGGATGGATTGGTTTCAAATTTGGTTCACAGCTTCAGCATGAGGAGTTATACCGTGCCTCCCTTTCCAGGTCAGTCCGTCATCTACTTCCTGTTTTCCGAGCCGACTTAGACTTTTTTAGGGTAAAAAATTTGAAATGTGAAATTTTTCGTAACAGATTTCTTGGCTTCTACTGGATGGATTGGTTTCAAATTTGGTACACAGCTTCAGCATGATGAGTTTTACCGTGCCTCCCCTTTCCAGGTCAGTCTGTCATTACCTTCCTGTTTTCTGAGCCGACTTTGACTTTTTAGGGTAAAACATTTGAAATGTGAAATTTTTCGTAACAGATTTCTTGGCTTCTACTGGATGGATTGGTTCCAAATTTGGTACACAGCTTCAGCATGATGAGTTATACCGTGCCTCCCCTTTCCAGGTCAATCTATCATCTAATTCCTGTTTTTCGAGCCGACTTAGACTTTTTAGGGTAAAAAAATGGTAAAGTGAAATTTTTTGTAACAGATTTCTTGGCTTCTACTGGATGGATTGGTTTCAAATTTGGTACACAGCTTCAGCATGATAAGTTATACCGTGCCTCCCCTTTCCATGTCAGTCCATCATCTATTTCCTGTTTTCCATGCCAACTTAGACTTTAAATGGGTCAAAAATAGACAATTTTTCGTAACAGATTTCTCGGCTTCTACAAAAGGGATTGATTTCAAATTTAGTATACAGCTTTAGCATGATAAGTTGTATAGTGCCTCCCCTTTCCAGGTCAGTCAGTCATCTACTTTCTGTTTTCTGAATGGTCGAGTGGGGGTATGCTTAGCACGACTTAGTGCAACCCCTTGTTCATTGTATCACCACTGTTCATTGTATCACCACTTTCATGTTCATCTCCCGGATATAGCCGAAATCGTGCTGCTTGAGAGTAAAGCATTAACTAAGTAACTTATTAATTTTCCTAATGTTGAAAGTCACATACCTTCCTCTCTGGATTATGGTGTTAATGTTTCATAGCATATAAGGTATACAAGGGCTTGTTTTTCATTTTTTTTATTACAGTTCGTCTCATACTGTCTCTTGAGAAGTTTTTCTTTTAATATCAGCCACAGTGGAGAAATCTAAATTCTGTCAGAGGAAATGATTCGCGATGGTTTTAATTATTTCTAATTTGACGGTTTGTTGTACTTGGATGGTCAACCCATTATGCCTATCATTTTTCACAACCGGGCTGTGTTTCGTGTTACTTAAAGACCCTGGATGAAAAGGGTTTGACGCCGTTATACCTGATCAAATCCATCAAATCAAGCCTTTATCGACTAAATGTAGATTGAGTGTATTGTTGCTTCGAACTGGAAGTAGCATTTTGCAAAATCAATCCGATAATCTCCAGAACAAAATGCTAGCTTCAGCTGTGTGTTCGCATTTAAACAAAAAACCTTAAAAGGAATTATGTTTTGGCGAATTATGTTTTATACATAATTTTATACAGTTATAGTTTTCCACTGACTTTTTGTGTGCCTTTTGAACTTAATTCGAAAATTTCAATTAAAGCACCATAACAACGGATTCCAATATGGCGACGTGTATACATGACAACGGACTTACTAAATGACGTCACCTATCACGGCATGACACCATGACAACGTAATTAATGTGGGAATGTTTACATGACGGACGAACAATAAATATTTTTTTCTCTAATAATATATCATGAAAAATAAGATTGATGTTCCATCATCCTAGCCATGATGATAAAAAAAATAAATGTAAAAAGGAATAAAGGGTCTTACCTCAGTGTTTGTAAATCATTATATTTATCAACAAGTAATCACGGGAATTCTTCAAACCATGCCGTTATTTTCCGCCAGGTTTCAAAGTCAATGTTTAAATTGATGCCAATACAGAGAATGATAAATACTGACAAAGAAAGCCTTCAAAACCTGACAGAATTAGTGTTGCATAAATGTTGTTCGTCTGCAGGAAACGCAAAATTCTCTGACAGGGAAATGACGTCACGGAACCTGTAAAGGGGAGTTTCGTCCCTGCCAATTGTTGTCCCTAAAAATCTAAATTGGCGCAAGACCAATCAAATTTGAATAATCATTGACCCAATGTTGCAAATATCATGATTTTGGTAGGGGGGTTGCACATGAGTCAATTATCAAAAATTCTTTGAAACTTTCGAAGCTCATTTAGTTTAAATAGGAAGGCATGATTTTCATCATTGACATTATTCAAATTTTATTTCATTAGAAAAATGGAAGAGCAATTGAGTTCGTCGGATTTTAGGCTAAAGCCTACTCCATATTAAAACATCATTATACGGAATAGACAAAGACAAAATCTTTAGAAAAAATCCATCACAACGAAACCAACCACACAACAGACAAAACAACACATGTAACAACTTAACGCTATTTAGCAAATGATCTCATGTCGAAAGAAGAGTGAACTCAGGTGCTCTGGAAGATTAAGCAGTTTCTGCTTGCTATAGCACACTGTCATGTTGCCAAAAATTGATTTATTGTTGGTCAAATCTGGAAAGTTTGATATTAGCAAACTCAATGTTGAACCAACATCTGTGCTCATCTGAGAGAAAGAAATCCCATATTTGCCTACAAGCACATGATTTCTTCTGTACGTTAAATTTCTTGAATGATGACAGCAACCTGGGAGCAACTACTTAAAACAGAAAATTGTTACGTTTACAGTAGGTATTAGAACACTTACTTGAAAACCTAATTGAAAGATTTAGTTTAAATTGGTGCAACAAAATAGTAATAGGGTTCACTTCTATTTACTCTGATTAGGGGGCATGCATAATGGATGTAGGAGCCCTATATGTTTCACTTATTTCTTGTTTACCTTAAAAATTCTTTAAATTTCAGATAAAGACAAAGAAGATCCACAAGAACATGAAGGAAGAGGACCCCATTTTCACGCTCCAGTGCTCTGTGAACTTTTTCAAGCCATAAATTTCTTTGTAAAATTTTGTGGAAAATGAATTTCTTGAAAAGTATAATAGCTAGGCATCTGATATTTGGTATACACACAGTTGGCGTAGTGTGCTGTGTGACCTTGACCCATATTTCATCCTTTAGTGACTTTGTGAACTAGTTGGGCTAAATGTCTAGGCAACTGTCACAGGGGAGAATGAATAAATGAAAAGTTGAATAATTAGGTATTTGGATGGTGCGGACAGGCGAGACATACTTTAGTGTTAACTCTTGTTTTCTGATATTTTTGTAACATTTTGTAGATATATATCTGCCCTTTCTATTTTATCATCTGAGCATGGATTGAGCCACGGACATTTAAGGGGTCAACAATGTTTTATTCTATACCTCCTAAAATTAATTGATAGATTTACATGAAACTTTTACAGAGCCTTGATCAGGTCAAGATTTCTAGACTTCGTTTGACCTTTTAATCAATCAAAATTTAAAAATTCGACCTTTCAAATGGGGAAAAATAGTAGAATCTTTACGCCGGTTTGATATATAGAAAAGTCCCTTACATATACATATATTCTTTTACTTCCTCGCTCATATTTTGCAAATACAAAAATAGCATTGGTTTTAAACGTTATTTTGTTTAGCATGGATAAATTCTCCTTATAAACTTATGTTATGTTCCACATATTGACTTCTATTAAATTCATTGTATTGGTCAATCGACAAACCAAAAAGGTAAATATGACCATAAAATCTCCCTTAAAAATTGTATCCTTAATATGTTTGTTTTGATTATGATATTGGTGTAAATACAACAACTAATTTTTTCACCGCTCATTTTTTTAAAGATTTGTTTTGCAAGTCATGTTAAATTTGATTTTTTCATAAAAAGCACATGTTTGTGATCATAGTTATTTATACGATCTCAAAAACCATTTGTTAAACGTTTTATGTAAACATTATCCATAAAAGGTAGAATCCTCGACATTGTTAATGTGCATCTCATATTTTATAATTTCCTTAGGTTGATAGGTGGGTTTTAGAAGAGGACATGAAGTGTGTACATGCCCTCTTAAACTGGCAAATGTGTTATTGTTTGGCCTTGGATGAATAGATATTACTTGTCAGTGGTGGCAGAAACAACTTTTCTGTAAGACTTTCATTCTGTCATCCTTCTTATCTTGAAAACTTTTAAGGCCTTAATAGTTGAAAAGGGACAATGCCTACAACAAAAACTGATAGCCAACAAATAATAATGAAACCACAGTATTAGGTAATTCAATTTTTAATTAAAATCCTAATTGTAAAAGGGTAAGTGTTATGTTGTTGGTGTCAACTTTTATTTATTTAAAATCCTAATTGTTAAATTGATGAAGAATATTCATGCATAAGCCAGGAGCATTTTTTCTGAGTTAAACAGTTAAGAATCTACACTTGTCAGTCATTTTATCCCCCGCTTGAATAGTGGTTGTATATAGAGAAAGAGGTGTCCATCCTTCTGTATGTGTGTCCGTCCTTCTGTTACATCTTAGAGTACCAATCTCTTATCTACAACTCCTCTTAAATGCCCCAAAGGATTTTCATGAAACTTTCACCTATTATCTGTGACATAATATAGAGGTGCACTTCCTTTTTTTAATTTTTTTTTTCTGATAGATTTTTGGGGTTTCCAATAGCAAAACATGGACTTAGCCATCACAAGACAAGAGGGTGCCCATCCTCATCCGCATTTCCTCCTAAAGCCCTTGATGAATTTCATGAAATTTTCACAAAATCTTTGTGACATATAAATGGAGATGTGCACCTGCTATTTCAAAATTTGATCTGATGGATTTTTTGGGTTTCCCACAGCAAAACATTAACTTACATGAACAGGGGGCCCATTTCTTATTAGCAACTCCTCCTAAACCCATCAATTGATTTTCCCGAAACTTTCACATAATCTTTGTGACATAATGTAGATGTGCACCGTCTATCTTAAAATTTTATCTGAATGATTAGGGATGGGGGTATTTATTTGGGGTGGGGGTATTTACTTGTATTCGTGAGCAGCTGCTCACAGCTTTTTTAGTATAAAATGCTGTGGATTATTTACTCTTATTATGGTGTTATATAACTTACCTTATTAAATTCTATAACTTAAAATTAATTTATGTTTATAAAATGTGTATGAATTAAATTTAATCCAGAGTTGCTTTAACTTTCTGTTGATGAAATGTATGGATTAATTTTAATCCAAAGTTTCTATTACTTTCTGTTCATGAAATGTATTGATTAAATTTAATCGGAAGCTGCTGTTATTTTCTGCTAATGAAACATATGGATTAATTTTAATCCAAAGTTTTTTTTGTTTTGTTTTTTTGAGAAATTTTTGTAATAATTTTCATTCAGATTTTATCATTTTCTGTTGGAATATATGTGTTAACTTTTATTTATGATTTTGCTTCAGTATTTTTATAGTACCAGTTGTATGGATTAAATTTAATCAGGTTATATAGCCATGTTATGATATTCAGTCAACAAACCAAATGAATGGATAATTTCTTTTATGATTAAATTTAATCTGATTGTTGCAAATTGACACTATAAGTAAACTATTATTTATATGACAATATATTATTATTATTATTATTATTAAAGAATTGT
This sequence comes from Arcuatula senhousia, assembly GCA_963971305.1. Lineage (NCBI taxonomy): Eukaryota > Metazoa > Mollusca > Bivalvia > Mytilida > Mytilidae > Arcuatula > Arcuatula senhousia. The sequence continues at coordinate 18,121,080 of OZ020316.1, read as the reverse complement.
TACAAACTTTATGTCTTATCTTTTGCTTTTTTCTTTGACTTAAATTGTTTCATTCCCTTATTTAAAGCAAAATATGCATGAATTCCCCTTTTGAGAAACTGAAGATTAAAAGAGACTTTCTCAGTTTCGATGAGACTGGCTTAATAATGGGTTCTTAGAATCTCTGAATTAACAAAGTTAATTCGAGAGTGGTATTCGGCATGCGACGACCCAGTTCTTCGTATAAACAAATTAGTCGCAATTAGAATGTTTTTACTTGATGGTATAGATTTTTGCAGATTTCCTCCTGCAGGGCGCTATTTCAAAAGGAATTCCTGTTGTAACATTCGAAGGCATGCTTATAGATATAGAGAGTAAACTTCAACTCCATGTGCTTTCTGATACATATAATATCAGATGAATTGGCAGTCTGGAATTTGGCATTTGGAATTGTGCAAACACTTTATCCAACGACACAGGTCTCATTAAGGCACCTGATGTACCTAGCTTGATGTCTAGCGTTGTCGAAGTCATGACTTGCAAGTCAACTTCTAAAAGGTTGGTCAAGTACATGTTTATATTCATCTTCATATTTGGCCGTTCTACCAAATAGGGAAGCGATCATTTGATTAAAAGGGTGTGAAATTTAAAATAAAACAGGCCGGATGTAGAGTTTGGTTAAACATTATGGTGATTTTGAACGAAAAATAATAGTCGTCAATTTTCCAAAAACGAAAAAAATGCAAAAGTATATCCATATCAGATCATAAAAATCAAATTGTCGCTTCCTACCAAAATGTAGTCAAAATAATACTTATAAAATTTAATTTGATTTAAAATTCGAGCATGCAACACTCGTATCACGGCATAAGGTTACGATGAATTAATGACAAATTGATTCATTTCAAATTACAAGTCCCTGCTGTAAGTATGGGTAGATACGGAGTGGGGTGGTTCCGGATGTGGGAACCCCTTCTTTTCCTCCTATTTTTAAAAACTTTTCAAGTAAATTTTCAGCTAAATTGGGTCCCGTGCGGGGCCCGGGTGGCGAATAGGCCCGCAGCAGAGCCTAGCTTGTCGTAAGAGGCGACTAAGGGTCTTAGGATTCTGACGTCGGGTCAGTTCTCGGCCCACAGAGCGACCAAGTGTGTACCCTAGGTGGCTGAATAGGGTGGCCCTCGTCCGCGGGGGTTGTCAGGTCTATAATACGGAAACCCTGACCGCCGACCATAGTGGGCCAACGTGTGTGGAGAGTGCCACGCTTCATGCACGTAAAAGACCCCTTTGTGGACCGCCCAGTAGTGCACCACATAGGCTAAATTTTCCGCCCCTACCCACTTCTCCCCTTTTCCTGTGGTTCTTCAAAATTTACCGGTCCTTTGTTTCCCATCCCACCCCCATATTTCATTTATCATCATCGTTTCATGTTCATTTTATCACCCTTTTCATGTTCATCGCCTGTAAATAACCTATATAGCGTTGCACGGGCGTAAAACACCAACTCACTCACTCACTCAGCTAAATTGGCTTGGACCCCTCCTTTTGGTACACAGCAGCCAGTATGTAGAACCCCTTTTCGAAAGTGTCTGTATCTGCCCCTGATTTGTAAGTAGGGATTGAACGTAAAAATCTAAATAATACGTTTGTGAACCTTGTATATCCCGCTACTATATTTTTAACATCCATTGTTGTGTGATATGTATTTAAATTCAATAACCATGTTTTATTTATCTAGTTTAACAATAAGCTTTGTTTGTCTTTTTCATGTGATTCATTATGAGAACAAGCAGATATTCAGGCGTATATCCAGACCATGAGGGAGACATTTCGATGACAATTCCGAAAAGGCATGGTCTCCTTATTCCTGAAATTCTATCTATCACACCAAGGTAAAAATTTAATTTTGCATGGCAAATTTTTTTCTCGTTTGTTTTTCAGAAGAAATATTTTACTTACCGATGTAATTTCATCTAGTTTATACTCGGGATGAAAAGGGGGGTCAACAATGTTAACGTGAAACCACGTATTTACAACCTTACCTGTGCTCTTCATTGTCATATATTTTTGGCTTTTTCAATATTTTTGGCAGAGCGCCTCTGATGAGTCTTGTAAACACGAAACGCGCGTCAGGCGTAGCAAAATTTATTGTCTGGAACTTTGTTGTCATTTTAATTTTGAACACCCGTGAAGGTTAGCGCTGCTGGTGGAGTTTTAATTCCCCGAGGTTAGCCCGCTCGAGCACCAACACTTTTGTGTTGGAGAACACATCAAAGCTTTAAATTATTCGTTCAAATTTCAAAATTGACTAAACCCTAAGATTCTTCCTACCTCAGACATAGGTCGATCATCTTAGTTATAACTTGGTTGCCCAGTTCGGTATATTTTGGTTTAATTATTCTCTGCTCTTCATTATAATATATTTTTGGCTTTTTCAATATTTTTGGCAGAGCGCCTCTGATGAGTCTTGTAAAGACGAAACGTGCGTCATGGGTAGCAAAATTTATTGTCTGGAACTTTCTTGTCATTTTAATTTTTACAGCCATTCTGTTAGTATGTTCAGATAACAAACGAAAGGATCCTTAGACAATTTCAACTTCGTCCAACCCGCTAATTACATGAATTATGTGGGTTGTGTGGTGTACACTAGCCTATTCCACATCTCATTATTTTCTGTTATATGGATTATAAAAGCAAAGATGCCCACGATAGTTAAGTCTAAAAAATGCAAAATCAAACCGACAAACCAAAAATGAAAACAACACGAGCAAACAGAAAACACTGAAAAAACTTAATATCTACTGACAACGCAAACTGAGTACATGAATTGCTCTGAAAGAGTTAATAGTTTTCTGATTATTGCAACACATCCAACGTATCAATTTTAGATTGACATTTTGTTTTAGGCTATATATGTTGATGTTTTTGTTCGAATAGTTTTATTATAATGCATTTGTCCTTGGTATTTTAAGTAAAACCAACCAAAGTGCTATTTTTTTACATTATGAATAATATATATCTGTATTTAAATACTATTAATTGATTTCCAGGAATCACGATTTTGATTTGCCAAGAAAGAAGGAGAGCAAACGCAAGATAAAAGTTGGGAAAGTATCCGGACAGTCAGCACCGTCTAAAGGAGCCTGATGACTCAAAATACTTCCAACGAAGCGCCTAGGGATAGCCTCTAACTGTGTCTAACTTTTGGATTTTTTGGACTAAATATGATATTTCTTAATCGTTATTTAAAACAGATTTATTTAAATAAACAGATTTCATCTGAAAAATTTAAAAATGTAAAAACAAAACAAAACTAGGTTTGATTGTGATCGCAAGCGAGTCACAAGATGTCTCCCAAACAAACCCCTATTGCCACTATCTAGAGCTTATCGGAAACCCCTCAGTTCAAATTATTTTCAAAACAGAATGCAAATTTATTTAATTTTTTTTTTATTTCAACAAATAAAATTTGGGTAATTGGACTTCTAGATCTTAATCTCAATGACATGTTTACTTGGTTTTGGTTATCCATTTACTGGCAAAAAATTTCACACAGGTATAATTGTTTGTTAGCAGACAAGAACCACCAGCCTTGGACTCTTCATTGATCCTCAACTTCCAAGAACAACACTTCCAGACAACAGCTTAGGACTTCTTGGTGACAGTTCGATTAACTAAGTGATAATCTATTCACTGGCAAGAAAAATCTCACAGTAATAATTGTTTGTTAGCAGACTTTGAACTAGCAGAATTGGACTTCTTGTGGTTTCTCAGCACACTTTTAAACAACAGCATTTGACATCTATTCACTGGCAAGAAAAATCTCACACAGTAATATTTTTTGTTAGCAGACTTTGAACTAGCATCATTGGACTTCTCGTGGTTTCCCAGCACACTTTTAGACAGCAGCATTGGACATCTATTCATTGGCAAGAAAAATCTCACACAGTAATAATTGTTTGTTAGCAGACTTTGAACTAGCAGCATTGGACTTCTTGTGGTTTCTATGCACACTTTTAGACAACAGCATTGGACATCTATTCACTGGCAAGAAAAATCTCACACAGTAATAATTGTTTGTTAGCAGACTTTGAACTAGCAGCATTGGACTTCTTGTGGTTTCTCGGCACACTTTTAGACAACAGCATTGGACATCTATTCACTGGCAAGAAAAATCTCACACAGTTATATATTTTTTTGTTAGCAGACTTTGAACTAGCAGTATTGGACTTCTTGTGGGTTTCCAAGCATACTTTTAGGCAGCAGCATTGGACATCTATTCACTGGCAAGAAAAATTTCACACAGTAATAATTGTTTGTTAGCAGACTTTGAACTAGCAGCATCGGACTTCTTGTGGTTTATCAGCACACTTTTAGACAGCAGCATTGGACATCTATTCATTGGCAAGAAAAATCTCACACAGTAATATTTTTTTTTGTTAGCAGTTAGTTAGTTATTGCTTTACTCCCAAGCAGCACGATTTCGGCTATATACGGGAGATGAACATGAAAATGGTGATACAATGAACATGAAATGATGATGAAGTGGAGAAAATGGGGACACAAGGCCAATCGGGTAGGATAGTTTTGACTGCCACTGGAAAAAGGAGTGATGGGTGGGGACGGGAAATTTAGCCTCCTGCATGGGGATCCTACGGGTCCTACTCTTACCGAGACCTGCAGCAGGGTTCTTTAACGTGCGAGGAACGTGACATTTTTCCCAACACGGTGCACCACTGTGGTTTGCGGTCAGGTTTTCCGCATTATCGCTTTACGACCCCGCATCTCTCGATGGCAGGGCTGCCCCATTCAACCACCTGGGGCACACATCCCAGTCGCTTTGTGGGCAAAGCGGCCTGACCCCGATGTCAGGTTTCTGAGCGTTCTTTAATGGACTTTTACCGACAAGCTTAGCGCTGCTGCGGGCCTATTCGCCTCCCGGGCCCCGCACGGGAGCAGACTTTGAACTAGCAGTATTGGACTTCTTGTGTTTTCCAAGCACACTTTTAGGCAGCAGCATTGATCATCTATTCACTGGCAAGAACAATCTCACACAGTAATAATTGTTTGTTAGCAGACTTTAAACTAGCAGCATTGGACTTCTTGTGGTTTCTCAGCACACTTTTAGACAACAACATTGGAATCTATTCACTGGCAAGAAAAATCTCACACAGTAATAATTATTTATTAGCAGACTTTGAACTAACATCATTTGACTTCTTGTGGTTTCCAAGCACACTTTTAGACAACAGCATTGGAAATCTATTCACTGGCAAGAAAAATCTCACACAGTAATAATTGTTTGTTAGTAGACTTTGAACTAGCAGCATTGTACTTCGATACATAAAATGTCTATTGCATTAAAGGATTTAATATGGTCTTAAAATGTTTGTTCGGTAATAATGTATGTTTTTTTTCAATAGTGAATAAACAAGAACATTTACTGAATGTCACAAGTCGCTAAAATGTGGTGAAATTGAGCGAATTCGCTTGGTGACATTTTCAAATGAAACGAGAGCCGACACCCCACCTTTTAGAGAAGACACACACCCCATACGCAACATCTATATTTTTGTATTACTCAGAAAAAGCGTTGGTTGTAGATGGTGATTTATCTTAAATAAGGTTGGTATCCTCGTATACAAAGACCACAACATGTATTTGTCAATAGCAATGTATTTGTTTGCATGTACTCAATCCGAGCTTGATCGGGGTATCGTTTTTTCATCATTGCAACTTATGTTTGAGTGTTTGATCTTCACAGAACAGTTTCATAGACATTGTACGCTGTAATGTCATCCACGTTTATTGCTACCTTCCGTGCTATATTGGTTTTGTAATAACTCTGCAATGTTTTCGTAAAAAAAAAGAAAATAAACATACCCGTCTGCGAATTTCTCCGCTTCGAAACTGACACCCCGCGGAACAAAAGCATAAACCCCGTATGTTCTGTTGGACGCAGTGTCATTCCAAAAATAAAATACTTGAAATTTCACTCGTTAAAAGAGCCTTGGCGTTGTAAACTGGTAGGTGTATCATTCACTTAGACCAGGGTTATAAGAAAGTGCAGCTCACACGGTCTCTTATTTTCGATATCAGCCATTAATAGCAAAATTCAAAATCATATCACTTGAAATGATTCGTGATGTTTCAAATAGATTGTGACAGGTTGTTGTGCTGAGATGATTACCTCTTTATCCCTTATGTCTCACGACCGTGTTGTGCTTTGATCGCAATGGAAGAAGGAGGTTTGGCACCATAAAACCTGGATGTACAAAATCAGGACCATTGCGATCTTTAATTTCTCTGGTGAGTTATTGCCTTGCTTCGTCTTTTTCTTGGATATATGAGATTGATCATCCCAGTTTGGTCGTTTTAATGTAACATTTATTTAATTCACTTCTAATGCCATGCAGCAATGCGCTTCATGCAAGTAAAAGACCCCTTTTTGGACCGCAAAGTAGTGCACCACATAGGCTAAATTTTCCACCCCTACCCATCTCTCCCCTTTTCCTGTGAAGTTTCAGAGGAGTTGTGTTCACAAACTATGATCACAGACGGACTGCATGACTAACCATTCAAAAACATTATACCTTCCGCAACAAAGTTGCATGTTTGTTGCATGAGGTATTATAATAAAAAAAATACTAATTCATATTTGTATATGGAATCTAGTAAACTGATACTTTGGGTTACTGTTACCATTTCAAGTTACTGTTACCTCATTTTGGGGGTACTTTCAACAGCATTCGTATTGATCAACTATTAATTCTTACTAAGTTACCTTTTTTATCTATACAACACATTAAATTCAAAATTACTTATTGTTGAAAACACCATTTTGATACCTCATACTTGTACAAAACCATGACATCAATTTTCCAAAAAATCAGAAATCTGAGTTTCAAATCAAGAACTGAGCAAATACCTACTCTTTATCAGTATGCAGATATCCTATATTTTAGTAAGCACCAATTAAAATCATATGTACATGTACTTCATGTGCGTTGTATGCACAAACAAAACTTCTTTAAGGACCAACTTTAGTGAAAAATGACAACACAATAACTGAACGAATATTAACTGAGACAAAATAAAAAAAAATGTGTAACTTATAACCATTCATTTTATTGTACATAATTACTCAAAATTATATGTAACTGATCAAGATTATGTTCTGTTAATAATGTGTAAGAGTTATCTTTCTTTACTTATAATTTTATTTAAAGTCTATTAGTATAATGTTATTTGCTTGTGTATACTTTTTGGTAAGAGGGCCTCATAACTGATGCATTTTTGGTGGTAAGCAAGTTTTTTATTCCAAATACTCCATTTATTCTGAAAAGATCAAAATAAACTAAAATTAAAAAAAGCATATAAATATAAAGTAACAAACTTGATATACTAAGTATGTACACATACATGTACCTGTAAAAACATTACATGTAGATCAAATTAAAAAAAAACCAAGGAATCTGAGTTACTGCTCACTCAGTATACCCCTGCTACCCCCAAAATGAACTATGTCGGTAAACAGGAAGTAGCTATTATACAGACCTCATTTTGATACTCGCAATTAACGACCTCACACTGAATTCTCATACCAAATTTCAAGTCACTCTGATATGTATTTGCTGAGAAAAAATGTTACGAGAATTTTCAACAATTGACTAGTAATGTAGAAAATTGAATATGTCAGTAAACAGGAAGTAGATATCCGACAAACCTAATTTTGGTACTTATGATAAAGGAAATCACAATGAATTGATACTCGCAATAAATATATATGTTTAAACTAAACGCACATATTTTTTTAGTTAAATATTTCATTAATTTCATCATCTTTCATTTAATATTAAACATGTTAAAATATGTATAAAAATCAAGAAACAATCTTATCACATATTAGACTTAGTCATGTATTTATTTTTACATGTTATTATAATTCAAATTGCACATACATGCTTAAATTAAATCTTGTTGTTAATGTTAAATAAACAAAACTCACAAGAAATTATCTTACATGCATGATGCAATGTCAAAATGTATTCAGTGTGAGCATGGTGAGGTTGGATGTCTTTTCTTCCTGCTGCAAAAAAAATTTAAAACAACTATATATTTTAAACTTTATCATGATGCCAATGTTAATTCCTTTACCATTAATTGATGGATTTCAAATTTCAATTAACAAATGACAAATGTTATGAGATCATGAAACATTGTTTTTTTTTTTTTAAATAAAGTGTCTAGCTTCTCTTTTTAACATTACTTTTGTATATGTGATGTTGATTTTCCTTGTACCATGTACATGTACAGATATGTGAATCATTGTGTCAAATTCATGCTAATACTACATGGATGGGTTAATTTGTATGTCTGTATCAATGGATAAAATTAAAAAATTAAAACATTAATCTGCCCACCCGCCCCATATTTTAGTAAATTTGGATGAGAATCTATGAATAATTTTTCCATGACCTAAGGATACCCCACTCACCAATTCAGAAAACAGAAAGTAGATGACCTAAAGGAGAGGCACTTACATGTGCATGTATCATACTCAACTGTGAAACAGATTTGATATCTGATACCATCAGTAGAAGCATAGAAACTTGTTACTTGTACCAAAAGTAGCTGTATAAAATTTGCAAGTTATAAATGTAGGTACATGTAATACAATGTACTTTTTTTTCTATTTTAAGTCTTCAAGTTACCTTCTTGTGTTTATTTTGATTAAAAAATAAAAACCTAGGCTACATCATGCACAATGTACTTACAATATATTTTTAAAAAAGGCTAACGTTAATCTGGAACTTTAGTAATAGGACAATCAATGTACGTTGACATCTTGCAATTGGCACACGTACATTATGTGTATGATTTGAAGCATCACTGTGGCATTCCACACGGTTCATGTACACAGTCACAAAATTAACGGTAACCTAGTTACATGACAATGATGTAATGATCGTTTCGTGATATAAAACACATAATAATGACTCAGTCACCTCAACGAGTAAATGTTTTAACTTTTAGTTTTATGGAAGCAAATCGGGTCGGCAAAAACGAAAATAAGAACGTGTTTACAAGATTCTGACTGTCAGCTCTAGTGTCTGAAATACATCTGCAACGATTCAAACCTCTTTAAAATAACATTTATCAAAGCATAATTTTCCTTACCTGTGGATCCACGTGGTTCATCCATGTCAATCGCGCCATTCCATTCATTAATTAAATGCGCAAAAAATCTGGCCGTCGAATGGAATAATTTGATTGGTTTCCGACAATTTACGGATCTTCCCAATCATGTGATTGACAAGTGAAAACAGAATTGCTCCCCACTGTTGCTAGGCGCTAAGTAATGGCGTTTTCCACAATGTTAATTCCCCGTAAGGATTTAGAAATGGGCGGAGCTTCAATCTCAGTGAACCATTTACATTGTAAACAATGCGAAACGCTTGGAAATGGTAAAACTAGTGTCCTGGGTAGGTTTTTTGACTTTTTTACAACTATTTTAAAAAATTCCAATATTTTTGTACAAACACTGAAGGGTGACCCAGAGTATAGAATATTATTTAATATATGAAAAGAAGCAGTGGTACCAATGGGGTATCTGAAAGGGCCGAGATAAAATCAACGAACAAAGACAGGACGAAAAAAACAGACAACATATAAAACACAGTAAAACAAAAACCACTGAATACCAATTAACAACGCGAACTTTAGTCATAAGGAGAGTGAATTTATGAAAGCAATGATGATTTGTTAACTTATATTAGCACTGTCAGTTCTTTGATTAAACTTTTATCGATTTGATTTTAAATGTGTTTTTATTGTGAGATAAAAACAATAAACCAATCCCCGCCCCTTTCCAGTTCAATGGCTGGTCCCTTATTGTTATATCTTGTTATTACAAGACAGGATTAAATGTATAAAAAGTCATTTATTATACATTTTCTTGCATATTTTGTTTAATGTAGACAATGATAGTCTAAATATCAGACACAAAGTTTGTTAGTAAAATATCCGTCGACACCCTGCTAATAATAAGCATGAAAAAGCGAAAGTTTTCCATGCGTACACCATCCCTCTTGATTGCTGACAGATTGAGATAGCAGTCTCCTCCCTCTTTCGATGGAAATGGCGAATAGAAATATTTTTTCCGATCATCGGAAAATGATATTGCCAAACCATCACTGGTATATAAATCAACGGCAAACATCCCAGCTAAGATTCTTTCATACTGAACATCAACGGGTCTTAGTATTTTAACTGAATAATTTGTCAGCTCGCCTTCCATTGAGCGATCTATTTGATATTTAAAGTCCTGGTTTAGGAAGCTATTTTCAAATATATCAAACGGTCTTGCGTCTATGACGACTTCCAAGTCGACACCTTTATCTTTGGAATTAATGTTGACATGGAACAAACTCGCACCTGCTTCTGATTTAACCTTTACTGTAAAAACGTGTTCATTACTTTTAGCTGAAACAAAATAATTGATAGTGAAGTGTATATTTATTAAAATGAACTGTTACAAAATCTAACTATATGTGTATTGAGTCTCCAACTTTTTTTCACGCGGATATTATATAAAGTGTCTATTATTCAATGTACATCATGAAAAATACTGAGCTAAGATAATAATAGTTAAAAATAAAAGAACTCTAATAATGAAATTTTTCATAGATGTGGGCGACACAGTCCACAAAAGAGAAGAAATATTAAAGTCAGCAGCCTGCAACGAGGCCAGCAGTTTCAATACTTTGCCTCTGTTGTCAATTCATTACGAGGCAAAAAATCACCATCCTGCATGAATGATGGGAGAGAATTTATGCAAAGACATGTTTTATTATATCCCCACTCCTTATCACCTTGTCCGTCCGTCTGTCCGTCCGGTACAATGTCTCGACTACTACTGAAGGGATTGATTTCAAATTTGCTTGACCTCTTCAGCATGATGAGATGTACATTTTCTCTACTTTCCAGGTCAGTCGATGATCTACTTCCAGATTTCCGAGCCGACTTACACTATTTTAGGATAAAAAATGGAAAAATTTTCGCAACAGATTTCTCAGCTTCTACTAAAGGGATATATTTTTAATTTGGTACACAGCTTTAGCATGATGAGTTGTACTGTGCCTCCCCTTTCCAGGTCAATTGGTAATCTATTTCCTGTTTTCAGAGCCGACTAAGACTATTTTTAGGGTCAAAAATGGAAAAATTTTCGTAACAGATTTTTTTGGCTTCTACTGAAGGGATTAATTTCTAATTCGGTACACGGCTCTAGCATGTGCCTCCTCTTTCCAGGTCAGTCGGTCATCTACGTCCTGTTTTCTGAATGGTCGAGTGTGGGTATGCTTAGCACGACTTAATTCGTGCAACCCCTTGTTAATATAAACGTCTAAGATAAACAATACCTCACTCGATGCGAGTATTGATATTGTTTTGTAAATACGTTTGTCTGTTTTAGTTAATAACTTACTCGATATAATTCGGGATTTATATTTGTAAATCTGTTCGTCTAGTGTGATACTAGAATTCATAGGAGCGGTGTATTTCAGTGTAACCAAAGTGCTCTAATCTTCTAACACTTCACGACGTAAGGAAACCACATTGATATCCATGTCCGCCATTGGTCTTATTATCTGGGGAAAAAAATACTTGATTGTTAAAGCTTTGTATCGGCATGTATTCACTCAAATTTTTAAGTTACCCGACGTACAGATTTACGCTGGAGCATCAAAATTTAGTCTTTTTAATGTTAAAAATCGAACACTGCAGTGACTTAGCCTTAACTTTCTGTTATTATTTTGAATTTTTTCGAACAATTTGAGGTTTTAAAACTTCGTCGGATTGAATAAAAAAATCATTTGCACAACTAAATGGTAAACTACATTTAGGGACAGATATTACGAGCCTGAGATTTTTTGCAAGTAAAAGTTCTTTAACATAATAAAATTGGACAGAATAGCTCAAAATAGCTAGACTTTATGAAAAAAAGTTTGTAAAAACATTTAGGAGTTTTAAAGATATAAGCACTTAAAAATTTTGCGGGAATTAAAACTCCTCTGGACTTTTCATAGGAAATGCACTGATTCTTTTTCTTCTGTTTTAACATTGATACGGTAATTAGAATTGTTTAAAATTTTTAAAAGGTTTTTATAAGGACCTTCCCTAAATTATCCTGAACAAATTTTAAGAAAACATGTTGTAAATATTTTAATGAAATTGAATGGATAAAGGCAGAGATCCCGAAAATGGTCAATTTCTCAGCTTCGTACTCTCTTAAGTTCGGTTTAAAAACACACTTTTTAAAAAGACTGCGATATTATAAAATCTTTATTTTTTACTGACACTATATATAGGCACATTGAGTCAAATATTTTTATTACTCGTAAAGGATTTTTTTCTATACACTTTTTATTTCAGGGATTTAGCCCTATTGGGCATATGAAAAATTACTTCACTCGATTGGCTGCTTCTTTGCATAGATAATGCAGTTAAGTAGTACGAAATATATTCAGCGATGTTAGTAAAAAGATAATTAAATCGATACGCGTGCTGCTTGGAGTGTTAAACTTACCTCACTGTTAATGCCTTTCATAGATACAGCAAACAAAAGAGATATGAACAACATCGTGACTCTTCACCACTTCAGTGCCGCGATCCAAATGCTGACATATCAATATATACCCACTTCGGCTAGTTAATTACGGAATTAGTTGTATTATGTTGATTTTAAGTAGATACTACAAAGATGACCATCATTTTATTTGGCCTTTGGCCACTAGAATGTTAGAATGTGGCTCCATAATGAACAAATTTTGCTATTAGCAGATAATAAATATATATGTCGAAGTAATACATTAAATTGCATTTAATATCAAAATTTAAACTAGATTTATTGAAACATGTGGATATTAAAACATGTTAGTCTCTCGTATTGACCAGCTGGACTAATCATTGCAACTACGAAGCTTAAAAGTAGAATAAAACATAATAACGGTAAAAGGGGCTATTACAATTTTACTTTATGTTTTAGGCACATTGATATACCTAAATGCATAAATAAAAAGCATAAAAAAGAGGGGATCACCGTTCATGAAAAGGCGTTATCACCTTTCCAAAAATGGTCAAGTTTCATTATTTTAATATAAAACAAAGGGGGGAGCTATAGTGATATAGCAGAGAAGAAATTTCAACTATAGAATCAGCTCAAAATCTGAAGGAAAGTTCCTTATCTGAAGCTCTTTGAAATTGACAAAAAAATAAAGTGTCACCGTTCATTTTGTTGAAATATTAAAGGAAACGAAAAAAAATCCTAATAATTCTTAAAAAGTTATCTCCCTTTGATTAAGTATGGGACATTCTGAAAATGTTAAATGACGATTGCTCCCAATTTGATAAAATATATTAAAATGTATAGTTTTTATCTGGCAAGTCCAGTTTGTTAATCTTTTTAGCTCACCTGGACCAAAAGTCAATGAGAGCTATAGCCATCACTTGGCATCCGTCGTCTGTCGTCGTCATCAATAAATTAACAATTCTTCAAAAATCTTCTCCTCTGTAACTACTGAACATAATTTAAGGAAATTTTGCAAGATTGATCCTTGGGATGTGTTGCACAAAATTTGTGTTTCGATTTTTGATTCGTCATAAAACATGGCCGCTGTTGCTAAAAATAGACCAGGGAGGCAGATGACTGTTTTTGGCTTGTAAATCAGAAAGTATAAGAGAGAGAAAAACTCTTATGCAACCCTCCTTCTTCAGCATCAAAAGCTCTACAAAAGTCTTCAATGGGTCGAAGCTGTCAGATGAACCCTTACAGGGTAATGGCCTTTTAAAGGTCAGAAATAGCGTTTTTCATATTTTTGCCCTATAGAATAAAAACTATTGCACTTAGAGAAAAGCTGTTGCTTACTTAAACATTCTTTACATTTAGCTCTACAAAAGTCTCCATTGGGACAAGCTGTCATATGACCCTTCATGGTTTTGGGCCTTAAAAGGTCAAAAATACCGCTTTTTCATGTTTTTTTCCTCTGAAAACTGTTGCAGATAGAGAAAAGCTGTTACTTGCTTAAACGTTCAGCTTATTAAGCTCTATAAAAGTCGCCATTGGGTCAAAGATGTCAGATGACCTCTTATAAAGGTTATGGCCCTTTAAACGTCAAAAATAGCATTTTTTTTGCCCTATAGAATGAAAGCCATTGCAGATGGAGAAAATATATTGCTTGCTTAAACATTCAGCTTTTTAAGCTCTTACTACTAAAGTCTCAATTGGGTTGAAGCTGTCAGATGACCCTTAATGATTTTGGGCCTTTAAAGGTCAAAAATATCATTTTTTAATTTTTGCCCTATAGAATAAAACTATTGCAGATGGAGAAAAGCTGTGTCTTGGTTGAACCTTCAGCTGATTAAGCTCTACAATAGTCTATATTGGGACAAAATTGTCAGATGACTCCTTTCAGAGGTAATGGCCTTTTAAATGGCAAAAAAAAACAGGGTTTTTTCATGTTTTTGCTCTAGAATGAAGACTGCTGCAGATAGAGAAAATCTATTGCTTGCTTGAACTTTCAGTTCATTAAGCTCTACATATTCTCCATGGGTCAAAGTTTTCAGATGACCCCCTGGTAGAAGACCCGTATGGCTTTAATACCAGGTAAGCGATTCGGGTTCTTGGGGGCCTCTTTTTTACAAAATATCAATATGTTCATTGTGTATGATACCTGCCATGCCTGTGAATCCTAAGCTTTTTAATATTGTTTAAATATTCATGAAATATACGTTTGTGCCCGGGCAAGAGGCTACAGTGTTTATTAACTTTGAAAACACCTTCATAACACTGCCTCTACATTTTTATCCGAGAAACACCTCCTTTCCTCGGCAACAAAAATCATTTTCTGAAAATCTTTTAACAATCATGACAATATCATGATTAAAAAAAAAACGATTTATTTTAGTACTTATATATTTTACTTGTCTTATAAGGCTTGGGTGCTTTGATTATTTTATAACATTGTTAAAAAAGAAAAAAAATCCTTTGTTATAAGCCACTGGTGTAAAACTTTAAAAATATGTAAGACGAAAAGGTTAGTGAATGTTTTGGTTAGTGTTGGGTGGGATGCTGTACTGAGATGAAACCTAATGTCCCTGTTATCTTTAACAACGGTTTTGTGTTTTGGGTTACTACTAAAATCACAATGGAAGACGAGGGTTTGGCGCTATAACATCTGGTTTAATCCACCATTTTTCTTTAAATGCCAGGACCATTGCGATTTTCAATTTCTTTGGTATGTCTTTTTTGTTTTGTTACTAATAACAGTACGGTGACTAAAGTTAGTAAATTACTCAAGTTTTTCCTTTAAATTTTATGTTAATCATTTCATTTCAAATCATTATTATGAGGCCATTAAATGAGTTCTGTCTCAATGCATATATTTTGCTTGCCTTCCAACGCTTAAAAGCGTTTGCAAGCGTAGCGACGCCTTATCCAATCTACAGTGGGTCTTTTTGTAGAAATATTCTTCACTTTAGGATTTCTTTGAATAAAAATGTTTATTGGATTTTTTTTTCTAAACGTTACAGTTTTTAAGTTTGTCGATTTTTTACTACACCAAAATTATTGGCTGTTGTTTCAAATTAAAAAATCGACATGTTTTCTTACATATGTCGACCGATGCTTTTAACAAGATGTGAGTAACAGCTATTGTTCTCTTTGAGTTCCTCTACGTTTTGTCTGTTTTTGTTGTCATAGATTATCCTTTGTTGAATGAACTTTTATTGATTTGATTTTTAGCTCACCTCACGAAAGTGAGGAGTACTTATGTGCCCCCAGCGTCGGTGTCGTTAACGGCGTCCACATCCACTTACATAAGAATGGTTAAGATCCTAAGATCCAAACACGCTTACTGACAAGTTTGCCACATAAATGATATTGGAATGGTAGGTGCTTCTTGTGATGCTTTTAACATTGCATGCTTCCGATGCTGGCTGTGACCTATTTTTTTCACATGGATGAAAAGTTAAAGTCAATTCCCATTTAGTGACAAAAATGCGCAACAAGGTTAGCTTACCTATGTTTACTGTTTGTGATTTTACAATTTGTGCTTTGTTGGAGATTATCAGTAGCGAAAGGTCCGATAAAAAAAAACTAGTTTAACCCCGCCACATTTTATATGTGAATGTTTTAAGCCAGAAATGCTTTTCAATGCTTATGTTTCTACTTGTCGTTTGTTCTGTTTTTTGAAATTAGCTCTTGAAAAAAGAGTCTTGCTCTGATAATTTAAGGATTTTTTAAAAATTGTATACACTGTTTTTTTTATTAGGGAACTATTGCAAAAAGGGATAAGCAACCACTGGTCACACTGACAGCTGCTGAAATATTTTCGTTGTGGAGTTTCCGACAGTCATTTACAATGCATTAATGAAGATTTCAGGCGTTCACATATTCAGTGTTTCCCTATCTTCTAGCCAATTTAGATATATGGGTATAATGGTATGGTCTATTGAAGCGGCAACAATGCCAGCTTCGAATGTTGAACTGTTAAAATAAAAAAAATGGATATACAAGCTGAAGTTTGAAAAGACAGGTCGTTGTAATAGTTAATATATATAAATGGTGTTGCGCACAGCTCTGTAAAGTAATTGAGATAATATAGAATGGATATGGTGAGCTGCAAAGTTAGAAAGGGGTGTCCGTGTGCCAACAGTGATGGAAATCATCTTTTTAAAGCCGTTGACACCGGAAAATCCACCTAGGCTTGATAAAATAGATAGGCTGAACTATGCAACCGAAAGCTAGATTTTTAACTAGCCTAGGTGGTCTAGTGGTCTAGGGCGCTGGACACAGTGCAGGCGAAGTTGCCATAGATGACAGAGTATGGGTTCGATTCCAGCTCAACCCCACGCTGGATTTTCCAGTGTCAACGGCTTTAAAAAGATGATTTCCATCACTGTTGGCACACGGACACCCCTTTCTAACTTTGCAGCTCACCATATCCATTCTATATTATCTCATTGTAATAAAGACTTGGATCAAACAACAATTAAAGCAACACATATTCTATAACTATTTCGTTTTGTTTTTGATTTTTTTTTTCATTTGATTGTTGATGCTTGCTTTTTGTGATTTTAAACTTCTAGCGTTGTCTTTTAAGTGTGTTTAATTTGTGTCTGGGTGTTTCAACGGCAACAATTGATTTATTCATTTCAATAGAAACGTTGTAGTAACAAGGACTGCAAAAGTGCAAAAATATCAATAGTATCGAACAGATACGTGAAAGTACAAATGTAATTATAGTTTGTAAAAAATTTCTGTATTGGATTGATCAACCCCTTATGAAACTTTCACAATACAGCGCAGTGGTTGCTACATCTAGGGCACCTGAGTCAATTTTTGATTTAACGGGGGTTTTCTGATTGCAGATTAGTTGTTTTTCATCTTTATGTATTTTTCCTATGTGTCGTATGGGTTTGCCTCTGTTTTTATTTTGAAAAAAACTTTTAGCATTGATTGTCTTATTGGTATTCCTTAGCTTTTGGATAGAACTTGTGACCTGAAGGAAAAACGGCATCTGACAAACCAAACATCACGATGTTCTCATTTACCAGATTTGACACGCTGAATTGACCTTAGGCAGCGCGACAGGTGTGTTGCAAAAAGCAAGAACTGCCTATTCGTTCGAAACACCTGCGTTTACTCTTGTTATGACTTGAGTTGGTAATGTTGATTGCATCCTCGGAAACCCAGGGTTTCTTCTCTCGCTTACTCAGTAATGAATGAGTAAGCGAGAGAAGAAACTCTGGGTTTCCGAGGATGTGTTGATTGCTATTCATTTGTGTTTGTGTTTTGAGCTGTCTGTTTGTTTGTTTTTTTCGGGCTGCACGGAATTGTCGTATCCCCTCAGGAATTTTGGCATGCGAAATGCCCAATTGGCACATCTCTGCATTTAACAGAATCAACTTATTAATTTAAGATAAATATGAATTTGTCATTGGTAATTTACTAGTATATTGAACTAAAAACAGATTAAAACTGTTTTACAAGAGTATTCAAACGTTGTTCGGACTGGTTAACCCACTAGTTGGAATATTATAATATATAACAAGGCTGGCCATCGAGGGCTTTCTTTCCATCGAACCCACAGTTCCCAACGCTAGTTTGACCTCTTTGATAATGATGCCATCTCTTCTCATGTTACCGGTATGGAGAAAGAAATCTTCTATATCTGATGATCTAGTAACAAAGGTTGTGTATTTATTGTATAATCCAGAATTATTCATCTCATCTATAACCTCCCCTGCTGAAGATGAAAACTTCCCAATAAAATTATAGATGAATGCGTACGTTGCTTCATCTGCAGGTCGTCGAATCTGGGCTGTAAACTTTAATAGTCCGTCCATGACCATCTGTTTTCGCTCTATTTGGTATTGGTAGTTGTTCAGAGGAAACGTGTCTTGGCGATCTTGCTCGGCAGATTCCTCAATGATGACCTTCAATGTAACACCTTTTGAAGAAGATGTGGCTTTTACAGTGTACGAGTTAAATCCTTTGTCAAATATGAGCCTAGTTGTTATTTCATTCCCAGTTCCTAAAATCAAACGACTAAATATTATATTTATCAAAAGTGACAAATCGTGTACATGTAGTATCATTACATCCACCGGTTTTAAATTTACAAAGAAGAAAAAGGGGGGAAAATAACATCAAGGCACTACATATATTATGAGTTCTAGTTTATATATATTTCATCAATGAATTATCATTATAGACAGGTCATTAAATGGCTTACTTGATGTTGTTCCCTTATCAACTTGTGTGTCGGCAGGTCCTGTAAACTTTACGGTGTACACATATTCTTTGTTGCTGTTAGCTAGTTCACGTTCGATGGAGATAATTTTAAAGTCCACGTCCGCCATAGGCCGGATCACCTTAAATGAACAAAACCATTATGCATAAACCGTATAGACATTTCATTGAAAACCGCCTGGATATTTTCAAATTCAAAACAGATAAAAAAAGCAAATAGATGTACAGAAAATATGCATAAAATGAAATGACAGAATATGGCAATCCTAAACGTGAAAGTTTAGAGCAATTCATTCCCGTGTATGTAAACGAAGGTCAAACTTAAAATGCAGACAAGGAGAGGAGGGGCCATGTCGTTCAAAAAAATTCTTCAATTGTTTCACCGGTTTTATGAATTTTTAAATATGCAAATCATCAAATGGACCTTAACTTTCAGATCAGTGCCCCCTACCCCGTTATAAATAGAGAGTTGCAATTGGACATTTAACAATATGCTTGGTACCTGACTCATACTTAAGAAATTCTGAGCTCAATGTGACCAACACTGTAAATGCTTTCTAGAGAAGTGTCCGTTCTGTAAGCAAGCTTGGCAACTTCCACCTAGGGAGCGCGGTGGCCGAGTGGTCAAGGCACTGGACTTGAAATCACAGGTCGACACCTCTGTGGGTTCGTGCCCCACACGTGTCAAAGCACTTACCTTGCTCGTGGGTTTCATTGATTTTCAAGCTTGGAATATCGGGCTTTCCTCCATGCAAGGGCCTCATATTAGCCAAACGGCATCGGGTATTGATGTGGCAGTGTAAGATCACCTCTGAGGCCCGTAGGGCCGAAGGGTGATCTTACACTGCCACATCAATACCCGATGCGATATCTAATTTACATCCCAGCTCTACCTTCAAAATATGAAGCAATTTATGTTGTAAAATTGAAAAAATAATAGTAAAACGAAAATGCCTTTAACAAAGAATCAAAATTCTAAGAATTTAAATTTATCTAAATTATATTTCCTTAAGGACACCCTTCATTAATTAGTATAGTACAATCTATATAACCCGCTATACGAGAATATTATTTTTTACCGGTACAGACACTTTTTTTACCGAGAATATGATGTATTATGGGAAATATACGACGATGTTTACATCTTTTACAGCATTTATCAAAAATAAAACGAAAGTTTATGATATTTGAATGGTTTCAGATAACAAATTGATATATGAATGTGATGCAAGCGCATTACAATACTTACATTCAAACAGAAACATGTAAATTATGATAAACTTCTTGAGC
This sequence comes from Arcuatula senhousia, assembly GCA_963971305.1. Classification (NCBI taxonomy): domain Eukaryota; kingdom Metazoa; phylum Mollusca; class Bivalvia; order Mytilida; family Mytilidae; genus Arcuatula; species Arcuatula senhousia. The sequence continues at coordinate 18,101,003 of OZ020316.1, read as the reverse complement.
TTAACAAATGTGATTTTTGTCAATTTAGTATAGCAAATAAAAACAAAAACGCGCCATTTCCTCATACGAATATACATTTAATCCTTTTAATTTGTCAGTTGGCTTATATAATACTTCTAACTCGGTGAATTAAATCATTTAATAAATCGAAGTTACTTTTTTTACCGATAACGCTACAAAATTTTACCGTGAGTGCTACTTTGTTTACCATAAACTTTGAACAGGTGCTAGTTAGTTTTACCGATCAATGCTATTGTCTTTCCACGGTACTGCTATTTCGTTTACAGATGTTACTTTCTGTAGTTGTACATTTGGGTAATGTATATCTAATAAAATCATTAAGACACTTAACTTTCATGTTGATTGTCTGTTTGTGCTTCACTACCACGCAGCGCCATGCGGGAGCTAAGCATGAAAGGGTGATACAATGAACATCAAAAGGCAATGACATGGAGGTAATAGAGACACAAGCCTAATCGAGATGCCTCTGGAAAAGGGTAGGGGTAGACAAATTAGCCTCATACAAGTTTCTATTCTTATCTATATATACTCTCTCAAAAAAATTACGCAACCGTTGAAAATTTTCTTATAGGTTTTATATAAACCTACCATATTCAAAACTGATATTGCTCAATTGTTCAATCGATTTTTAGGCAAGCGCCAGCGAAGCCTTATGGAGTCTATAGAGTAGTGATGATTTTCGCGTTTTTTTTTCTGTCTAGACGGAGTGATTTTCCTGCATCCAGTCTGGAATAAAATGCTTTATTTTCTATATTACTTTTCAATATTTGTTAACATGATATACACTTCTATAAATCTCAATTTTTATTGGCATTTTATATGACCGGCACAAGTTTTATTTATTCCTTTGAATCTTACATGACGAACTTTTTAGTTAAAGGCGATAGAATATACATTATGTATTCATCTATTACTTGATTGGTTCGTATAAATATTTCTCTCATTTGATTGGTCAATGCATGGATTCAGATTCTAGCTTCACCATTCATAATTAGAACAAAATACACATCATTGGGACGAGTGCATTTTAATCGAAGGGGTGTTTCAATCGATACCGTTTTTACACGATACCTTTGTGTGTGCAATTGTGTTCATTAACTTTAAATTTGAGGGCATCTGCATGACGATCCTTTCTTCGCTCACCAAAATTAATAATTTGCAAACATTTTGAACAATATACTTTAACAGAGAATAAATCTATTACAGTTGTTATATATTTCGCTTGCCTTTAAACGCTTTAGCGCTTTGATTTATGATATATAATCAAGGAAAAGAAAAATGAATAAGCCTTTTTTTATTCTTTGCGCATAATCCTAGCGTCAGTGGATTTTGCTACAATGTGAGTAGAACACAACCATTGTTTTTCCGTCGAAATTTTAGTTGATTTAAACGGGGTTTTCAAGCATAAAATTTACAATTGAATTTTGCTTGTCATATCGTAAAAACCAGTAATGGCACAATTTTTTGTTAAATAAGAAATAAAGATTAACCATTTTTCGTTCTTGTAATCTTTATTTCATAAAAATCTGTTGAGAAATAGATTCACAATTACAATTTAAAATAAGGTAGGTTTAGTTATACATGTATATGGGGAATTTTTTATTGTTGCTTAACTTTTTTGAGAGAGTATAATTATATAGAACTGCAGCTGGGCTCTTTAACGTGCGCAAAACGTGAAGTCTTTTTACTAATACAGTGCACCACTATGGTTTGTGGTCAGGCTTCAGGCATTATAGCCTAACGACCTCGTACAATGTATCCCTTAATGTTAGATATGTTCCGTTCAACTGATCCTTGATGTATACCTTACGCTACTAGTATACAGTTTGATGGTTTCCCTCCAGGCTTCTACAACAACTTCTTGACTTCTTGGTTAGTCTTGGGATTCTGACGTCGGGTCAGTGCTCAGCCCACAGAGCGACCAAGTGTGTACCCTAGGTGGCTGAATAGGGTAGCCCTCGTCCGTGGGGGTTGTCAGGTCTATAATACGGAAACCCTGACCGCCGACCATAGTGGGCCAACGTGTGTGAAGAGTGCCACGCCTCATGCACGTAAAAGACCCCTTTGTGGACCGCCAAGTAGTGCACCACATAGGCTAAATTTTCCGCCCCTACCCACCTCTCCCCTTTTCCTATGGTTCTTCAAAATTTACCTGTCCTTTGTGTCCCACCTCATTCCCATATTTCATTTATCATCATCATTTCAAGTTCATTTCATCATCCTTTTCATGTTCATCGCCTGTAAATAACCTATATAGCGTTGCACGGGCGTAAAACACCAACTCACTCACTCACTCACTCTTGGTTAGATACCCCCGGCATGAAATGTCAGTGATGTAATAGAGGAATAAACTAGGACTTAGAACTGATCCTTGATGTATACCTTACGCTACTAGTATACAGTTTGATGGTTCCCCTTCAGGCTTCTACAACAACTTCTTGACTTCTGAACAATAATAATGGATGAAACTAGTGATAAGGTTTGAGGAGTTATTGGATCTGTCAGACTTAATCAAAATCTTTTTTCCAAAATTCATTATCAGGCAGTCAACTTAGTAATGTCATCTATTAACTCAACCAGTTGGATGTCACAGGATAGTCATTTGCATGCAGAGACATGAAAAGGGTATAATATACTGTGTTGGTCTGCATGATACATGCATGGCACTAGGCGGTAGTTTAAAATTACAAATACCAAAACGCGGGTATAAACGGTTAATTTGGATATGCTATATATCGATATTTCAAGGAGTAACCTCTCATCAGTAGCATTTGAACCAAAACATTGGAAGGTCAAATTCCAAAACAGTTGAAAACGAAAAGTACTCAAAACCAAAACGTCCGAACAAGGAAGCCAAATCCAGCACTGAGGATATCGACCATGTGCATTACAAGGAAAGAAACCTGGTGTTTTCATAAATTTTGAATTTAACAATCGGAAATTTCAGCGACAATATATTAGAAATTTTATGGTAATTTGTGTCAGACAAGTCTGACTACCAGGCTTGTGATTACCCTCGGGGACCTCTGGTCCACCAGCAGCGGTTATCGCCCAGTGGTTTCTTAGCTTCACGTTTTGTTTGCTTTTTATAGATGGGACAGACAAAAGCAGTAGTTAGTTAGTTAGTTAATTATTGCTTTACTCCCAAGCAGCGCGATTTCGGCTATATCCGGGAGATGAACATGAAAGTGGTGATACAATGAACATGAAATGATGATGAAGTGGAGGAAATTGGGACACAAGGCCAATCGGGTAGGAGAGTTATGACTGCCACTGGAAAAAGGAGTGATGGGTAGGGACGGGAAATTTAGCCTCCTGCATGGGGATCCTACGGGTCCTACTCTAACCGAGACCTGCAGGAGGGTTCTCTAACGTGCGAGGAACGTGACATTTTTTCCAACACGGTGCACCACTATGGTTTGCGGTCAGGTTTTCCGCATCATCGCCTGACGACCCCGCATCTCTCGATGTCAGGGCTGCCCCATTCAACCACCTGGGGCACACATCCCAGTCGCTTTGTGGGCAAAGCGGCCTGACCCGATGCCAGGCTTCTGAGCGCTCTTTAGTGGACTTTTACCGACAAGCTTAGCGCTGCTGCGGGCCTATTCGCCTCCCGGGCCCCGCACGGGATGACAAAAGCAGTAAAACGAGGGGCTAATTTTGAAAAACATTATTTTAAAAACATTATTTTGGTTTTTTTCGTATAACAAGTGGTTTTTGATAAGACAAAATAAATGACAACATTACATTTCATCACTTCATTGTACCTTTTTTGACATTTTTTTTAAATCTTAATTGCTTATGCAAAATAAAAACATTCTGATCAACCGATTTCGTGGATTTCAATACAGTGTAAGAACAAGCAATTGTAGCACGCCATGCTTAAGATGCCCCACTCAGCCATTCGCAAAACGGGAACCATTCCAGTATATTCCCGTGGATCGTGGAGTACTGTGGGTTTATTCATTTTTATGGGTACCAATTTTCATGGATGGCTGAAACAATACAAGTTCATGGGTTTTTTAAATCGTGGTTCTGGAGGCTGCAGTATATAACAACAACAACGTAAAATGTTTTTTTTTTTTGCGGGGAACCTAATTTTTTGGATGAATACCACCAATGAACCGCCAATATTGATTTTACCTTATAAAATATAATGAACCCACAGTAGGTATAAGAGAAATACAAAATGGATTGTTATAAGATTTAGAAGTCTGTTTATGAACATTTTTTAAATATTTTTGATCCTGATCTTCATCAAGTTCAAGATGTCCATAATAAGTGTCTAATGTTATTTAGTGTATTTTCATTGTTTGTTTAATAATATACAATTTTCAAAATGAAGAAATAGTCCTTAAACATTAAATACTATGGTCCATACAGGCTTCCCAATTCATTGTCACGATCATTCAAGATATTAAAATAAAGAGAATTAAAACATAGTTTTAATGCCAACCATGTACACTGTTAAAGGTTTATGCCTAAATAGCGAAATTGTGGCCGTTCCGTTAATGAATAAAGCGATAACTGATCACATGCGTGTGGTTACAGTAATTCAAAAGAATAGCATGGATGGTAAAAAAAAGTAGCGTCTACGGTAAAAAGAAGTAACAACCAGTAATAGTTTACGGTAAAACAAAGTAACCGCTAAAATTATTTTTCAAACATTTAAAGATTCCCGAGTAAAAAGAAGGAGGTGTTTTATATAAAAAACGGTAGTAACCTTCAATACCTCTTACTTTTTTATAAAAACTTGTCTGTTTTTAACGTATTTATATTCTGACAAAAGAAAAGATTGCTATAACCTAAATTGTTGTTAAACGCCCAATTCACAAGTTTTGATTGAGAAAAAACTCTATTGCTAAAGAAACAAAAGTACAGTACATGAAATGGAACACTTACTTATCAAATAAAATACTTTTTTCCTGTAAAACGACGATTTTTATGTTTTATCGTCTGCGTAATCAAAATTTATCGGTAAACAAAAGTATCAGTACCGGTAAAAATTAATATTCTCGTATAGCGGGTTATATAGATTGTAGTAGGTGTCCTACTTATCATCCTTTTCTTTAAATGTCTATACCTAACTGAAGCTTAAATAAAAATCACCTATTAGACTCGCATGCAATCACGTGCGTAAAAATACCGCGTACCAATGCAATCCATACTACTATATGAACGAACGATTTAATGGACAAGTTGAGCAGTATCCGAGATGGAGTCAGAGGATGCGGGTTACGACACTGATGGCATTTTGAGTCAGGCCCTTGACTTCATCAATTTGTAACACAAAATAAATTTCAAGATGAAAAAGGTGAAATATTTTATCTTAGTTTGAATTTAATTTTTTTAAATAAACGGTTTGTTTCCGAACATTTATTTTTCTGATCGACACACTCTATGTATACATATCGTATACAATATCAAAACAAATATTCCCTCCCTCCGTCACACCAGGTTAACCTATACAGGTTACATTACAATGAAAGAAGAACGATATTATCATGAAACTTTATAAGCATATACATCAGGTTATGAACAAAATTCGCGATAGAACTGTTGATTGATCACAGAAAAAGGGGGGTGTACTACTAAGGTTTTCTTATAATGTTTAAGTTACTTATCCATATTTAAACAGTATGATGTCATCACGAAATTTGTACAGATATACCACTTTTGTGAGATATACATCAGGGTACATACATGTTCAATACTCATCATAAAATTTTATCCCTGGAATATACTACATTGTTCATTGATTTCAGAAATAAGAACATGCTGCAAGACCGGGTATTATGTTCTTGTTCTTCCTCCGTAAATTATTCCACCATTATAGTCGATTTTTGTAATAAATACAAAATAAAACTAGTGTTGACTGTGTTGGGGATGCCCAACACAAAAATATCTCCCAAACGTACGCATTATGTCACTTTTGCATAAATTGTGACATCACACCCTTACTCGCCATCATTTGAAACCTCTAGATACCAAATTTTGTCGAAATCGTAGCATTTTGACAATTTTCCCATTTTTGGGACCGAAAAATCACATTTTCGTGAATAACTCGAAAACCGTAAATATCGCTTCAAAATTTTTTTTCGTTTTATTAAAGAGCTCCATTTGCTCTGTCAACCTGCAAAATTTCAGAACCCTGCGCACCTAGGTAAGCGAGATATCGCAATGTCCTATATTATGATCTTTCCTTGTTTCCATGGAAACGACGGCCATTTTGAAAATTCCGAAAATTGCATGCACACCTTTGAGACCCACCCTATTACCATACAAAGTTTCATAAAGATCCTAGTAGTAGTTTTCGAGAAACGATTTGGACACGTTCATGTCCGGAAGAAAGAAGAAAAAAAAAGAAGAAGAACTAGGTATAATTGTGTTGGGATGCCAACACACAAGTCGCCCAAAATAGCCTTGGATAGAGTTCCATTCAAATCAGTGCATCAAAATAAGTCTAGAAATCAAATTTCGTTGAAATCGGACAAAGTTGACGTTTTTAGGGGGGCGGGTGTAGTAAAATGGCCGCCATTTTGAAACCGTAAGTCGGATTTCAAATCCGGTCGCAGATTTGAACTCAGCATACCCGCTTTACCCATATGACTAATTTTCAAAACGATCCGAGGAAAAAAAAATTTCCGCCCACTTTTTCCGATGGCCGCCATTTTGAAACGGCGGTCATCTTGAAAATTTCAAAACTTGATTGCACGCCTTTAGGTAACCCACTATCCAATCCAACAAGTGTTATTCAATTTCCTTGAACCCTTTTCTTGTATTAGGGAGGACAGCTTCACGATTAAGAATCAGAAGAATAATAATAATAACTAGTTCTAATTGTGATCGCAAGCGAGTCACAAAAATGTCCCCTCACGTACCCCTCTTTGTCAATGTCTCTTGGCGTTTGAGATAACTTATTATATCCAATTTTCATCGAAATAGGTGTAAGTTTAATTTTGGCGGGAAACGGCAGCCATTTTGAAAATGGTCGACGAAAAAAAAATTTTGATGTCAAAAATAAACTCGCCATACCACCATTATCTTATATACCAATTTTAATCAAAATGGGAGTAACTTTGATTTTTGGCGGGAAACGGCGGCCATTTTGAAAATGGTCGACGAAAAAAAATTTTCGATGTCGAAAATCAACTCGCCATACCACTATTACCTTATATATCAATGTTCATCAAAATCAGAGTAACTTTAATTTTGGCGGGAAAAGGCGGCCATTTTGAAAATGGCTGACGATAAAAAAATTTTGATGTCAAAAATCAACTCGCCATACCACTATTACCTTGTATACCAATTTTCATCAAAATCGGAGTAACTTTAATTTTGGCGGGAAAATGGCGGCCATTTTAGCCGCCATTTTCAAAATGGCCGCCAAATTTTTTTTTATTACCAAAAATGAACTCGGCATATCACTATTACCTATTAAATCAATTTTCATTAAGAAATAACAAAGTTGAGAATTTTTACATTACAATTTCTAAATGTGCTGCACAAAGAAAGATAACTCAATATGACAAAAAAATTAAATTTCGATTTTTTGCAAAATTTTGAAAACTATAAGTCCGATTTTCAATTTTTTTTTTTTAAATGAAAGGTATTAAAAGTCTACACTTACCTAATAAAGGAATTTGTCCTACCCCTGCCGGATCAGAAATGCCAGGTAAATTTCAACTTCGGTTTCGAGGAGCCATTTTGAGGCCCTTTTTTTACCTATAAGGGGTCGTTCGATTTCGCCGAAAAATACAAAATGCACAATCTCCCATTCCATACTCTTGATATATGGAGATTCAGCTTCCTACCTTAAAAGATGTCGAAAAAATGAGGTGGACAAGTTCACGGTCCAGAATACCGAGAAAAATAATAATAATAATAATAATAATAATAATAATAAGAAACCGAGCAAAAACAATATGTCCCCGACACTTCGTGTTCGGGGACATAATAATAATAAGAAACGGTGCAAAAACAATAAGTCCCCAAAACTATGTTTTGGGCGACTTAATAATAATAATAAGAAACAGAATAAAAACAATATATCTCCCAAACATAGTGTTTGGGCGATATAATTATGCACATTTATTAAAAGGGGAATTGTTGTTATAAGGTCTAAACATGCATGCATATCAGGATTATATTGTTGTTTATTGTCAAAATAATATTTTATAGAAAAAAAATTAATCAATGCACATAATGTGTAAAAGTCTAATGCAATACATGTACATGTAATATACGGTGTGGGAAAAAAACCTTCCTGTGCCTCCATTACTTTATGATTTACTTTTCAATTGTTTTGTTATTATATTTTTTTTTGGGGGGGGGGGGGCTGTCATATTTAGGTTTTATTTTGTGCTTTTATTTTACTTCCTAAGATAGTGTTGCAAAACTCGACACATAAATGCATTCTGATCGTGAACATTACATTAACAAAACTTATTTAGAATATTCATACATGTAAAATTGGAAGACTTATTCAAATAAATGTTATCTGTGTATTATCCATGTTATTTTGATAAGCGATTCCTAACGAAACATTAAAATAATTTGTAGAGGACAACAGAGCTGTATGCAGTGAAGAAAGTAATGACTTACTTAATCAGTTTTTTTACCCCACGCAACAAAGTTGCGAAGGGTATAATGTTTTTGACTGGTCCGTCCGTCCGTCCGTCTGTGATCAAAGTTTGTAATCGCAACTCCTCTAAAACTACTGAACAGAATTTAATGAAACTTGGTATGCAAGAAGAACACCATATGTAGTTGTGCATGTTACCGGGAATTTTTGATTCGCAAATTTTTGTGGGAGTTATGGCCCTTTGGACTTAGAAATTTGCAGAAAATCATGATTACAGTTTGTAATCGCAACTCCTCTTAAACTACTGAACAGAATTTAACAAAACTTGGTATGCAAGAAGAACACCATATGTAGTTGTGCATATTACCGGGAATTTTTTATTCACAAATTTTTGTGGGAGTTATGGCCCTTTGGACTTAGAAATTTGCAGAAAATCATGATTACTGTTTGTAATCGCAACTCCTCTAAAACTACTGAACAGAATTTAACGAAACTAGGTATGCAAGAAGAACACCATATGTAGTTGTGCATATTACCAGGAATTTTTGATTCGCAAATTTTTGTTGGAGTTATGGACCTTTGGACTTAGAAATTTGCAGAATATCATGATTACAGTTTGTGATCACAACTCCTCTTATTAAACCAATGAACAGAATTTAATGAAACTTAGTATGCAAGAAGTACACCATATGTAGTTGTGCATATTACCAGGAATTTTTTATCCCCAAATTTTTGTCGGAGTTATAGCCCTTTGGACTAAGAAATTTGACATAACTTTGTTATGATATTCAAATACTTGCATACACACTTTTACAATCATTCAATATTATTGATCCCTGTAGCTTGATACTAATTCCTCAAGGATAACATTGATAGTCCATTAGCGGCACGCGTGGGGTATGTGAGCGTGCTCACTAAGGTTCTTTCATTACCAGAGGAATACCAGTCCAACAGAAACCACACAACAACAGGTACATGTATATTTGTGATTCACTATAATAGCTATCAATTTATGTATTGCTGAATATATCTGTGCGCCTTAGAATTTACGATTTACTGAAATCAGAATCATTTATACAAGAACCCACAGCCATACGGTTTGCCAAATAAACACAAATAAAGTACGAATATTTTTAGAAAATTGCTCACTTCTGGGAAACAAAAAGAACTTGAATGCAAAATTTAACTAAAAGTTCCAGTATTGTTTAAGATTTTCTAACACCAGTGTAACACACACACCCTCCCGCCACCGCCCTCGCGAAATATATGAGCAAACCAGTGAAACTTCACATTCTTACTTTCTCTCCGTTGTGTTTAGATGAACATAATCTTGCATTGTCTTAATCCAAGATGAGTTCAGTTAATCGCTATAAATACGTTTGTTTATTTATTTTTTTAACAGTACAAGAATGTCCAATTCAAGTACCCGAACCAGATTATTTGGGAAGCTTCGACATGTCAGACTTTCAAAACTTTAACAGCCTGTCTCAAATTCAGTCAAATGGTATGTAGATTTAATATATTATATTGGCCTTCCATCCGACCGTTAGTCTGTCCACCCTTTTGCTCCCGACTGTCTCCACTTAATTTAGAGGATTTTAAATAATTTTCTGTATCAAAGAAAACAAGTATTAAAATCAAATTGTAATAGAAAGTATAATTCGGTCTTCAAGTTCGAACACAAAGTCTTGAATTTTGATGCCTTTGCTTATTCAGGTCTGGCGCCCACATGTTTTTAAGTAAAACGAAATCCGGTCAATTTGGCGGACCCGATAACTTTATATAGAAATTAAATAATTATTCTGATGTTTCTTTTGTTACATTCATTATAAAATAAAAACCTAAAAATCTGAAAAGCCTGGAAAGTTGACAGTCCTTTTTTGTCAATGACCCGTCCCCCCGTTCAATGCGGAGCGGGACATACAAATGCCGGAAGTCCATTCGTCCGCCACACTTTTTTATAAAATATTTATCGGCAACTATCAATCTTGGGTGTTCGATATTATGTAGGGGTCCCAAATGGTGGGATGCGTTTTCAGCTCAGTTACTCATCTACTTCCTGTTTAACGAGCCTTAGATTTTTCCGGGCTCAACGGACGGAGGACCTAGAATCTGTTCTTGTTACATATTCACGTTTTCAAGATTACTTAAATATATTTTCCAGTAAACAAGTTTTTTTAAAAGATATTTTTTTAGGAGACGGGTTGAAGATATTTTTTGAAACCTTGTATTATAAATAGGCAAAGTTAGTCGATTCTGACCAGTCTAAAGTAGCATCATAGTTGTTCCCATATATATTATGCATATCGTCCGTCTGTCTGTGGGTTCACAATTTCATAGTTTTATCAACAAAACTAAACACTTAAAGGAGCGCACTGTTTCCACTTAATATTTCCTTATATTAAAAAATGAGTACAATTTATCTATTTTAAAAATAGTTTCCGGAATGACCTTAGATTTTGGTACACTATTTTCATGATCCATAAACATTTGAAAAAAAACTGACATATATCAGGGTTAAATACGACCTGCGACCTGGGGGCTTTTTAAAGGCGACTTCCAACGTACACTTAATAGAATCGACCTATGCCAAAAATCGACCTGCGACCTCCGCCAAAATACGCCTTTAAAAAGCGACCTTGCGACCTCAGGCCCCTTTTAAAAGCGAACTTGCGACCTGAGGGGGATACCCTGCGGGAGCCCCCCCCCCCATGTAGATAGCCATTGAAAAGCGTAATATATCTTATTGTAAGTAAAGATAAATTTATATTTTTTTTTGTTTTATAACAAAAACAAAAGCTCTGTAGAGATATTGATTTTCAAAATGCCATCTAGCAATTTCATTTATTTTTGTAGACGACTTCCACATTACTGATGGAAATATAGATGAGAGATTCCGATTCGTATCAGACGATGACATTCAGAGAGAAATCCGTGTTCATATCCCCCAAAATACCATAAGAAAGGCAACATGGGCGAAAATCTTTACATATCATGAAAGACAGCCGCCATTCAAAAAAACGTCCTTCCCAACCTTACTCCAATCTTACAAAAAGATTTAGTTTCGCTTACCGATGATGAGGTTTTGGCAGTGTTTCTGCACTATTTTACGTCCGTCAAACGACAAGATGGCGAGGAATACCAAGCGGACACAATTTGTTCAATCGCTTGTAGCATTATGAAACTTTTTGAAATGGAAGAAAAATCTTTGCCACTGTTGTCTGATGAAAAATTCAAGCCACTCAGAAACGTCATCAGCAATGTAATGAGGAAAACGGTTCAGGCTGGTATAGGTCTTACAAAAAAGAAAGCACAAATAATTTCTTTAGAGATGGAAAACGACCTGTGGACCCGTGGTTTCCTTGGAGATGACAATGCTGACAAATTGTTTAATACAATATTTTTCCTTATCGGGATTCAATTTGGCCTTCGCAGAGGTCAAGAGCACAGAAATTTGACTTTTGCCAATTTCAAAATCACTAAAGACTTTCGGTAATGATGTATATATATTGAGCTATACTGAGTCTGTTTCAAAAACGTACCAAGGAGGTCTTGAACATAAGAATTTCCAGCCACATTCAGGAAAAGCTTACTGCAACAGTGAAAATCCTGCAAGATGTATCGTAAGAATCTTTAAGAAGTACGTTACTAAGTTGGCCACAGACAAAAAAGTGAGTGAGTGAGTGAGTGAGTGAGTTGGTGTTTTACGCCCGTGCAACGCTATATAGGTTATTTAAAGGCGATGAACATGAAAAGGATGATAAAATGAACATGAAATGATGATGATAGATGAAATATGGGGATGGGGTGGGAAACAAGGGACCGGTAAATTTTGAAGAACCACAGGAAAAGGGGAGAGGTGGGTAGGGGCGGAAAATTTAGCCTATGTGGTGCACTACTTGGCGGTCCACAAAGGGGTCTTTTACGTGCATGAAGCGTGGCACTCTTCACACACGTTGGCCCACTATGGTCGGCGGTCAGGGTTTCCGTATTATAGACCTGACAACCCCCGCGGACGAGGGCCACCCTATTCAGCCACCTAGGGTACACACTTGGTCGCTCTGTGGGCTGAGCACTGACCCGACGTCAGAATCCCAAGACCCTTAGTCGCCTCTTACGACAAGCTAGGCTCTGCTGCGGGCCTATTCGCCACCCGGGCCCCGCACGGGACCAGACAAAAAAGAAAACGCATTTTATTTTAAACCTTTGAATGGAAAACTCGGTGATAATGACGTATGGTTAAGCAAGCAGCCAGTTGGAAAAGGTCGCTTAGAGTCGATTGTAAGAAATATTATGCAAAATGCAACCATAGCTTTCGAGCCTCTACAGCTACGCGACTATTCAGTGCAGGTGTACCAGAACAGCTAGTCCGAGAGCAAACTGGCCATAGGTCGAATGCCATTTGGTCCTACAACCGCCCGTCAGAATCGCAGAAGAGAAAAGTTTCCGAAGTTTTACAGGGTGCGGATTCTGATTTTTCTGAATGTGCACCATCTCAGCCGAAAGGTGTTACCAAAGGCATCCAAAGCGCCAGGCAAATGAATCCAGATGGAGTTGCACTTGTATTCAACAATTCTAATATAACTGTGAATTTTAACTATTCGAAATAAAGAACATTTAAGTAATAATCTGTAGTCTAATAAAGACACATGTACACATGATATATACATTTTCATTTTTTTCATATTAATGTTTTTCGAATGCCCCCCTTCCCTACTTTATTGAAAATTAAATGTATCGTCTAATGGGTTTTAAATTTACCTTTAGGTACCCTATAACATTAAAAATACACCTATTGTATAAAAAGGATGATCTGGGAAGTACGATCCAACTCAGGTCACCCTAATTTAAACAAAAGAGCTGGGATGTAAGTCAAAAGATCTTCAGAGCTAATTATGTTAATTGTTTGACTTGTGTACATATCACATCACTGATGTGTTCTCACCAACGTTAAATAAATCTTACCTTTACCGTATATTATATACTCATATTATAATCTTTATTCTGATTCGCTTAGAGGTTTTCACGTGACATGTGATATTTCGCTGGGTCAACCGGTAATCGTTGGGTCGCATGGTAAGGTCACCCTCTCGTGAGAATTTGCACGTGGCCCCACGATTTTTCTTCAATATAGTATGGGCTGTATTTATTCCCATGGAAAAAGTTTAAAATGCATGCCCGAAATATGTTTAGAATTTAAAATTAGATTGTTTCATTTAAATATTCGATATAATATAACAGTTATCACCCTAGATGATATGTGACCCGGCATTTCTTTCCCCTCGAAAAGTAAGGTCACCCTCGGGGCAAGCCCTCGGGTGACCTTACTTTCTCGGGGAAAGAAACCACCGGGTCACACACCAACTAGGGTGATAATTGTATAATACCTTACTTATGCCACCTCAAATGTATGATCTCATAAATTTGACTTCAATCTTGATATATTTGTAGGTTCAAATAAAGACTGCACCCGCACCCGCACCATGCACATTAGAGAAAGATGCATATCTTATACCTCATACTGTTATAGCTTATTTTACTATCCTATTTATTAAATTAATGTGTTGAAACTAAATGCCTACCTCACTGCAAACACTTTGAGATACCATAACAAATAAAAGTGATAACCACATCGAACCCATGCCTCTTTGCACAACCGAAATTTCCACACTGTCTAGACGTCTGCTTGATGCTTGATGACGTTGACTTAAACTTTCCACTATATATACTTGTGGAAGGTTCGTTTAAAGTTCATATTTAATGTTTCCTATTAAACAATTATGGAAATTTGCTATAATTTCAATTCTATCCTTGTACTAGTGCTTTTAAACATCATTATGAATCGTGCTAAAGCTTGATAATAATATTCATTTATACTCTCGCTTGAAAAGTTGGGGTATATATAAATAGGGGTGAGTAGTATAGCGGGTCTCTATAGGACACTTTGTACTTTTAATTTTTCATGGACGAAAGGTCAAACCACATGGTGACAACTGTCGCCTCAGATCTCTAGCAGTAAAGTCGCCGTTCCGCATGACTGCACACGACTGACACTTTGTACTTTTAATTTTTCATGGACGAAAGGTCAAACCACATGGTGACAACTGTCGCCTCAGATCTCTAGCAGTAAAGTCGTGTGCAGTCATGCGGAACGGCGACTCGTCCCTTTCTTCCCCCCCTTTTTAGTTCGTCACCATGTGGTTTGACCTTTCGTCCATGAAAAATTAAAAGTACAAAGTGTCCTATAGAGACCCGCTATACTACTGGGGTGTCTTTCCGTTACACCTCAAGGAACCCATCTTTATCTGCAATTCCTCCTTAATCGCTCAATGGTTTTTCATGAAACGTAGATGTGCAGCTTCTTTATCGGATGACTTTTTGGGGGCGGGGAGTATTTATTTGTGAGCAGCTGCACACAGTTTTTCTAGTTATTCTTATTTTTAGAATATATGTTGAAATATTTAGTTTATAAAGTGGATTTTTCTCAAGATAATATGATGATTCCTTTGCCCCACGTACACATATTTTATCATCATCTAAAGAAAAATGTTACTTTTGAGTGGTGACATTTACAAACAAACGACTAACAATGGTATAAGCTATGGCGTATAAGACATGTTCGAATTTAATATTAAATATATTTACAATTTGTTAATGTAAAACTCCAAGTTAAACTCCATGGTTTAAAAAGTCGAACATTTGATAAAAATGACGAGTGAAAGGCCATAATCAACAGAAAAGTGTTTATACTGCAATCGGTCTATTTGAGCAGTCAAATTACAGTGACCGTATATCGATATGTGATATACGGTCAGTGACAGTATATCACTTTTAGTACACGCCCCCTTTCCGAGGCATGCTGTAAAACAAGGTCGAATATAGTATGGTACAAATATTTAGAAAAGAAGAATGTTATTGGTAATTGGCTAATTACCGATAGTGTGGTATTCAAGCATGAAGATTCCGCCACACAAGCCCCTTTATAAGGGATACCTTATTATATTATTTTTTTATGGAACTTGATAATTTGTAAATCACAAAATTAGCAGTACAACCTCTATACAAACACAGTGTTTTTTTTGTTTTTTTTATTTTTTTTGTTGGGGGGTTGCATTCTAGGACACATCAGCTACATTAAAGAATTAAATCAAAACTCTAATAAATATGTATAAATAAAAGAAACCTTTCGTATGAGTGGGGAAATGAATATTGGTATTAGTGAGCACAGATCGAAAGCGGGTTATTCGCTCTAGCAGAGATCTCTACGAATTTGTTCCTAATGCTGTTAAAGAATTTTCATGGTCCGGAATGACGATTAAAACCACATAAATCACCAATTATTTAATATATAATTTTAAAAAGGATAGTATGTGAAAATTTTCATGCAACTCGGATTGAGAAGTCAGGACAGAAGCAAGGAATTAGAATACAGATATCCGTGGTCCTTGATTTGGCTTTCCTGTTCGAACATTTTGGTATTGATTACTAGTACTTGTACAAATGCATTTTCATAGTTTTGGTTATTGATCTTCCAATGTTTTGACGTGAATGCTGTTGATGAGAGGTTACTCCTTGAAATTTTGAAATCGGCAAAATTAAATTAACCGTTTATTCCCGTATAAATAAATTCAAGAAAAGTATTTGTTAGGTGAAATTAAAATTATAAACTTAAAAAATGGGTGGGAAATAATTGGATGTTCTATCATGTAATTAAATATGCCCAATTTATGTAGGCAACTACTATCAAATCCGTATAAACCGGTAAACAACATATAGAGAGAGAGCTAGTTGAGTTTGCAGTTGCACGGACTCCACGTGCTTTTTGATTGACAGGTGTAAATATTAATGCGTTGAATTGAATACCCGAATTTAAAATACTTATGATAAAAATATGTAATCTTAATATTTTTAACGCCGAATGTATTTGATAAATGTATTACATTTTATTCCAGAAAAACAATTATTTTTTTTATTTTTTTATTTCTAGCATAATGATATTAAGCTGCATTCTTACATGTAAGGCGCATATTAGTTAAAAAAAACGGTAGCATTCAATTTTTAATTTTAAATTTATGCTTCAGTATAAATATATTATTTTTATTCTATTTTTTTTTCAAATTTCATTACATTAATTTACTTTAGACCATGAACATTTGTGTCATAGTACATAAACCATTCAATGTTATACAGTGTGCCCCTTACCTGGCGACACAGGTGTTATGACCATATTAGGAGAGGGGCCCGAGGTAGGATCATTTTTCGATTTTTTTATTTGTGTTTTTTTTAAAATAAAGAATACTCCAAAGAAAATACAAAATATTGCAGTATAAACACAATAATAGTACACTGACTCGACATAAAATTGTATTTATACGAATTCGGCTCGAAACAAGAAAACGCTCGGGAGACCCTCGCGTTTTCCTGTTTCTAAGCCTCATCCGTATAAAAATTTTATGTCGAGTCAGTGTACTATTATTGTATATTTAAACCGTGACTTGATGAATCTGTTGTCACCACCTAGTTGCAACGAGTCACGCATATTGCCAATGACTAAGCCTACGAAGATGTGTTGTTTTTGTGACTGAGAGTAGCTTAAACTCTTGGTGTAAATAACACTTTGCAGTACAGAGTGTGTAAAATAAACAAGCTTCTTTCTATTGATGAAAATATGACTTGAACAAATTATAAAATGAAACATATCATTTACTTTTCATATATTTCGTACCTGATTCTTTTAAAGAAGCAAAGGTGTACCAAAGGGGTAATCAGTATCATAAAACCGTGAAGACAAAGACAAAACCGGCAGACAAAAAATCATCACAACAAAACAAACCACACAACAACATAAACACACACACATAACAACAAAATCGCATTCAGCAACGTGAACTCAAGTCGAAACGAGAGTGAACTCAGGTGCTCCGGAAGAGTAAGCAGTTCCTGCTTGCTATAGCACACCCGTCACGTTGCCAAAGATCGATTAAGTGTTGGTCAAATCCGGAAAGGATGACATTACAAAACTCTATGTCAAACCAACATCTGTGCACATCTGAGAGATAGAAATCCCATATTTGCATACAAGCACATGATGTCGTCCATAAAATTTCTTGAGTGATGACAACAACCTGGGAGCAACGTACCCCTGTGTTAACAATTTGCTTGTCAGCCGTGTAGCTCTATCAAGGAAGTCGTTGTACTCCCCACATGCTCTGGAATAACGAATCAATTGTGATACGTAAACTTAAAGTTAAGGTATAAGTACAAGGCAGATAAGTAAGATAAATAAGAATAACATACTAACCGAACTGGGATTATCGAGCTAAGACATTGCAGATCACAATGATCATTACTTAGTATAAGCGTCTAAAATGAAATGGTGAATTGAAACAGGTTTGAATGGCACCAAAGCGTCCCTTTTCTTATTGACAGCACATTTGGAGGAGAATTTTTTCAACATCAAATTGGAATTCCAATAGGCACAAATTGTGCTCATCTCCTCACCGATATGTTTTTATACTCTCCAAGAAGTCGTAAAGAACAAGATGAAAGAAGCAAGGTCATTTAATCTCCCTTCACATATATATTGACGATGTCCTCTCTGTCAACAGGGCTTCGTTTGGTTGATGGATTCCTTCGATATATCCACCAGAGTTAGGAATTTAGGAAACCACCGAAGCCTATTGCTTAATTTTCATTTCGAATATGACCATGGTGGTCATATGATCTCAGTACAAAAATAATACGATACAAGACCAAGTGTGTACTTTAGGTGTTTGAATAGGGTGGCCCTTGTCCGCGGGGGTTGTCAGGTCTATGGGCCAACGGATGTGGAAAGTGACACGCTTCATGCACGTTAAAGACCCCTTGATGGACCACTAAGTAGTGCACCACATAGGTTAAATTTTCCGCCCCTACTCACCTCTCCCCTTTTCATGTACGTTGCTCTTCAAAATTTACCGTCCCTTTATTTCCCTACCCACCCCCATATTTCATTTATGATACAAGGTGTTTCATGTTCATTTTATGTTCATTTTATCATCATTTCATGTTCATCGCCTTTAAATAACCTATATACTATATAGCGTGTCCCGTGCGGGGCCCGGGTGGCGAATAGGCCCGCAGCAGAGCCTAGCTTGTCGTAAGAGGCGACTAAGGGTCTTGGGATTCCGACGTCGGGTCGGTGCTCAGCCCACAGAGCGACCAAGTGTGTACCCTAGGTGGCTGAATAGGGTAGCCCTCGTCCGCGGGGGTTGTCAGGTCTATAATACGGAAACCCTGACCGCCGACCATAGTGGGCCAACGTGTGTGGAGAGTGCCACGCTTCATGCACGTAAAAGACCCCTTTGTGGACCGCCCAGTAGTGCACCACATAGGCTAAATTTTCCGACCCTACCCACCTCTCCCCTTTTTCCTGTGGTTCTTCAAAATTTACCGGTCCTTTGTTTCCCACCCCATCCCCATATTTCATTTATCATCATCATTTCATGTTCATTTTATCATCCTTTTCATGTTCATCGCCTGTAAATAACCTATATAGCGTTGCACGGGCGTAAAACACCAACTCACTCACTACTATATAGCGTTGCAGGGGCGTAAAACACCAACTTACTCACTCAAGATGACTTTTACTTACTATTAACTTCCCTTACCTTGAAAGTAACATACATGTACCTACTTTACCTGCTTGCGGTGTTTTCATTTCATAACTTATAAGATATGCCAGGGCTTGTACAAATTTTTTGATTTTTTTATACGACACCGCTGTCTCCATGACCGAATGTTAGACCAGGGTTACGTCTCACACGGCCCCTAAAAATCTTCCTTCATTATCAGCCATTGGTTGAAAATTTTAAACTGTGTTGAACGTAATGGTTAGTGATTGTTTTGAGTAGTGTTTTTTCTGTTTGTTGTACTGAGATGATCATCTTATTATCCTTATTGTGTCTTCACAGCCGTGCTGCGTTTTGTGTTACTACCGGACCCTAAAGTCGCAATGGAAGAGGGAGGTTTGTCGCGCCATTAAACCTGGTTTAACACACCATTTAATTTGAAATTTCTGTACCAAATCAGGACCATTGCGATCTATAATTTTGCCGTTGTGTCTTTCATGTTTTGTCTCTTCTCTTGGACATTGAAATTGATCCTCAGAGTTCGTTAAATTTGTTATTACCTTTATTTAATTTTTCTACAAATGGATTAAATGAAATCGAAACAGACTCTGTTCTCTAGCATTATACTGCATAGACAAATCTGTGCATGGCCAAAGATTTCATATTAATAATCTAATACTTACGTGCTTGAATTTACTGTTTGGATGTTTCCTCCACAAAAAGTAACCCCGTGCGGGTTCCGGGTGGCGAATAGGCCCGCAGCAGCGCTAAGCTTGTCGGTAAAAGTCCACTAAAGAGCGCTCAGAAGCCTGGCATCGGGTCAGGCCGCTTTGCCCACAAAGCGACTGGGATGTGTGCCCCAGGTGGTTGAATGGGGCAGCCCTGACATCGAGAGATGCGGGGTCGTCAGGCGATGATGCGGAAAACCTGACCGCAAACCATAGTGGTGCACCGTGTTGGAAAAAATGTCACGTTCCTCGCACGTTAGAGAACCCTCCTGCAGGTCTCGGTTAGAGTAGGACCCGTAGGATCCCCATGCAGGAGGCTAAATTTCCTGTCCCTACCCATCACTCCTTTTTCCAGTGGCAATCAAAACTCTTCTACCCGATTGGCCTTGTGTCCCAATTTCCTCCACTTCATCATCATTTCATGTTCATTGTATCACCAATTTCATGTTCATCTCCCGGATATAGCCGAAATCGTGCTGCTTGGGAGTAAAGCAATAACTAACTAACTAACCACAAAAAGTAACCGATCTCTGGGAGCGATTTGAAAAGAGCATGACAAAGTCTTCCCGCGCATGCGTATCCCGATCAGTTTTTTTTCAGCGAGTAAAAGCAATCGACGTGTTCATGTTGCTCCGACTTTGTGAAACTTTTTTCATAACTGAATATTCTTGAAGTGACATTTTTGCCCAAAATGGCAGAAGCCATTATTACCGCACAGTTAGAGTAACAGGAAAAGACAAATGGTAAGCAGAATTCTTCTAATTCGCCGAGTAAACTTCCACAAGTTCCGGTGTGACTTCGTCCAGTACAAATGGTTAAAGGGGGCGTGAAAAAAAATCCTTCGGAGACTGTCAATGGCTTAGCCGAATTGGAAACGCAATAACGTGCTGAAAGAGGCAGCGTAAAAGAGACGGTTGAAAAAGTACAAACACAAGTTGACAATTTTTTGCCATTACTAGAACATTTGGTCTTGAATTAATCTGTCCCTACAGCTAGGCAGTTCGAAACTGACTGAGATAATGCCACTTCAGGTAGGCCGAATTTCTCAAACTTAGAAAATCATGACAGGGAGGTCGATAAACACATTTCTCTTCATCCTGGTTGTGAGGAACGGAGAACGTTAGATTTAGATTCAGACAATGAATCCAATTACTCCCGATCTGGTACAAGGCAGTAGATTTGAGAGGTATTCTAGGGTTTCTGGTTCAAATGAAAATACCAACACCACTTCAGAAGTAGAAACTAACAAAAGATATGACTAGTTCATGTAGTAGTAACAATGTTAGTAATAATAAAGGAAGTAAATCTACTAATGACGTATTGTTGGCATGGTGACGATACAAAAACCAAACCAGATAATGAATAAATTAATTAATAAAAAATAATGATAAAGGTTTAGTGTTAGATCAAAGACAAATAAATATCTTATATCATTTATGGCATTGTGACAAACCTTCCAATTTAACTTCATATCAGGAAGAATACGAGTCAGATTTTCCAGTAAGTAGTAGTTCTATTGAACATATAGGGGTTCCTGTATTAGATGAGATTACACAATCACTGTTAGCTAAACGTCATGACAAAACTAGATAATGTGTCTATGAGCCACAGGATGGCCCTCCCGTTCTTGAAATATCATTGACCCTCAATGTGTATTACCTGGGATATGGACCTTTACCAAGAAATTGGTCAAAAGTGTTCATGTGTAAAATATAGGTCGCTGTGACCTTATTTCTGATGGGTGGTGCCATGTACCAAGACTCATCGAGAAGTGAAATATTATTGACCCTAACCTGTAGTATTCAAGATATGGACCTTAGCCAAGGTCATTCATGCGTAAAATATAGGTCACAGTGACCTCATTTCTAGTGGATGGTGTCACTTTACCCAAGACACATCTAGTGGTGAAATATCATTGACACCCAACATTTAGTATCCAAGTTATGGACCTTAACCAAGAACTTAACCGAAGTCGTTCATGCATAAAATATAGATCACAGTGACCTCATTATTATTGGGTGGTGTCATAGTACCCAAGACACATCTAGTGGTGAAATACCATTGACCATCAACATGTAGTATCTGAGATATGGACCTTAACCAAGAACTTAACCAAAGTCATTCATGCATAAAATATAGGTCACAGTAACCTAATTTCTAGTGGGTGGTGTCACCTTACCTAAGACACATCTAGTAGTGAAATATCATTGACCCCCAACATCTAGTATCCAAGTTATGGACCTTAACCAAGAACTTAACCGAAGTCGTTCATGCATAAAATATAGGTCACAGTGACCTAATTTCTAGTGGGTGGTGTAGCCCTACCCAAGACCCATCTGGTGGTGAAATATCATTGACCCCCAACATCTAGTATCCAAGTAATGGACCTTAACCAAGAACTTAACCAAAGTGTTACGGACGGACGTACGGACAGACGGACGGACGGACAAGGGTAAAACTATATGTCCGATTCACATACGTGGTCGGGCCATAAAAAGTTGTTAACAAAGTGAAAACAAACAAATTACGGTAATTTCACAACCTGAAAGGGCTTTTGACAATTTAGCATACAAAGGTCAGATGGCTTCAAGAATTGGCCTTGTTATCTTAGCTTATTTGCAACAAGCTTTAGGTACCCTTATGTCTAAACTAAACGAGCAAGAACCTGATTTATATTTATTTATCCAAATGGTTAAGGACATCTTTGCTATGTCGGTTAAAGCAATTGATCAAAATGCTTGCGCTGGAGCATTCCATCATATGATTCGTAGGAAAGCTACACTTCTTGAAACTAGTCTTGAGGATATTATTGAACTGACAAGGTGGGATTTACCCTTAGTTTTTAAAAATTAAGAAAGCTCCTTTTGAGTCTATGAAATCAGTAAATCTCAAATTTGTAGCATGGAAATTAGCTTTTTCAAATTGCAATTTCTTTTTTTCAAGAGGAGCAGTGACTTGCAATGATTGTGCATTGGTTAAGACTCCGTTGTGAAAAAAAAAAGAAAATAACTTTTATCGGGCATGCACTTGCTTAGCAAGATAGACCTAAATATTTTGGTGCTAAATTATTCATTCCAACATTTGAAAGTTACAAATTTTAGACCCTAACAGGGCTCTGTAGTATTACTTTAAGAGAACTGAAAGTTTACGCCAGTTAGATTGAAAGTTTGAAAACTAACTGTTTTTTATCAGTTGTGAAACCATTTAAACCAGTACCTTCACAGACAATTTCTACCTTGATAGTTAATTTCATAAAATGTGCTTATGGAGAAATAGAGTCAAAAGACAAACATTTTCGTGCTCATGCTACAAGAGCTAAGTTCCGTCAAGTTAATTATGCAAATGGCAGATTGGACGCAAGAATCTACTTTTATTCGTTTTATCTGCGCCAAATTGATGCTAAAGTTTAATCATAAAATTTCACATGTATATGGAAGGAAAATGAAAAAAAAAGAAAAATTGGGAAAAAATGTTAATGTACAGAATTGTGTTACTAGTATATGGCAGTTGAAATGTTGTAAACAGTTGAATATATAACATTGAACATTGTTACAGAAAGATATAAATATAAAGTACTAAATAACAAGAGAACAGCTACTGAAGCAGAAAGATTGCTTAGAATACTCAAAGCAGTAAATTAGAGTATTAAAATACATATTCTTTATTGCAAAATGAAACCCATTAAGGTCAAGCAATACAATTAGTTTATATACAACATACAACAGTTTCAATAACATAAGATAAGGGAAAAAAGTAAAATTAAGCATTTGCTGACATGGACCTGTTTCTCAATTCAAATGACTGTTGAATAAAGTCACACAGATCAGCCAATAACTCATTTGTCGGGACTAATTGAAAACTAATTGTATTAATATGGCTTAAGTTGGGGAATTTGTTATACTAGTAGTTATTTATTTTGTTAGCGAAAATCAGATTTCGTAGATCATCATTATACTGTATGTTCAATTAAGGAAAGAGTGAAATTCATCTTCAAGGATTTGTAACATTTACAGAGTCTTTCTGGTCTAGGCATTTCTTGTATCGCCCGGTTTCGATAAATAGACAGCGAT
Source organism: Arcuatula senhousia (assembly GCA_963971305.1). Classification (NCBI taxonomy): domain Eukaryota; kingdom Metazoa; phylum Mollusca; class Bivalvia; order Mytilida; family Mytilidae; genus Arcuatula; species Arcuatula senhousia. Next base: position 18,076,990 of record OZ020316.1, on the reverse strand, counting down.
CGCTAGTTCTAAATTGCGTTGTAAGTTTACTTTAAAAAAATGATTCTTTCAAATAATTTTCCATTTTTAAATCGGTCTTATGTCTGCTATATAGATAGAGTTTAGAGTCTCAGCTCCTACAATACGGTTGGATTCGACACCTTCTATTTCTTTTACACTGAATTGCAATAAAGATTTATACATTATACCTTTACCACCTTTACCATGATATGCTCTATAATTATCAGTTTTACATACACATCTGTAATTGCTATCTAAACTAGTCAGAAAATCAAATGACGAGGGCATCAATTTATGTTCACTGATAATACATATATCACAGTTAGACTTATGTAATTTTATGAGACATGTTAACGACATAACGTCCCGCACAGTTGCATACCCATCTTTTGACCTTGATATTCCGGTTGAGTGACGTTGACAATTTTCAATACATTTAATGGGGGTCCTGATTGGGGGGAGGGGTATCATCACAAATCACGAAAAATGTTTTGGGCCAATTACGTATCACTGATAATTCATTTTGTCATTCACAGTTCACGAAAAAAAAATCTGAAAATAAAAATACAATAAAAATTGTCGTGGCAACTTATGCTTCCTTTGTAGTAGCCTAAACGCTGCCTGTTTATGCAAGTTTATCATAATCTCCGATCGAAATTGTTGGTCTATAGCACTGTTTATTGAAATGCATGGTTATTTGTAAAAAAAAAAGAATGGCTTGATACTCAGGGAAACTTCAGCTTATAACAGATTTATTAGTGCTTTTTCTTTTTAGATAAACTTGTAATACAATATAGGGCAAATAATCATCAACCCGAATATCTATAAGCTATAATCCGTCTGCAAAAAAAATAATAACAGTTCTCACACTATTGACTTAACACTAAGCCTCGCAGGGTGTACAAATCAAAATCAAATAAAGGTAAATGTTATAACAAAATAACCGAATTAATATGCGAGCGTAGCGAGCTCTCTAATGTAGAAAGTATGCCAAATTGCACGAGACTCAAAATACTATGGAAGAAAAATCGTTCTGTCCGGAAACATTCGATTGTCGGAAGTTTTCGAAAATGTCTGCGCGTGCTGAAAAATTGCGGGAAATAGTAATACATCGTCCCAAATTATCTCGTCCCAGGCATAATTCGAAAATTTCAATGGAATTATCTACGCGAGCTTTTAAGGCAATGTCTTTCTCATATTATTGTGTAAGTCTTTGTAGCCTTAACAATGTCCAAAACATAACCCAAATCTACGATCCAAAACGAGTTGAAAGATCTTAAATAAAGGTAACAACAAAACAATTGGAAGTGTCATGATATTGATCAATCTCATACATCAAAGAACAAAAGACAAAACTATGAAATGGCATACCAGAGACACTGTTTAACATTCAAAGATAAATGTGGGTTAAACCAGGTTTTATGTTACTCTCTTGAAGTTTTAACAATCATTAAAACTATTATCATAAAAGTGTGGATGGTGTCAAAAAGTTAGGTCATCAACTATATCTTCCGCTCCTGCTTACAGCCCCATGCATAAAACCTAAAAATGATGGCATGTCACTATTTTGTTCTCTTTGTGGGCTATAATCATAATCAACAACAGCATCACCCTCATCAACATCTGGCTCTGAGTCATATTCCGATTTTTGATCAAAAGCAACCATATCAACTTCCTCGTCCTCAAATTGGTTAAGTTCATCAACAGGTTCCCCTCGTTTTGTTTGTTTCCATCTGTTCAAAAGAGATCTTGCTACCCGTTTTTTGTGTGATGCTTGTGTTGTACTTGTTCAGTGGGAGAGTCCCTGTATTATACATGGTGGCTTGCTTGCGGATAGATCTTTGTCGCAGACATTTTCCGTGGTCCATAGCCCACTCCCGCATTTCTCTCTCTTGATCTTTACGTATACATCTATTAGGTTTTAGATAGGCGATGGAGGTTAGAGCAGACAGTGGCATGTCATTCTCTGGAACTGGATAATATGATGATTTATGGGTGTAGTAATAAGCTGCCCATACCACAGTTCTTTTAATTCCTTCATATACGATGTTGCTGAGATTGCGGGCATGTTCCAACATGGTGGGCATTTGATACTTGAAATGCCCGAGGGCATGCAAGTTCTCGACGCAGACAGTTAGACAAGAAAGCATGTTAAAATGGTGTAATGGGTTTAAAGATGCTGAAAGATCTAACAAAACACCAAGTTCCGTGTGGATCATTTCTACGGATTTTAGGGTTTTAGAAGAAATGGATCCTTCTGGTCCATTAAGTTGTCGGTCTGTGTTTAGAAGTATCTGTATACTACGTACTTTCGATTTCAGAAAGGATAGTAATTCGCCTACCATATTATGTGCTTCTGCAAGAGACTTACGATCTACACGTTGATGTTTGAAGTGGACAGAGAATGCTTCGTACAGTAGTCGGAGATGTTTGAGAAAATCGACCGCAGCCTTAAATTCTGTTATGATCTTGATCCACAAAGCGACTGGGATGTGTGCCCCAGGTGGTTGAATGGGGCAGCCCTGACATCGAGAGATGCGGGGTCGTCAGGCGATAATGCGGAAAACCTGACCGCAAACCATAGTCGTGCACCGTGTTTGGAAAAATGTCACGTTCCTCGCACGATAAAGAACCCTGCTGCAGGTCTCGGTAAGAGTAGGACCCGTAGGATCCCCATGCAGGAGGCAAAATTTTCCATCCCTACCCATCACTCCTTTTTCCAGTGGCAGTCAAAACTCTCCTACCCGATTGGCCTTGTGTCCCTATTTCCTCCACTTCATCATCATTTCATGTTCATCTCCCGGATATAGCCGAGATCGTGCTGCTTGGGAGTAAAGCAATAACTAATTAACTAATTGATGCACCCTGTCTGTGCATCACAAACAAAGATACTTTTCAGTTTTGAACAGACAGCAACCTTTACTTGGTTGCTTCCCGAATCAGGAAAAATGATGTTTTCCTCAAATGTGGAAACACTGGAGCATGTCTTGTAATCTTGTGTGTCATTAGCAAGTTCTTGAACAACTAAGCCTGTAACAACATCGATTTTCATTAAACCACCCGGGGTTCCTTTATACGCTGTGTATACATGATTTTGGGACATCGTCATACTTGATATTTCACTTACATATATTGGATAGTTTGCTATAGTACTGAGTGCACCGTTGAGAATCACGCCATCTGAGCTAATGTGAACTGTACCTATTTGTCGTTTTACATCAGACGCAACAACTAGGATCATTTGGTCTGTCGATGAGCATATGCATGATGGAGGGAAGTCTTTGATATCCACAATGTCTAGGTCTAGTCGTCTGTCTTTGTATTTCCTTTCCATACCATTAAGGTGTTTTGTGATTCGGTCCTGTAGTACAGCAACAGTTCCATCAGCTGAGATATTGTGCCTTCTTGTGTGTGAAACCAACTCATCTTTCTTTAGCTTTTTTACATTCAGTTTTCAAGCATTCTTCGAGCGGGTGTACTCTGATTTGTTTGTTATGTTCACAAACATAAACAAAATCAACAGCATATCCTAAGCTCTGCGCGTCATCGTGTGTGCCTAATACTTTAACCTCAGCAGGAACATGCTGCCTAACTTCTAGTAACCTGGACAAAGATTTTGTTGGATTGTTATCAATAACAAACAGCTTTCCTAGATCTGCTGACACAATGGCGATGGAATGTGGATAAAAAGTCCTACCTTATTATTTTGACTGATTTTGTATTTATCGGGAATAATTGTATGAACGATACTTTTCGTTGCCTCAAGATGCTAAAGTACGGAAGGTTTGGTCAGATGAAGTATGCAACTTATGTCCATCCGGTATTTATTTGTGACAGCGTCTCTGGGTAAGATTCTCTTAAGTTGTGGCTGTGCATCTCTTACTGTGTGAAGAAGCGCAAGAAACGATCTTTCCATATCTAACAAGAGCAAAAACTGGCTTTAAGGCTCTTACCAATATGGACCGCATCTGGTAAAACGACGAATGAAAATTGGGGTTTCAGTAAACCAGCTTTTCTATCTGATAAAAGCATTTCAAATGCGGTCTTGTTACCCGGCCTGCTCACAATCAACTGTTATCACCAGCACAATGCTCCTCTTACATTATATGCCCTTATTATTACACCTTGAGCATGCACGCAATGCAGGCAAGTGACTTAAATGTTGCGTCTTACTAGTTTCGCATGGTGCGGTTTTCAATGCCTTCATTGTATTCACTTACCACACAATGAGAAACGTCGTTTTGTTTAACGATATGACGGTGACTCCTTGCTTCTTTTAAGCAATCAAGACATGTTTGTACTATATCAACTTTGGCTTCTTTTAAGCGATCAAGACATGTTTGTTCTATATCAACTTCATCTAGAAATTGAGTTTTTATGTCTGATCCTGTCTTGCCAGTGTTAGTTTTATAAGTCACTGCAACTGGAAGACTTATTCTGTTGTGAGTGGTAGAAATGTAAGTAACGTCAACTTCTGTTACAACGGTTTGACGGATAAAATCGGCTTCAGGATTCGGGTTTTTTTTTTTTTTAACGAAACTTAATATCTGTTGTCTTTTCAAGACCTACATTTACTTTCTGAAGATCATCATAAATTATGCTGGGTTTGAGAGCTGTTCCATCGTTTGCCATAGTAAGCCCAACGACTTTGACGTTCAAGCTTTCTAAAACAAGAACAAGTTCTCTATCATCAATTGCCAGTTGTAGCATTGATGTTAGCCATGGTTTTATAACGCCGTCAAGATGATTGTTTCTGGCTGACATGAGAAGAAGGCCCTCCGAAATTTAATTTTGCATCATTAGGATCTTTCTTTCCATCTGTGCCTGTTCCGTGCCACATTGGCCCGCGTAGAAAATTAACAGTTCTCTCTCCATCAAGATATTTAATGGTATTCAAGAATTCAATTACTTCCGGGTCATAATGATGGTTTGGGTCAATTAAAATATTTGTATAAAATTTGGTTTTGTGGTATTTTTCCATCTTTAATCAAAGTGTTCAATCTCATGCACATTTCATCGGTGGGTTCTAGTGAAATTGGAAATACAATGTATTCGGGATCTAGACTTTCCTCACAATCAGTCTCAGTTGATTGATCAGATTGTGCTTCAATTTCAGGAGACCCTAATTCTGCGGTAATTTCATACAGAACAAAACTATCGTCCTCTTAAGTCGCTACCATTTTTTGTAGCACGTCACATTTGACCTGTAATGAAAGAATGAAACACCCCTGGAATAAACTGGACACTCTTTCATAGACATTATCAATATAACCCCTCCTCTTTAAATGGTTGCTGACATATTGGACCATACTATCATGGTGAATAGATGTTGATAAACATTCATTTTTAATAAAAGCAGTGCAGATTCCAAGATATTAACAAACTACTGTGATTTTTTTTAAGCTCACCTGCACCGAAGGTCCATGTGAGCTTTTACCATCACTTGGCGTCCGTCGTCGTCGTCGTCGTCGTCGTCGTCTGTCGTCGTCTGTAAACAATTTTTCAAACGTTAACTTGTCCGACACCATAAGTCTAATTGCAACCAAACTTGGTATAGTTGTTTAGTGGCATTATGTGTACAAAACTATCGTTCGGATTTTTGATTCGTAAAAAAACATGGCCGCCATGGCTAAAAATAGAACAGGGGGGTCAAATACAGTTTTTTGCGAATAACTCAAAAACGATCACAGATATCAAAATTCTGGCATGGATTAAAGTAATCAGCACCTCAAGATCTACCTGCCTAGAAATTTTCAAAAAGATCCAACAACCAATGTAGGAGTTATTGCCCTTTTTCTGGATTTTTTCAAAATTTTTCACTTATTTAGCCCTATATCTTGAAAACTATACAAGATATTTTAAAAATTTAAAATGCATATGATTAAGCACATCAAAATCTACATTTCATGTAATTAGGTGAAAGCTGTAGAACCATTCCTTTTAGGAGTTATGGCCCTTAAAGCGTCAAAATTTACCATTTTTCATTACTTTTACCCTAAATTTCAAAGATTAACTTGTCTGACACCATACATCCAACTTCAACCAAACTTAGCACAGTTGTTTAATAGCATTAATGCTACAATTCTATCGTTTGGATTTTTGATTCGTCAAAAAATATGGCCTCCATGGCTTAAAATAGAACATAGGGGTCAAATTACAGTTTTTTGCAAATAACTCAAAAATGGTAACAGATATCAAAATTCTGATGGGAGACAAAAGTGATTAGCATCTTAAGATCTACGTGCTCTGAAATTTTCAAGAAGATCCAACAAACGACATAGGAGTTATTGCCCTTTTTCTGGATTTTTTCAAAATTTCACCTATTTAGCCCTATATCTTGAATACTATACAAGATATTTCAAAAATGCAAATTGCATATGATTGATCACATCAAGATCTACAATTCATGTAATTAGGTCAAAGCTGTAGAACCATTTCTTTTAGGAGTTATGGCCCTTAAAGCGTCAATATTCACCATTGTTCATTACTTTTCCCCAAGTCATGACTTGTCTGAAACGGTAAGACCAACTGCATCTTAACATGGCACACTGTTTGATAGCTTATATGCTACAACTCTATCGTTCATATTTTTGATTCATAAAAAAACATGGCCACCATGGCTAAAAATAGAACATAGGGACAAATTTCATTTTTTTGCTAATAACTCAAAACTGGTTTCAGATATCAAAATTGTGCAAGAATCAAAAGTGATCAGCATATTAAGATCTACCTGTCCTGAAATTTCGGAAAAGATCTGACTGCTGATGTGGGAGTTATTGTTCTTTTTCCTAATTTTTGCCAAATTTGCACTTATTAAGCCCAATATCTTGAAAACTAACCAAGATATTTCATAAATTTAAATCGCATATGGTTATACACAATAATTTCTACAAATATATGTATCTGTGTAGTTCAGGTGAGCGATTCAGGCTCTTGGGAGCCTCTTGTTTAATAATAGTTGCTCTAACACTGACACTATTTTCAGGTTTTCAGGCGGCGAAATTTGAATAGTGAATTAAAGCCAGACTGGTATGCACATCCCTGACCTTTCATGTGATGTAAACAGTGAAACACAGCTAACCATAGAGTTGTGGAGAAAATGTGGTATAATCAGTGGTGGATTCAGAGGGGGCGGAGGGACGTACCCTTTATAAGGTCTTATTATAGAATTTTTTTCTCCTAAAATTGACCAATATTATTAATGACAAGCCTGGTCGTCAGACTTGTCTGACATAAATTTACCAATAAATTCTAATACTTTTCTGCCGTTGAAATTTCAAATTGTGAAAGTCTGAGTTGTCGAAATCCTCGGTGCTGGATTAGGCTTTCCTGTGTAAGCCTTTTGATTTTGAGTACTTTTCGTTCAATTCTCTTCAAATGTATTGATTCAAATTCTTCCGATGAGAGGTTACTCCTTGAAATAAACAGCATAACTTAATAACCCGGTTTTATATCCTCTTGGTATTTGTATTTTACATAACCAAAAGTGAAAGCGCAAATTATTGAGACAGGTTTTGACTCGAACAAAAGAATTCATTGACCATCAGCATATCCCTGAATACAAGCAGCAGAAGCATGTTTAATAGAAATAAAAAAAAACAACGGTTTTGTATATCCTCATATTTCTTATTAATCAAGACCCTAAAAATTATTTGCATCATTCTGTTACTGGGCGACTGAATAAAAGACAGAAATTCCTTAAGAGTGCTGTTTTCATCTTTGAAGAATAAATCAACTGTTTCATTTTCATATTTTAATTTCTTATTCATTATATTCATTTATTTAGCATAATTTAAAACCAATAAATAAATAAATACTTTCACTTAATTACCTTGTTTATAATGTTCGTAATTATACCCCCGCTTCAAAGAAGAGGGGGGTATACTGTTTTACCCTTGTCCGTCCGTCTGTCCGTTCGTCCGTAACAATATTTCCGTCACAGTTTTCTATGCAACAACATGAGATAGAGGTCTGATATTTTGTATACAGCTTTATCCTATAGTACCATATGATGTATACCGATTTTATGTTCCTAGGTAGTCTACTTCCTGTTTACCGAATACTAAGGTTTTACACATAATAGACATAAATGCAAAATTTCCGTCACAGTTTCCAAAGCAAGTACATGAGATTGAGGTCTGATATTTTGTATACAGCTTTATCCTACAGTCCCATATGGTTTATAGCGATTTTATTTCCCTAGGTCAAATACTTCCTGTTAACTTAGTATTTAAACTTGTGTGCATGTTTGGGGAGCGGGGGTATCACTAGTGAGCATAAGCTCACAGTTTTACTTGTTTTGACCAAAATATGTATGATCAATTATATTTCGCCTCACTCCATTTCCATGTCATTTGGCGTATCATCCATGGTGTCTCAATATTTGTTGCGCCTGAACCGGAACTGTCACCAGTTGTCGTTTTGCTTGAAAGCCAACGTTGCATGGCACCTTTCATTTCTGTGGCACTTCTTTCTGCATTTGACGTTTTGTCATGTTTCTTGGTTATACTAGTACAATAAAGATTGTAATGTTCTGAAAAAAAGATAGAATTAAAAAAATAACAACTCGAATAGTTTTTAAGTGACGTGCTGAACTGTCATCCTAAGTTACTCTTTCAATTATTATGTATTTATATTCTTTTATTATTATTATTCTAATTGTAACGCATAAAATAAAAGAATACTGACAAAAACGTAATTTGATAACAAGAAAACTGACATTTATATACTTAATGATGCCATAGCTCTCGTAATTCATGCAAATTCTATCTTATTTTCAGAGGAGTGGATATTCTGTTGTCTCTCTGGCTGTATATATACATGTACATGTATTTAAACTGTGAATTATATGCGTGTTTTAAATCACTGTACTGCGTATTGGTAATCAGTTCAAAAATCTGTCAAAGTAAAAAACAACATTTGAGGACTTTGTTTAACGGGAAGTAGTTGAGCGACAGATATGAAATAAAAGCACACTGTATAGGATACTATCATCAGCTGACGTTGCATACCAAGTATATCAAGAGGCCATGGATATTGCTGAGAAAACAGTTACGAAATTATTTCAACACGGCTTTCACCATGCATTTTATATCCCGGAAATTTTTCATTCTGTGATACAGACCAATAAACTTGTTTGTATCTATTCATAAAGCATGATGGAAACTATTTGTTTTGAAGCAATTGTTCATACTTACTGGTTCTGAAGTACTATATCCGTTTTTCTGAAGTTCGGTCATACGGGACTACCAAAGTGTTCAAGCAGCGGCCACATCTTATTGTGAATTCATTCACTATTGCACTGTCTCCTACAGCTAAAGCTGCTGTAAATATAAGATCAAGCATTAATTTTTTCATGGAGACGTTTTTGCTCGTTGTACATGTGTCAAGACTTTTTTCAACAAGAAAGTGGTTTTATAATAAGTAATAATAGCAAAGAACTTTGAATTCTCTATACTGAACGACTTTTTTAACGTTTTGAAAAAAGTACTAGATATTATGATTCTACTGTGGGTGGGATGGAACAACGGAAAAACTGGTGTTCCATCATTTTATACCAGTAAAACGTCTCCAGTATAACCAGTGTGTATGTTAATATATAAAATAAAGCATTTGATTAAAAAGCATACCGTCTTTCATTTTCTGAAGATTTTCCTATTGTCGATCACTTCCCTCAACATCGTCTCAGTTTTTCAGCCTTTTGAAGAGTGATATATCTTCTTCCCTTTCTAAAGACCTCTTAAAAACGTGACGGGTGTGCTATAGCAAGCAGGAACTGCTTACTCTTCCGGAGCATCTGAGTTCACTCTCGTTTCGACTTGGAGTTCACGTTACTGAATGCGGTTTTGTTGTTATGTGTGTGTGTGTTTTATGTTGTTATGTGGTTTGTTTTGTTATGATGATTTTTTTGTCTACCGGTTTTGGTACACCTTTGCTTCTCTCTCCCTTCCTTTACCAGATTTTTTATTGACACGGTTTAAATCTTGTGACAAGGAACTATCAGCAGCTACTATTTTGATGACAGGCGAGGCTTTTGCAAAAACAACTTCCTTCTTAACCACGAAAACTGAAAATTAAAAATAGATGCATTTCATTATGTAGACAGTCTTCTTCCAAACATGTGATTGTGTCTAAAAAATTCCTGTGTTTTTTTTTAATAAATCAATTTATTTTAAGACTGAAAATTCGTTTTCAAAACTACCATATACCTAGAGGGATGTAAAAGTAACAGACTGGTGACGCATGGATGAATTATTTTAGATTGACAATTAAGAAAATGCCATTTAAACAGTCAAAAATGTAAAGATGGTCAAACATCTTTAACCCTGGAATACACGAATACGAATTTTATTAGCTAATTATTAACTTATATAATATAAATATTAAAAAAAATACGTATGAGGAACACAATTCCGAAATGGCCACACAGCTCATAAAAATTAGTTACAGTTGGAGTTTGCATGTGTTATAGTCTCATGTTCATTTTCTTCATATTCTTTTATAAAATGTTTATAGCATGAGTTTGTCTTTAATGCCACGTGGAGCTATAGTAAAAGAATTCCCCGTGTTAATTTCAGCTGTATGCTCTTTACTTTTCGTAGATATGGTGTACTTGTACATGACATTATATTTCTTGTGCACACTTTGTTTATTACTATTAATTCTTAATTTATGTAAACTCATGGGGGGTAACTCCAAGTATTTCAGGGTACAGATGTGCGGTCCATAAATTTTGTACCCACCCCAGTCATATAAACGCCTGCTTAAAAAAGACACTCATTTATAAATTATTGCATTCAGCGCGTGGACCTTTGCAAACACTTTCAACATGAAGTGCTACCGGGCTTTATTAAAAATGTGCTTAGGTCCACGCTTAGGTACACACCAATAAAACTAAACAAATATTGCAATATTTTTTTGTTTTATTGGTGTTAAAAAGTGCGGACCTTTGCGCACATTTTCAACATAAAGCGCTTTATTAAAATGTGCTTTAGTCCACGCTTTTACAGTTACACACCAATAAAACTCAAAATATTGCATTCAGCGCTTGGACCTTTGCGCACATTTTTCAACATGAATCGTTACTGCGCTTTATTATAAATGTGCTTAGGTTCACGCTTTTACACACAAATAAATTAAAACTAAAAAATATTGCATTCAACCGCGCTTCATTAAAATGTGCTTTGGTCCACGCTTTTACACAAGCATTCAATGTATAATCAAAATTCGAAAATTGCAGTTTCAAATTGAATAAATCTCATCACCGCAAATATCTTAGCAAAGACTGTTCCGAATAAAAAGGCAACTTATTACCAATTATTGCTACCTTAAATCAGGAAATTATTCAAATAAATGTTCTGTCGCTTCATTAAGAACCAACTATGGATACACATTTTCGTACAAAATTATAGTAGTGATAATAAATTTACCAATGGGTGGAAGAAATCCTGTCTTTTTTTTTACCGCAAGTAAGAAAGTAGTATAATGGGTCACTCTAGACCAAAATGTACTTTTATTTTCCCATAGACTTCTATGTTAAATTTTCTTGACGATCTTGGCGACACTTGTCGCCCCCAGAACTCAGTAGCAGTAAAGTCGTGTGCAGTCATGCGGAACGATGATTTCTAATCTTTAACCCTAACCCTAATCTCTTTTTCTAGCCCTAACCCTAACTCTCTTCTAACTCTACCGCTTTACCCTTACCCTAACCCTTAGCCCTAACCCTAACCCTTTTGGGTTTTTTTATATTTCGCCCTTTATGGGCTCTTGTCTCAGACCTTTCCCCTAACACCTTTTTTCTTTGTAAGTTTCACCCTTTATGGGCTCTTGTATGCGGTCTCTTTTCGTCCTTGTACTCTTGTTTTGCCCTTTATGGGCTCTACTGACTCTATCCATAACCCTTAGTCCTAACCATAACAATTAGCCCTAACGTCAACCCTAACCCTATTTCTTTTTCTTTTGTAAGATTCACCCTTTATGGGCTCTTGTATGCTGTCTCTTTTCGTCCTTGTACTCTTGTTTTGCCCTTTATGGGCTCTACTGACTCTATCCATAACCCTTAGTCCTAACCCTAACAATTAGCCCTAACGTCAACCCTAACCCTATTTCTTTTTCTTTTGTAAGTTTCGCCCTCTTGTCTGCTGTCTCTTTTAGTCCTTAGACTTTTGTATCGCCCTTAATGGGCTCCTGTTTCATGGTCCTTTCGTCCTGCGACTTTTTGTTTCGCCCTCTCTTAGTATTCATGTGTTTACCTTCACCGTATGTCTATCATTTTACGTATTCTTCCTTTTTACTAGTGTCATCTGATTGTCACTTGAAAATCTGATATTGTATTATGGTCCGATGCCTTTTCAAATCGTATTGGAATATTTAAATTTGAACATCTGCTCAATTGTATTTGCATTAGAAAGTTGTTTGGTGTAAATTAGGGGGTGAAACCCCCCCCCCAATTAAAATTGGGGAATTACCCCCCCAATTCGGGGGGGTGGGGGTAAAATGGGTAATTTTGGGGTAAAATGGGGGTTTTGGGGGTAAAATGGGGGGGGATTTACCAACCAATTTCGGGGGGGGGGGGAATTGGGGCTGCTTATAAGCAGCATTTTAAATCGGACGTAATTGAAATTGAAATTGGTAGTTCTTAGGGGGGGTAATACTCTTTAGCTAGGGCACTAAATACCACAATGAAAGTATCAGTTTCAATATTTTATTGCTAAGCTACAATCTTGTACAACTATCTTCGGAGGTTACATATCTACCATTGCTATTTGCTCTTCTCCAGGAAAAATATTAGTTCTTAAACGTAAGATTTCCGGAGTGTCCTGCCTCATGTCGATCAACATGTATCCGTGGGGTTTCCTGACTGCGGCTTCGTAGGATTCAAGAAAGTACTTGGATCTTCCGGGGAACATCTGTTGTCCTAAGGTCATGATTTGGGATGTGTCTCTCGGGTTCTTGAATACGACCATGTAATGGGTATTGAGACTGATGGTTCTGTGGTGTTTGTTTTTATTAAACAGGTTCTGTACGATCAGCATGATACTAATGGATCTGTGGTGACTGTATTTGGTAAACAGGTCCGCTATGGCTTGTGTAATGTTGTCCATCTGGTCGTCGATGACGATAAGATGTTTCTCTTCGGGGTTCAAGCTCTCGATATCCGGGAGTCCTCTGATAAACTCGACGTTGTTCATTCCAGAATATAGGGGCTGTTGTACATCGTATGACCACCATATTCGATCGGGTTGGGGAAGCGTCATGTGTTGTATATTGTCGATGAATCTTCTTACAAAGACTGACTTTCCACTTCCGGTAGGTCCTGTAATGACGCTGGTGAATGGATGAGCCCAAGGCATGAAATGGTCGTGGAGTAATCCATCGGGTACGTTAAACGTAAAGGGATCGCTCGTCGGTAAAATGAAGTAAGGCTCTTGTTCTGTCTTCCTATTGTTGACTGGTGTATCAGTTTCAGCATTCCTTTGCAGGGGTACTGGAGGTGTTATCAATTTAGATCTTGGTAAAGTAGTTGGCATGGTTCTGTTTCTTTTCACTTTGTTGTGAACTGTTTCGATGTGTCTCTTTACATGGTCTTTTCGGGAAAGTATTTTCCCACAAATAAAGCAATCCATGTTTCCTCTTCGGTGTCTAACGTAAGACTGACTCAAACTCTACCTGTCATTTCCTATATCTTTCTCTAACCCTATGTTTTGTTCTATTTTTAACCCTGGCCTCATTCTAACCCTAACTCTCCTTTGTTCTATTTTTAACCCTGGCTTCATTCTAACCCTAACTCTCTTCTGTCTTTAACCCTAACCCCTAACCCTTTTGTATGTTTCTTTATGGGCTCTTTATGGTGTCTCGTACTTAGTTCTTCTTATATTCCTTATGTATTGGTCCTTGGCTCTTTAACACCCTTAGTTTTTGGAATGGGTCACTTTGGGGTCAAGGCCTGAGAGACCCCTGACCCTTACCAGCACAAAAAGCTCAGAATCAACCTCTAGACCTTAAAAGCTGTCTAATGATATACAACAACCCCACCTTTGAATAGAAATAAGAAATGGTCACCTGATGGTCAAGCCCCTAATGACCACTGACCAACACAACGGACATCATCGGAAATACATTGTCTTACCCAAGACAATGCAACAAACCGGAAGGAAAACAGACAAGGAATAAGAAAGATATGACTTATTAAAAAATAGTAGTATAGATGTGGTGAACAGTTCGAATTTCTCGGATATCTCGAATTTTCGCGCGAAAATGAACTTCCAAAAACCGGAAACTGCGTCATGGGCCGGAACCGGAAGTCACGTGATCCAAGATGGCCGCCGGGAATCAAGATGGCCGACCGGAACCGAATGTTACGTCATACGCCTACGCAAAAGGGGTTAACCTCCCGTTAACCTCCCGAGAAATGCGACTCGTGAACAACATGATATACTACTATTTTTTAATAAGTCATATCTTTCTTATTCCTTGTCCGTTTTCCTTCCGGTTTGTTGCATTGTCTTGGGTAAGACAATGTCTTTCCGATGATGTCCGTTGTGTTGGTCAGTGGTCATTAGGGGCTTGACCATCAGGTGACCATTTCTTATTTCTATTCAAAGGTGGGGTTGTTGTATATCATTAGACAGCTTTTAAGGTCTAGAGGTTGATTCTGAGCTTTTTGTGCTGGTAAGGGTCAGGGGTCTCTCAGGCCTTGACCCCAAAGTGACCCATTCAAAAAACTAAGGGTGTTAAAGAGCCAAGGACCAATACATAAGGAATATAAGAAGAACTAAGTACGAGACACCATAAAGAGCCCATAAAGAAACATACAAAAGGGTTAGAGGTTAGGGTTAAAGACAGAAGAGAGTTAGGGTTAGAATGAAGCCAGGGTTAGAATGAGGCCAGGGTTAAAAATAGAACAAAACATAGGGTTAGAGAAAGATATAGGAAATGACAGGTAGAGTTTGAGTCAGTCTTACGTTAGACACCGAAGAGGAAACATGGATTGCTTTATTTGTGGGAAAATACTTTCCCGAAAAGACCATGTAAAGAGACACATCGAAACAGTTCACAACAAAGTGAAAAGAAACAGAACCATGCCAACTACTTTACCAAGATCTAAATTGATAACACCTCCAGTACCCCTGCAAAGGAATGCTGAAACTGATACACCAGTCAACAATAGGAAGACAGAACAAGAGCCTTACTTCATTTTACCGACGAGCGATCCCTTTACGTTTAACGTACCCGATGGATTACTCCACGACCATTTCATGCCTTGGGCTCATCCATTCACCAGCGTCATTACAGGACCTACCGGAAGTGGAAAGTCAGTCTTTGTAAGAAGATTCATCGACAATATACAACACATGACGCTTCCCCAACCCGATCGAATATGGTGGTCATACGATGTACAACAGCCCCTATATTCTGGAATGAACAACGCGAGTTTATCAGAGGACTCCCGGATATCGAGAGCTTGAACCCCGAAGAGAAACATCTTATCGTCATCGACGACCAGATGGACAACATTACACAAGCCATAGCGGACCTGTTTACCAAATACAGTCACCACAGATCCATTAGTATCATGCTGATCGTACAGAACCTGTTTAATAAAAACAAACACCACAGAACCATCAGTCTCAATACCCATTACATGGTCGTATTCAAGAACCCGAGAGACACATCCCAAATCATGACCTTAGGACAACAGATGTTCCCCGGAAGATCCAAGTACTTTCTTGAATCCTACGAAGCCGCAGTCAGGAAACCCCACGGATACATGTTGATCGACATGAGGCAGGACACTCCGGAAATCTTACGTTTAAGAACTAATATTTTTCCTGGAGAAGAGCAAATAGCAATGGTAGATATGTAACCTCCGAAGATTGCAAATTAGATATAGTTGTACAAGATTGTAGCTTAGCAATAAAATATTGAAACTGATACTTTCATTGTGGTATTTAGTGCCCTAGCTAAAGAGTATTACCCCCCCTAAGAACTACCAATTTCAATTCCAATTACGTCCGATTTAAAATGCTGCTTATAAGCAGCCCCAATTCCCCCACCCCCCATTTTTAATTCCCCCCCCGAAATTGGTTGGTAAATCCCCCCCCCCCCCCCATTTTACCCCCAAAACCCCCATTTTACCCCAAAAAACCCCAAAACCCCCATTTTACCCAAAAAAAAAACCCCATTTTACCCCAAAATTACCCATTTTACCCCCACCCCCCCGAATTGGGGGGGGTAATTCCCCAATTTTAATTGGGTGGGGGGGTTTCACCCCCTAATTTACACCAAACAACTTTCTAATGCAAATACAATTGAGCAGATGTTCAAATTTAAATATTCCAATACGATTTGAAAAGGCATCGGACCATAATACAATATCAGATTTTCAAGTGACAATCAGATGACACTAGTAAAAAGGAAGAATACGTAAAATGATAGACATACGGTGAAGGTAAACACATGAATACTAAGAGAGGGCGAAACAAAAAGTCGCAGGACGAAAGGACCATGAAACAGGAGCCCATTAAGGGCGATACAAAAGTCTAAGGACTAAAAGAGACAGCAGACAAGAGGGCGAAACTTACAAAAGAAAAAGAAATAGGGTTAGGGTTGACGTTAGGGCTAATTGTTAGGGTTAGGACTAAGGGTTATGGATAGAGTCAGTAGAGCCCATAAAGGGCAAAACAAGAGTACAAGGACGAAAAGAGACAGCATACAAGAGCCCATAAAGGGTGAATCTTACAAAAGAAAAAGAAATAGGGTTAGGGTTGACGTTAGGGCTAATTGTTAGGGTTAGGACTAAGGGTTATGGATAGAGTCAGTAGAGCCCATAAAGGGCAAAACAAGAGTACAAGGACGAAAAGAGACCGCATACAAGAGCCCACAAAGGGTGAAACTTACAAAGAAAAAAGGTGTTAGGGGAAAGGTCTGAGACAAGAGCCCATAAAGGGCGAAATATAAAAAAAACCAAAAGGGTTAGGGTTAGGGCTAAGGGTTAGGGTAAGGGTAAAGCGGTAGAGTTAGAAGAGAGTTAGAGTTAGGGTTAGGGCTAGAAAAAGAGATTAGGGTTAGGGTTAAAGATTAGAAATCATCGTTCCGCATGACTGCACACGACTTTACTGCTACTGAGTTCTGGGGGCGACAAGTGTCGCCAAGATCGTCAAGAAAATTTAACATAGAAGTCTATGGGAAAATAAAAGTACATTTTGGTCTAGAGTGACCCATTATACTACTTAAGAATGACCATTTATTTATACGCTGCTCTTCATAGAAAATTTTTAATAATGTCTGCTTTTGTAAAATAAAGTTTTTGCATTTTAATATTTGTATGAAGGGGAAAAACTACAAAATCCACATTGTCTCCTATATGTTATCATGACAAACTGCAGAGGCGGATCCAGGATTTTGCCAGGGGGATGTCACCAAATGACGGGAGATGAACATGAAAGGGGAGATACAGCAAACATGAAATGATGATGAAGTGGAGGAAATAAGGACACAAGGCCAATCGGGGAGGAGAGTTTCGACTGCCACTGGAAAAAGGATTGATGGGTATCAACGGGTAATTTAACATACTGCATGGGGATCGTACTGGTCCTGCAGCATGGTTCTTTAACGTGCGAAGAACCATGCCGGTTTTCCGAATTATAGCCTAATATGACAGGCTGTCTAATTTACGAACCACCTGGTGCACACATCATAGGCAGGTTTCTGCGCAATTTTTACCCATAAGATTTGGTGCTGCTGTGGGCCTTTCCGTCAATTGAAACCCAAACGGGATTTTACAATCAGAAAACTGGTCCCTAGTGAGATTCATAAAAGTTTCATTAGACTTTTGTACTACAAAAATTTCTGACGCTCTTTGTGTTTAAGGCAAACACGTATACTAAGTAAAACAATTTTTCAGGGTGCAAAGTTTTGTCTGAGAGGGAAAAGTTATTTTTTCCAAGTTTTTTTGGTTATAAATAAATGCAATCTTAGTATATAAATTTATAATCGCCCTTAAACATCTTTGAACAGTATAACACATGACTCAGATATAAGGTCCAAGAATGCTTGAAATCATGCAAAACTTTTCATATGTATTTACATGCGTAACTGTACACCTTTTCTCGTTAAAGACGGATTTTAACCAATTTATGTACAATTTGAAGAGATTTCTATGTCATTATTGAGAACGTAGATTTTTTAATATCTTTTAAAACTTTACACTCCGATCACTGACCAAAAGAACTTAATCAACTAAAGGTAAAATGAATGTTGCCACAATCGCAATTAACTTATGGCATGTTTATTTCGCAATTTACATGTAGCCTCAGACTTGTGTGTTTATTACAGGAAGTGTGCCAGTGAAACCATACTTGTTGACCTCAGGGGGGGGGGTGTCACGTGCACCGGGTGACACCCCCCCCCTGGATCCGCTGCAGAACTGCAACTTTTTATGTAAAGAAGATTATTTCTGAAAAAAAAAGTATCCCAATATTTTCACAGTTAAAACTATCAGATAATGCTCTTTTCGATAGTCATTGTTCAGAAATGATCATAATCGGGTCTGTAAGTTTCTTACTTTAATACCCCCTCTTTGACAGATTTTAGCTCTTTTATTAAAACTTTCTGTGTTTACAAGATAAAGAACACTTGAAAGAGTTATCTTTTTACCGATATATAAATGTCCATAGTACATTTTCTTTTGTCTTATGACGTCACTTTGAATAGCTACAGGTACATCTATGTCTTGCACCCTAAGACTGTTAAATTCAACACGCATATTAGAAGCACTTGCAGAGATGCATATTTGACCTTAATTCCTACATTAGAAATAATAGAATCGCAAACCGTACATTCGTAACAAACTTGAAACGGGCTCCTACGTTGTCGACCACCTGGTGACTTGGTAACATCGCACATCCAACTTGTATTTAAACGACGATTTCCTTTGTCATCAATAATGAATCCCTCTTCTTTCCATTGGCGAAAACAATCAGCAAGAAAAGTCCTTTCGTATGGGTGTACACTTCTATGAGAAGTCCTGTAAAATTCTCTATCCAGGTATGTTGTTGACGGACCAGGTGAGTTAAACGTGTAAGAGTTAAAAACGAGGCCCTTTCCAGAAGAACCTTGGTAACACCATCCAGACGCTATTAAACCGGAAGTTTCTTGTGGGCATTGTTTAAAAATATAGAAGTATGCTCCACCGTGCATAGTACTACATGTTGTTGCATACTCTTTTGCTTTATCTGCGTCTACAATGTAAAATTCAGCAGTACTACTATTATATTTATACAGAGTAAAGGCTATGTAGTTTCCACTATCCTTCACGATGCTGTTTTGTATATTAGGCTTGTAGAATTTTGTCAAAATCTGTTTCGGTGACCCCTGGTAAGTTCGGTTTCCCTCTATAACCATTCCACTAGAAGAATTTTTCCAGTTCAACTCGCGTTTTGAAATTGTTAAACCTATTGTATGACATAGAATGTTCCTTGATGAAACCAATAATAAAATCCCAATTATAAAATTAGCCATTATTATGCAATGTTATATAGAAAGTGTATGTTTAAAAAGAGTTACATACAGCTTTAAAATGGTAATATAACGACGTTTTAAGCAAAATGTTAATTCTGGTATGTTTCAGCTGTGCACAGCAATATAATTACAACAATGACCTACTAGTATTTAACTTTATGAAATCCAGGCATAGATAAATCCTAATATAAACTCATTAAATGTCTTAAATTATATAATAATGTACTCATTTTATGTAAAATCATATATGAAACGTTTTTGCGTTTAACCTAAGATAGTCGAAAACATGTCAACTGAATAAATTATCTAAGCGTTGGCAATTCAGGTTGGTTTTATCTTTGTATATTGGTTGACGCCGAATACATTAGCCGTCTCATGGTCTCAGACTGCAAAAAGAAGGTTTTATACAATTGAGTGCATAACAGAAAGGTTGACCACGCAAAAAATGCCAATTTTGCGAAGAATTGGTCGTTTTTGGTACGTACAGAAAAAGTAGTTAATCGGTTTAGTGCACCTCTGCATCTATTTCTGCAAAATGCCTTTCTATGCCATTTCCATCTGTGTTAAGCATAATATGACATTGCTGCGTTAGTCTAAGCAATTCCTGTCATATTATCATCGTTGGCATTTAAGATGCATGGCTTAATTATTTGAAAATATCGATTTCGCAAAAATAAGGCTGCATATATAACAACTTCCGTTATTACAGTATTTCATTGCAATCTATCATTTTTAAAATCAAATAACTGATTGGTTACGACTAGAATTCATCTTGTTAATTGGTATGCAATAGTTTCGTGTTTCCATGTTTTGTATGTTGTTTGTTTTTCGTCTCTGGTTTTGTCTCGGCCCTTTCGGAATTTTGACATTCGGATGCCCCATGCCTGCTTCTAACACTTCCCTTATCTGTGTTGTATATCGGAATGTCTGTCATAGTAACTAATACAATGACATGTATATAAGCCTATTGCATATTACAGGTTATAATATCAATGGTGGACATGAATTTCATAATGGTTTATGTCCGTTGTGTACAATTATATAATGCAAGATATGAAGTAACCATCACATTCATAGATCAAAATGGTGCCACTTGGATAAAATTTGGTAGGAAATAAAGAAGCAAAATTACCAAAGAGGCATTTGAATGTCAGACTTTTAAACGTGCAAAGACAAAAACCAATCAGCACAAATAGGAACAAGACGAAAAAATACACCACAAAAAGGCTGAACAGAAATCAACAAGTTGAACAAGTTGAACGCAAATGCAAGCCGTTTATCAAACCAAATAATATTATAAGATTTGGTTGCCCATTTTGGGTAAGTAACCAACTTGACCATTTATACTTCAGGAACAAGATGTCGAAACTCAGAAACAGTCTTTTTAATGATGCACTGGGTCTTTTGATTTCATTTGTAGATTGTGTATGTGCAAGTATAAATGGATATTTGTCATTTAAGGACAACACTAATTAAAATGAATTTATCTTTGTCAGTGACTTATATTAAGGATGTTTGTTGTCTTTGTCTAACTTTGACTTATTTGATTTGATTATGTGTTTAGCTTTTGTGTTTTGTCTAGGAATATTGATAGGGGAAGGTTGGGCCAAAAAAAAATAGTTAAATCTCGCCACATTTAATATTTGCCTGCCATAAGCCAGGAATCCTTGACAAACCTTTTGTTTGTACTTGTCTTATTAATGTTTTCTGCTCCATATTTAAGAAGAGGGTCTATCTGTGACTATCTAAGGACTGGATTTGAATTATATGCATTTTATTTAGACCACTGGCAAACAGCAAAACCACAAGCAGCGCCTACTGGCCTCATTGAAGGCTGCAAGCGGTTGTCCATTTTGGTTTTTTTGAATTGCCACTTGATTGTGGGCTGTGTTGGTACACTTATTCCACATCTCATTATTTTCTATTTAAAGTTAGTAAAATGTCAGTCATGATGTTGTGTGGTTATAACTTTTGTAAAATCTCCATCTGAAAATGTCGAAATGAAGGTATAACATACTTTGTGTATTTTAGCATTTCAGGACCAATGCCAAAATAATAACTTTATGAAATTAGTCGCTAAGTTGATGGTTTAACAAAGTTTCTGCGAGGATCAAACGATTTGAACCTTTATGACATCCTGACTTGAAACTATCTTAGAAAAAACGCATTTACATTATTATTTGTTAATACTAGTCGTAATTTACTGAACATAGGACTTGATCAACTAACACGTATCTTCGATTTATCAGCAATTAACAAGGACGGTATACAGCTTGGCGATCCTCTTTTTTCTATACTAGATTCAAGCCGAAATCGTGTTGTTGTTGTTACAACTGACTTCTAGGAATCAACATTATTATGTGTATAGACAGGTATACAATATAGTGATAAATGATAATGCAGCTCACCATATCCATTTTATATTATATCCATTCATTACAATATAGTAGTTGTGATTGATTTTTCTAAAGTAGTCCAACTCTGTCACAATTTCTGTTTGCCTTTAAAAGGCCATTTTTGTTTGTTTTTTTTTTTTTATTCTATTTTTAAAAAAAAAAAATTTTGATCATGCTCAAATCAATTTTGAATTATTTCCATATATATTTTAACCTAGTAGGAGAAATTAGTCTAGATGAACATGCACGTTATTTCATTCAGATATAGTTAATTAGCGATTGCTATAGGACTGTATGATTTCAGTAATCCTTACGTTATATCCGCCCCATTTTAGAAGAATAATTTGGTACGAATTGACACTCTGGAGCTTTGGTATAGGTTAAAATGTTAGAAAAGAATGTTTTTAATAATTTTAATTTATAGTTATTCTCTCAAAACAAAAAGAAAATTTTGAATAGGATTTTTGAATTTTACAAAGTTTCGTAAGGATGACAGGGGTAATTACTGAATTTAGTGCGAAATTAAATAATAATGTTTGTAAGAAGCAGAGGTACCAATCGGGTATCCAAATGTCAAAGGTCGGAAAAGCAGAGAAAAAAACAGTTAAGACAAACAAGAACAGGACAAAAAAACAGAAAACATATAAACACGGAAACACAAAATCTTTTGAATATCATTTAGCAACGCGAACTCTAGTCGTTATGATAGTGAATGGTGTGCTATAGCCAGCAGGAACTGCTTACTCTTCCGGGCCACCTGAGTTTACTCTCCTTACGACTAGAGTTTTAGTTTTTGATTGATTTTCAGTAGTTTTTGTGTTTCAGTGTTTAACATGTCTGTTTTTTGCCCCATTCTCTTTTACTGGTTTTGAATCTGCCTTTTCGGACTTTTCGGAAAATTCAATTTCTTTAATAGAGACAGTATAAACAAAAACTAAAAATTCTTTCAAAGGCACTTCTGTTAACTAAATATTTTTCTGGGAAATTTAAAATGACCAAAATAACATAATCAGTGAATATAACTCATGTTGTGACTGCCACATTCAAATACTTAAGATGCAAAGGAGTACACAAGGGGCATTCAAATGTCGTTTATACGAAAAAGACAATGGCAAACTTGGTGGAGATGGAATCATCACATCATCTACTTGTAAAACTTTGCAACATATATTTTATCCACAACACAAGTGAAACAACGATGTTGGATATATAATTATGTTGTTGATATTGTAAAAAGACTATCATGGTAATGCTTGATTTTTAAAATCCATTCTCTTTTGAAATTAAAACAAATTAATACCTTTAGCTTTGGATTCCGACATTAAGAATTAGTCATTGGCAAATATTAAGAAAAAATCAGAAAATGATTGATCTCAGTGCAAGTTTCAAATAATAACCATTGCAATCTTTACATTATTTGTTCTGTTTATAAACCATGTGCTATGACAAATCAAAGTTTAATTTGTTTGTTATCATTTTTTCAAGACTGCTTAAATTTTGTATTGTTTCTTCATTTAGATATAGCAGTGTGGTGCAAATTGCTGCACATCAATCCTTAGTCTTAATTGGTTTTATTGACAAGCTACAACTGAATACAGAAGAGCACATTACAAGGCAATATCACAATTGTTCTCAAATCTAACATAATTGGTTGTAATGAGCAATATTTAACAATTTTTGTCCTTTACATAGATTTATGTTAAAAATGATTAAAACTATGATAAAATTATTTATCCACTAATTGTCACCAATTAATGTACTGCGACAAAATTCATGTGACATTTCCACAAACTTTAGAAATAGGGTTTTTGTTATTGTCAGTTTTAATCTTGCTGCATTTGATATAAGGGAACACAACAATGTTATTCCTTTTTCTTTTGTTTGTAACTTGTTTCACGTGCATCAAAAGTGAGGTAAGTAACGATAACACAATTATTTTTATTTAATTTTTTTAGAATTTTAGTATTGCATATATACACAGCCCGCCGTAAGTTAAGCACCACCTATATATGATACTTTAAAATTCAATTAAAATAATTGCTAGATCGTAATTTCTTATTGAAACTGATTAACACAAGCATACACAACATTTTGTTTGTGTGGAACATTGAGTGCATTTAAACCGGTACAACAGCTTTTCATAGCGAGCATAGCTCGTAGCGGACACGAAGTGCTCGCGAGAGCGAAGAGGTCTACAGCAAGTTCCCGCGAAAAAGGAGTTGGGGCGATAAGGCCCTAATTTAGCCTAAATATGAAGGTTATGAAAAAGTGTCCATTTCTGGTCAGAATAAAGTGGTAACTCGTAGACTTCATAACGCTGACCTACGAGCACGCAGAATTATACGACGTCATCATTTGTTACCTAGACATTGTCAGATTCGACTGCAATGGGCATATGACCATCTTCGTTGGAACATAAGGAATTGTCGTAAAATCCATTGGTCTGACAAAAGCCGATTTCTCCTAAGGCCTGTAGATGGGCGCCTGCGCGTTTGGCGCACACGAAAAACAGCCAACCTTGAAAGGAACATTTTTCCAACTCATGCGTTTGGTGCAGGTGGTGTTTGGGGATTTTTTTTCTTTTAACTGTAAACTTGAAATGCATGTCTAAGAAGGAAACATGAATGATCAAATTTACAGGGATTCTCTGCTTCGTGATATCGTTGTTCCACATTTCGACGCCTATCATCTTGCCAATCGTCCTCAGTACATGAATGATAACGGAAAACCACACAGCAAGGATTGTGACGGCTTATAAGCAGCAAGAAGCCGTTGACAGTAGCTTTTGGCCAGCCATGTCCCCGGACATGAATCAAATTGAACATGTTTGGGATGCAATTGGACGAAATTTTAACCGCCGTAACCAAGCATGTCAAAATCTTGATGAGTTGTGGGCAGCAATAGTCATGGAATGGCAGAGATTTCCTCAAAATAAACTCAGACTCCTGGTCAACAGTATGAGACGCCGTGTAAAAACATTACCGGAAGCGAGGTGGTCACACTTCCTATTGATGCAAAACGCAATGTAATGCATTAACAGATGTCTTATCTTGTGAAAAGTGAATGAAAATCAAATGTTGTTGTCCAATAAAATTCTTCTGTCTAAGTCAAACTTTTTTCTGGTCCTGAAATTTTGTAATTTTAACACAATTTCAAAAACGAATCTAGATAACCAAACATTTGGAAAATGTGGTTTTGTAATTAATAAAAATTATGTTGATGATAAGTATTTTTACTTGAGTAAACGACATTTTGGGTCATGTTTAAGTTTTTATGAAGAAAAGGTGTTTAAAATTATCAAAGGTGAAAAATACAGGGTAGTGCTCAACTTTTGGCGGAGTGTATACTTGGCAAGAAGCAGAGATTATTTTTAAAATGCTTATTTTAGTCATTGGTCTTGACTCTCCTTCCTTAGATCATTTTTGTCCAACTTTTTTGACAGCAATAATTTAACTGAACACGGTCAATTACATCAACAGTGTTTTTCTATGGGGAATTACAATGAGAAATCCAACATCTTGCTTTTTTAGTAATTTTGAACTCCTCTGATTTTCCCCTATGTTGAATGCCATGTGACACTTTTTCCCGCCGTTTTTCTTAATGTAAACAAACACTAAAAATGGCGGATTTTTCATTGTTATTCCCCATAGCCAAACTTTTTTTATCACTGTCGGTGTAATAAATTTGTTTTAGGACAAAAATGGTCTAAGAAAGGAGACAACTCAAGTGAATAGGTCAGCAGCTAGAAAATAAATAAAGAAAAGTATGCGCGGATATTACCTGACTAAATTTTTTTTGCGTCGAGGATAACTGTATTGTAGCAGTTTGTAAAAAGAATAAATCTTTGGAAAAAAACACAACCAATCAATAATGCAAATCAAGTTCTAACACAAGTGAACTTCGGGTGCTACTGTAGGATATGTGTTTCCTGCATGTTGTTACACGCACAACCCGTGGCGTTGCAAACGGTCAACTCAGTATTGCAATTCGGTTAGAGAGGACAGAACAAAATCTCATAACAACCATCATGGAGTTAGAAATTTCGCATTTATCTACAAATATTTTATGTAGAAATTTAAGCTTGTCAGAACAGAAAAAAAAATCTTGTAAAAAGCTGATTATGATAAACATTTTTATTTTAAATTTTTGCAAATTGCCGTTTAGCTTTAAGTAAAATCATTTCCTCAATAGTTATTACCTAAATGTATTTTGAGCATCCATTCAAGTGTTGCACGTTGATTGCCATTTTCCAAATTAAGGCCGCAAATTTATTTTACCGCATTATTATCAATTGCAAGTACTTATCGTTTTAAAAAAATTTAGTGTTATCTACAAGCATGGATGTCGTATTGTGTTCTTTCAGGTTATAAGACCTTTGGCTGACATGGACTTCAAAATGGTCTCTGTTCAACGCGTAAGATTAGATAATATGAGTTATGACGTCACAATAAAATTCAATGGTCCTCCTGATTCTGAGATATCATTGGATGAGGAGAGATTTGTAAACTCTAGTATAAAGTCAGGTAACGGATACAGGACACAACAGTTAAAATACATAATGTAAATACAAATAAGGATAATTTTAGAATATTTATTTCATTTAGAAATTGTAAGATAATGCACATCGTGGTATTTTCTTCGAACAAAAAGTAGGCAAAATTCTATTAAGGTAGCTGAGATCTTAACCAGAGCCTATAAATATGTTGTATGTAATAACACTGTAAAATATTATTCATTTATTTACTTTTTTATAGGTTAATGTCCGGTTTTATCAACCCTGAAAAAGTAAAATCCACCGAGCCAACTGATATTATTTCTGAGGGTTGATAAACCTGGTATAACCTATACCAAAGTCAATTAATATTATATTATATGACTGTTTTTATAATTATGTAACTGTTTTAACTTTTACTCTGATAATCTAATAAAAGAATAGAATAACAATTACTATTTGCTTCAACAATAACAAGTTATAAACTGTAAAATTATCACATTTCTCTGCTAGACTCTTATAAAAATATTTGAAGAGTTAAAAACAATTTTAACAAAAACATGAATAACAAATTAACAGTCGAACTGTCACATTTCTAGAAGTGAAAGAAAATCACATTTTACGATGAAAGTTTATGGATATATTAGAGCAGTTTTTAAAATTTGGCATTGTAAACTTTCCCTGTGAGGAGCTCTTTGAATTAGTGATAAAAGTATTTACAGTTTCATGGGCAATATTTTTGTAAATTTGTTGTATCGATTCCTTTCATTAATTTATCAAAGTTGTCATCACTATTCAGTGCGTGAATAAAAATTGATTGACGTCCAAATCAAAAGTTTTTTAGGCAGGTGAAGAAACTATGAAGGGAGAGTGCACAGAGCGCAATATATATATAAATGTCAAAATAGTAAAATACCTCTATTAAAGGACATTCTTACAGAAAGAATAATAATAAATCACTAGGAAAAATCCGCGAATTCGCGGGAAAATTAATCGTTGCTTTGCTTTAAAAAAAAATACATGTAGACCACACAATAAAAGCATTGCATTTGCATGACCTTACATGTTGTGCTAGTTCTGTGGTATTATTTAACTCTATATAGGTTTATAGTTTATTATCTTTTATTGTTTTTTTTATCCCACCTGAAGATTAAACAAAAGTCCAGTTGTTTTGTTTTTTTTTAGCACTCAGATTTTGTAGAAATTAATCAATAATTAACAATAAAAAAAAACACAACATAAAGAATAAAAATAGCAGGATGTTTAGAACGGTTATGATAGAGTGCATACATAATGCTTAGAGTAAGAGTGAAGTTTGGAATTTAGTTTACAATTAATTTAAAAAGTCCAGTGACAGGATAAGTTTCAATCATTCGCTTCACAATTTTATCGTTGAGACTAATTTTACACATTTTAAAACTTCAATATGGTTTTCATTTTTCTATCAAGTTACAAATTTTTGACAATAAAATATTATTTGCATACATTTTTATAGTAAACATGCCAATATAATCTATTATATAAAATCTTTTAATCTAAAACATAACTGATGGAAAAGTTTTGTGAGTTTTTTTTTGGTAATTGTCTGAAAACGGGGGAAATAATTTCAAATATTTCTAAAGAAAGAAGGTAATTCCGGAACGATGACGGCTATAGCGTTTCCAGATCAATTAATTAGGTTATTTAGAAACTGTAGACATAATTGCATATGTGCTAATTAAATTTTCAAAGGGCACAACCATCCCCTATTTTTGATATATGAAGCTTAGTCGTAGCATTTGTTGTTTAGGCTGCAACCCGGATAACAAAAAACGCTTCGTTATTTTAGTATTATAGATAATTGTAAATGACAAGTACAATGTATAGAGTGCTATAAAGATTCAAGATTTTTAAAAAGGCAATGGTATTAACTTTTGTGTTATATTTTTTTTTTGCAGGTTGTAAAAATAAAGAAGAGTTCACTGTGCTAGTTGACTATCAGACAGGAGGAATAAATTTCCATGTAACGGTTAAATCCCCGTCTAAGAACGTCGAAATGAAAGTTTATACCTACCTTAAATATTTTCCAGAAAATTTTCAGGATCAGTACCCAATGAATAAGTTTAAATATAAAATCAGCCGCAAAGAGATTGACGGACTTACAATGTTTACCACAAAGATCCAACGACCTAAGCGTAACTGGCATAAGGAAGTAGCTGGTGGGTTTTTTGCATTTGATTTGTTGTCAAAAGACGGATCCCAACTTTATTTGTTTGGAAGTAACAAATACGCAAATACTTCTAGGAGGTATATGAAAGGTAACGTAGAAAAAGGTACCTGTATCTTT
Source organism: Arcuatula senhousia (assembly GCA_963971305.1). Lineage (NCBI taxonomy): Eukaryota > Metazoa > Mollusca > Bivalvia > Mytilida > Mytilidae > Arcuatula > Arcuatula senhousia. Next base: position 18,048,255 of record OZ020316.1, on the reverse strand, counting down.
AATTCGTCAGCATTAAACGAGGATGGTGTGAAACTTGAAAACTTTCGTTTTAATATAGACGACGTCAGCCGACATCTTGGAAATACAATATATAGCCATTTGTTAACCGCTGACATTTAGATTATTTTCCGTATTCGTTACGATAACCTGCTGTAAAATATCAATAATAAATATACAAACTTAATTCAGTTTTAGTTCCTTAGTATGAATCTCATAAGAGTTAAAAATGTAAGTGTGTATAGTTTAAGAGTCCGATCATTTGACTTGAAGGAGAGGCATAACAAATGTTTTGAACGCTAATGTTAAGAAAATGAGTTCAAAATTTTCGAACTTGTTTGGTGTTGAATACTTTTTGTTCAATACTTCTGGTTTTTACCTTCCAGTGTTTTGATTCCAATGCTGCTGATGAAAGGTTATTCCATGAAACATACAGCAAAACCAAATTACCCGTTTTTGTACCTGGTATATTTATATTGTGCATGGAATACCCACCAAAAGATGCCATAAAAATGCTCAAATTCACTCAATTGCACAGAACAAATACCAAACAAAAAATTAAGATTAACATAAGGATAGAAGTTGATAAGTATTGGAACTCTATTAATGAAATGGTTTTCAAAATTCTGCCAATGAGAAACGGGGCACAGATAACTGCGGTACCCGTTCCTGAGGGTGTCTTATTTTTATTTTTGTCAAACATGTTGTCAAAGATTTATCACATTATACTTTTAAAAACATCTGCATGTTTGAAATTCAGCGACCAATTATTAATTTGTATGGAAATTCGGCTTTTTGTTAAAACTATTAAATCGGGTCGGGGCAGGGTACTTTGGAATAGAGTTGATGAAGGCGTCGGACTTTTCGCACCACCCTCTTGGTTCAATCATTGTCAGAAGTGAAATTACATGAACCAATTTTCTGGCTCAAATATCCCGTGTTCTAGTATTTTAAAGCCCCTCTAATGGCTATCGATTAGATAGATCACAATGGTAGAGGGGGGTTTGGCGCCATAAAACCTGGTTTAACCCACCATTTCGTTTGAAATGCCTTTACCAAGTCAGGACCATTGCGATCCACCAATTCTCCAGTATGAATGATTCGTTTTTTTCTCTCTGGACAATGAGATCGGTAGTTTTGTTATTACCTTTATTTACAGCGTAACGATTAGATAAAAAATTCGGAATATTTATAAGTGAACATAAAATTATAATTTAAATACATACCACTTTTGTTGATTTTCTTTCTTTATCAAATAAGTGATGAAAATTGCTTACTTGTATAAGCCTGTGGTACCAAGGCGGTACATAGGCAACTGAGAACACTTCTCAACCTTCTTCGGTTTTGGGCTTGTCTGGTGATTAATATTGGCAATTTTAATTCTCCGTTTTAGATCTTTAAACCAACATTAAAACTGTTATTGTCGCCGGCAAAGATGTATAAATAGGTGAATCTAAAATAACCAAACGAGCCGGTGATGCGTCGAGATCCTTAAATCATTTAAGCATTTCAACTCTGCTACAATTTCGTTTTGTGATTTATAAAGAAACTGTTTAATTCTATTCTTCGTAAAATATCCTTTTTAATGTCATTTAGACCAAAATGCAATGAAAGAAAACTTTGAATAAACATTTACTACCAAATTTACTATAAATTCTCTTTATTTCGCTCAAAATTTGTTCACCTGACGACAAATATATTTTAAGTTTATTTTATACAGCGATCAATCGGTATCTCGGATGTTTAGTTCCCGATTACTATGATATGGTTACAGATTAAACAAATGCAAATTGAACTATCTAAATCATCTTTATTACTTTAATACGAGCCATTTTTGTAATTTTCTTTGTTTGGCGGCTTTAATGTTTTTGTCGCCATTTAGATGTCCACACGGGCTAAAACCTCGAGATACAGATTATTGGCCGCGCGTATGAAAAGGTTATCAACAACGATAAATACAGTGCGCATGTTCTAGGCGGGACAAGAGCTCTTGAATATGATTAAAGTCATAAACATGCCACTTTCTAAAAAAAAATTAAAGTATTAGATGGCCAACAGAAGCTGAATTTTAAGGCCGTGGACGTAAATTTAAATGACATTCCTAATGCTGACAATGCTGCCCCTACTTGCCCCAGTTCCACATCTTCGCAAGTTGTTGCTGTTGATCAGCCTCAGGAGTCAACTGAACCTGTGCCTGTCACAGAATCGTGTGATGCTAACGCCAACACTGTTTCTCCCGATAGGATAGCAGCACAACCCAACAAAACTCTGATGACTATGAAAGAACTTTTCAGTCCAACTGGCTGCAATTATTTCCTTTGCTTATTTATTATAACAAAAATAAAACAATGAAATGATCCTTGTGTATAAAATACGGTATATCAAATACCTTTACGAAAGGGGCCACAAATTTCAGAAAAGGTTCCCTTAAAGAACATGTAAAAATAGCTGATCACAAGTTTGCATTACAGGTTCAAAAAACTCCAGGAAAATGTTAATAATTACAATGAGAAAACTGAAGCTGATCAGGAGAGGGGCGTGGTTGTAGCATTGAAAACAGTGTTATGGTTAGCCACAGAATGTGTTGCACTAGTAAAGTTCCAATCATTATTAGTTAGTATATATATGCAGCCACCAACCCAAAATTTAACGAACATTCACATCAGTAACGGTAGTGGTGAAAGTATTTCACGTGAGATTTAACAACAGTTTGAAAAGCGGGGTGTTAATGCTAGAAAAAATTATGGGGCTTGGCTCTGATGGGGCTTCGGTTATAACAGGATGTGATAAGGGTATTGCGGGAATGATGCTCCGAGAAAATCCTCAATTGATAAATGTCCATTGTGTGGCACACCGTCTTGCCTTATGTTCCAGTCAAGCGGCTGAAGGGCTGACACCCTTGAAAATTTACCAAGAAACAATAGCTTCAACATTTTATTACTTCAAGTACAGCGCAAATCGTGTTGAAAAGCTGAAAAACATTCAAGATATTCAAGATATTCTAGACTCACCACAACTTAAAATGAAAGAAGTGCATAGTGTGAGGTGGTTGTCATTTTACTATGCCCTGGATACAAACTACAGATCACTAGACGCTCGTCTTGCTTAGTTTACCAACTCCACACTAAAAGATCGAAAGGCCATTGGGTTAAAACAAGAGGCTCCCAGGAGCCTGAATCGCTCACCTGGTCTTGATGTTGACCCTATACTTTTGTAGAGCTAAATGAGCTGAACATTTAAGCAAGCAACAGCTTTTCTCTACCTGCAATAGTTTTCATTTTATAGGCCAAAAACACCATTTTTCACCTATAAGGGGCCATAACCCCTATAAGGAGTCATCTGACAACTTCGACCCTATGGAGACTTTTGTAGAGCTAAATGAGCTGAACATTTAAGCAAGCAACAGCTAATCTCTATCTGCAATAGTTTTCATTCTGTAGGCCAAAAACATGAAAAATCGCTTTTCAGAGGCCGTAACCCCTAAAAGGGGTCACCTGACAACTTCGACCCTATGGAGAATTTTGTAGAGCTAAATGAGCTGAACATTTAAGCAAGCAACAGCTAATCTCTATCTGCAAAAGTTTTCATTCTGTAGGCCAAAAACATGAAAAATCGCTATTTTTCAAGGGCCGTAACCCCTATAAGGGGTCATCTGACAACTTCCACCCTATGGAGAATTTTGTAGAGCTAAATGAGCTGAACATTTAAGCAAGCAACAGCTAATCTCTAAGTGGAACAGTTTTCATTCTGTAGGCCAAAAACATGAAAAAACGCTATTTTTCAGGGGCCGTAACCCCTAAAAGGGGTCATCTGACAACTTCGACCCTATGGAGAATTTTGTAGAGCTAAATGAGCTGAACATTTAAGCAAGCAACAGCTAATCTCTAAGTGGAACAGTTTTCATTCTGTAGGCCAAAAACATGAAAAAACGCTATTTTTCAGGGGCCGTAACCCCTAAAAGGGGTCATCTGACAACTTCGACCCTATGGAGACTTTTGTAGAGCTAAATGAGCTGAACATTTAAGCAAGCAACAGCTAATCTCTATTTGCAATAGTTTTCATTCTGTAGGCCAAAAACATGAAAAAAACGCTATTTTTCAAGGGCCGAAACCCCTATAAGGGGTCATCTGACAACTTTGACCCTATGGAAAATTTTGTAGAGCTAAATGAGCTGAACATTTAAGCAAGCAACAGCTAATCTCTATCTGCAATAGTTTTCATTCTGTAGGACAAAAACATGAAAAAACGCTATTTTTCAGGGGCCGTCACCCCTATAAGGGGTTATCTGACAACTTCGACCCTATGGAGACTTTTGTAGAGCTTAATGAGCTAAACATTTAAGCAAGCAACAGCTAATCTCTATCTGCAATAGTTTTCATTCTGTAGGCCAAAAACATGAAAAAATGCTATTTTTCACCTTCAAGGGGCCGTAACCCCTATAAGGGGTCATCTGACAACTTTGACCAAATGGAGACTTTTGTAGAGCTTTTGATGCTGAATCAGTAGCGTGGCCTCAGATTTCCTCTATCTCTTATACTTTTTGATTTATAAGCCAAAAACAGTAGTCTGACCCCCCTAGTCTATTTTTAGTAACGGCGGCCATGTTTTTTAACGGATCAAAAATCAAAACACAAGTTTGGTGCAGGACACCCTAAGGATCATTCATACCAAGTTTCATTAAATTCTGTTCGGTAGTTTCAGAGGAGAAGATTTTTGAAAAATTGTTAACAGACGACGACGACAGACGACAGACGACGACGACGACGGACGCTAAGTGATGGTAATAGCTCACATGGACCTTCGGTCCAGGTGAGCTAAAAAAGGTGGCATGTTCAAAATTTGTTGGTCTGACCTACACACTGATGGACATAATACCAACTGTTGGGAAGCAAACTTATTTTTCCAGAAGGATAACATTGATCTTGCAGTTTTAAAGGTAACCACTATGATGTACTTGAAATTACTAATTAGGGCCCAGCATTTAATTTAAACTCTTAAACATTTTAAAACTTAAACTCAAAAACTATATTTTTTGTTTATGTTTGTTGTGTCATGTACAATGTACACTTATTTCCACATCGGTAGAGGATCAAAAAACATTATATAAATAATATTAAGTCTAAAAGAGGGTAGTGGTGTCTATTTATCCAAGTTAAATGATGATCTCAAATTGGTTGATGTTCAGTGGACTTACATAGAGAATCATGTGGCAGGTTGTCCAATTTCTGATGTAGATTCAGCTGCCAACAAATTCATTGATAAAATCATTGAAAATATCCAGCAAAGATATGTATACACTACAGTTATACAAAAATTATTAACTTTATGTCAGATATTAACTTTATGCGGATGATCCAAAAAAAAGGAGTCTTGCTTTATTTCATATGACATCACATTTTCATTGAATTACTAAAATGGCATCTCTAAGGATTTTCAATTTGTAAATAAACTAACGTATTAACATAACTACCAAACTGGAAATGATAAAAAAAAACTAAAGGATTTTATAGATGACACGGGTCTGACTTAGTACATGCATTTCCTATAAAATGAACCTTGTATTGAAATTATCAGTTTCAGATATGATTTTAATATCATCTTAAAATTAACTAAATTTAAAAATGTATAGATTGTATTTTTCAGATTTCCAGAAACAAATATATTCGGCATTTGGAGTGTTGAGTATGAGACCGATCAGTTTCTTGTCAAATGAACAACTAGATATGTTTGGAGAAAATGAACTGAAACTTTTAGAGGATTTAGTGCACAAAACAACCTCTTGGCCCCTCTACGCAATAGACTCACCAAAGAACATCAGGACATGTTGCTTAGAGTAAAACTTTCATGTGAAAAAAAAGTTTAATTATTCAAGACCTCTTGAACTGTGGAAAAGTAAAAAAAAAACAACCGAACAATCTTCTCTGTAAAGAAGAAATATAAACTTCTGGTAGTGGAACTGTACATTGTACGTTAAACTTCCATTATTTTTTTCTTCTCATATCAAGTTCACAGTGTTCATATCTTCAGTTGGCAGTTTTATTAAAAAATGTTGTGTAGTTTGAAGTTTTATTTCAGAGAACACAAAAAATCGAAATGGCAAGGTGTTAGAACAACACAAAATATTGAATTTTATAGACATGAAAAACACGAAAACTAAAAATACAAGCTGCAGCAACATCTTTATTCAAATGCACAGGGTTTTTCTTTGATGAAACTTTTCTTCCTACAATGAAAATGAATGATTATACAACATAATTTTATATTGAGAACTATATTTGCAGTCTTCAAAATGCTGAAAATTGTTTCCATGGGTGTTTAAAAACTCTAAAATAGATTTTCTTCCGGAGTGTTAGTATCCTTAGCCCCTTTGTGGACAAAAGTCCGGAACCAAACAAATCTTAGCTGAATCACTGATTTAAGCTTTACAAACATGTTTTATTGGTGGATATTTTTTGATTTTTTCATTCATAGGATAAAATAACTATATTTTTGTTGTTCATATGTTTACAATTAGACAAATCAAGTTGTTTGTTTTTGTGTTTGTTTTCTTTTTGTGTGAGAACTACAATTTTACTTTCGTAGACAACATTCGTTTAAAACACGTTTTTCTTTGATAATTCTCAATTTATTTATTTTTTTAAAGAAGCAGAGGTACAAATGGGGTATCCAAATGTCAAAAGTCCGAAAGGGCAGAGACAAAACCAGTAAACACCAACAAGAACGGGACAAAAACAGACGACATGTAAAACATGGAAACACAAAATAACTGACTATCAATCAACAACGCGAACTCAAGTCGAAACAAGAGTGAACTCAGGTGCTCCGGAAGAGTTAGCAGTTCCTGCTTGCTATAGCACACCCGTCACGTTGACAATAGTCCATTCAGCGTGACAAATCCGGTAAAGGAAAATAAAACAAAAAGCCTATGACAAACCAACATCTGCACTCATCTGAGAGATCGAAATCCGGTATTTGTCTATTAGTGCATGGTGTCTTCCGTAAAATTTCTTGGGTGAAGACAGCAATCGAGGAGCAACATAACCCTGTGTGAGCAATTTTTGCGTCAGACGTGTCGCTCTGCTAAGGCAATCGATGTAAGTCCCGCACGCTCTGGAGTAACGAATCAATTAAGATACATAAACTCCATAAGCTGGAGCGGACGGAATGTTGCTACACAAGAAGGGAAAGTTGACGATTGGAAAGTTGAAGTCATCACGTTTGTCATAGAGCCTTGTTGAAAGTTTTCCTTGAGAGTCAATTTCGAGATGTAGATCTAAAGATGATGCAGACTTCAAATAGGCATGTATTAGTCAAGCTAGCTGAAATTACACTAAATGTTCATGCAGTTTCTTCCATTTTAAGATTGTTAATTAGTGATCTTTCAAGGGCATTTGATGCAGTTACCCAGGAAGACTATAAGAAGCAGAGGTACCAATGGGGTATCCGAATATCAAAAGTCCGAAAGGGCAGAGACAAAACAAGTAAACACCAACAAGAACGGGACAAAAACAGACATGTAAAACATGGAAACACAAAATAACTGAATATCAATCAACAACGCGAACTCCAGTCGAAACAAGAGTCAACGCAGGTGCTATGGAAGAACGTTGTCTTTATTTAACTACAAGAAATTTCAGAACAAAATAACCTAAAATGATTGATAAAAGCTTTTCTTGTATTATACCCCACTTAAAAGAGAGGTAGGTATTGGTATATTGCAATCACCATGTCCATCTGTCTGTCTGTCCGTCCGCCTGTTCATAAGTCTGTCTGTCCGTTTCAAACTTTGTAAGAGATTTTTTGGCATCTACTGAAGAGATTGATTTCCAATTTCGTATACAGCATAAGCATGATGTGTTGTACCTCGCCGCCCCTTTCTGGGTCAGTTTCGCATCTACTTCCCATTTTATGAATGGTCGAGTGTTAGCATCATTAGCAGGATTAAGTGCAACCCCTTGTTATCTTAAATATGGGTCTTTTTTAAAGTTATTCTTTAGCAAACACATAAAAACACGAAAACAAAAAACATCATATAAATTTATTAATATAATATCATTGGACAATCTTTTCTATAAAGCTTTTTATTCAAGAACATCTTCGAACTTTGCATTTAACTATTTCTTAAACTATTTCATTTTTTATTTCAACATTAACATGCGGGCCCGGGTGGCAAATAGGCCCGCAGTAGAGCCTAGCTAATCGTAAGAGGGTCTTGGGATTCTGACGTCGGGTCAGTGCTCAGCCTACAGAGCGACCAAGTGTGTTCCATAGATGGCTGAAAAGGGTGGCCTTCGTCCCCGGGGGTTGTCAGGTCTATTATACGGAAACCCCGACCGCCTAACATAGTGGGCCAACGTGTTTGGAGAGTGTCACGCTTCATGCACGTAAAAGACCTCTTTGTGGACCGCCAAGTAGTGCACCACATAGGCTAAATTTTCTGCCCTTATCCATCTCTCCCCTATTCCTGTGATTCTTCGAAATTCGCCGTTCCTCTGTTTCCCACCCCACCCCAATATTTCATTTGTTATTTATTTTATCATCCTTTTCATGTTCATCGCCTGTACTCACTCACTCACTCAACATTTAAAAATATTGACATCATCAAGATGTCCATATACTCTTATTTTTGTATCAAAAGACAGAGAAGAAAAATGACCAACTGTTTAAATTTAATCTGTTTTTTTAATTTTTCCGAAATATTGTTTTCCCCATTTTTGGTGAAAAAACATCAAAGCTTTAAGTAAACATTACCTTTGATAAAACGGATTTGTTAAGACATGTTTTCTTATTATATTTTTAAAACACTAGATTAAGTTTTTTTTACTTACATCCATTTGGACAATGCACAATGTATCAGCTTGTCTCATTATTAAAAAGCAATACAATTTTAAAAAAAACCCAGAAAATTCTACAAAATAAAGGTAATAACAAAATTACTGCACTTGGAGAATCAATCTCAAATGTCCTTAAGACGAGACAAAACAAGGAAGACATACCGGAAAAATTGAAGATCGCAATGGTCATGACTTGGTACATGCATTTCAAAAGAAATGGTGGGTTAAACCAGGTTTTAGGGTGGTAGTATAAACAAAACTAAAACATCTTTCAAAGGCAATTCTATTTACCAATTATTTTTCCGTCAAATTGAAAATGACCTTTTCACTGGCTTTAACCATCTGCCATTTGTAATCAAAACCAGTGAATTAAAACTCATGTTGAAATTGCCCCATTAAAAAACTAAAGATGCAAAGAAGTACACAAGGGGCAATCAAACGCTGTTTATGCAAAAAACACAGACAAGAATGGTTGACATAAATCATCTACTTGTAAGAGTTTACAACATATTTTTATTCACAACACAAGTACAACGACAATAGATTATTGAATCATTGACATTCTTTAAAACTATCATGAAAATGCTTGATTTTCAAAATCCGTTTTATTTTAATTTTCGTGTTTGTTTAAACAATTAATGTTTTTATCTTTGGATTCCAACATTTAGAATAAGCTATTGACAAATAAGAAGAATAAAACAATTATTGGTGTCAGTGCAATTTTCAAGTAAGAACCATTGCAATCTTCACATTTTTGTTTCGTTTGTTAACCATGTACTGTGACAATTCCAAGTTCAGTTTGTTTGTTATTATCACTTCGCTTAGAATGTGTAAAATACTGTTTCTGCATTTAAATATAACAAATGACATGCGGAAGTATGGTATGATGCAAATTGTTGCATAAGCTTTTGTCTTCATTGGAAACAGCTGAAAACAGAAGAACACGTGACAAGGTAATATCACGATGGCTAGTACAAAATGTTCTCAAATCTAACATAATTGGTTATAATGAGCAGTATTTTACATTTTTTGTCATTTTCATAAATTTATTTTAAAAATGATTAAAGCTATGCTTAGATTAATTATCTTCGATTTGTCAGTAATTTTTGTACTGTGAGAAAATTCATGTGAACTTTCCACAAACGTTACAAATTAGGGCATTTATTATTGTCAGTTTTAATCTTGCTGCATTTGATTTTAGGGAACCCAACAATATGTTGCTCCTCTTTCTTTTGTTAGTAACTTGTTCCCCGTGCATAAAAAGTGAGGTGAGTAACAATAACACAACTATCTTCCTTGTAATTTATAGAATTTTGTAGTACTGCATATATATTTTGGCAAGACCCAAGTACAATTCACCGAAGGTACATGACGTGTCTATCAATGGACTGCTTTCGTCTATCCAACAACCTCCCGGGATTCATCACATTCGCACTAAATTGTATTCTATTCCTCTTTCCAAACTTAACACACTATACAAAGAATGTCTCGAAAAACTTGTACCGTCTTACAGCCATTGTTCTTGACATTGGACACAACCGATTATTCAAACCAGTCGGTGTTCCACACGAAAACAACAAGGACAATCGCTCTTTTATTTCTCTTCCATTTTTAAACAAAGGTTTGGATGCAATAAATTTAGGAAACATTTTACATCATAAATATGTTCCAGAACATATCCCTCCTTATTTCAAAGACAAAAGTGTTCTCGTCATTTCTTATTCCTACACTTCCACCATTGCACCTAAAGTATTTAACTACAAACAAGTTTTGCGGGATTACCAAATCAACGATCTCAAAGCAAAACCACCTGATTGTTCTTGTGACAAATCCCCATTTAAATATAGTCCATCTGGCCACGTCATTACAGGGGACCTCAACATAGTGGAAAAGGACCAAAATATTGTGAGCCTAGAGCAATCAACTGGAACCATAATTCCAAAACAATTATGGATTCAGTTGAAGACTATGCCAGAAAATGGGCCAAAAAATAACATGAAAAAGAAAGTGGCGTTCTTTCTGAGTGGGTAAAGTCTGTGAGGTCGTTGGTTTTGAAAAGGATTAACTCTTTGAAAGGCTCGATGAGCACCAAGGCAACATCTATTTTCAACAACCCTGATGTTGCAAAGACATTGTCCACCTTACATGACAAATATGTTGTCGTACCTGCTGATAAAGCGCCTAGCAACATCATATTCGTATGCAAAAGACATTATATTGATTGTTTAACAGCTGAATTAGGGGTTGGTTGTAGTAGCAAAAGCACCACATATACAGCAACAACACTGTCAAAGGAGGAAATAATCAACAATCATAATTCTGTCATTTCTTCCTTCGGCATTTCTGTTGACAAAAAGAACGATGACGTTCCATCCTTGTATTGGATTCCAAAGTTACATAAAACTCCATACAAGCAACGATTTATTGCTGGGTCATCCAAATGTACAACTAAGCCTCTTTCAGTTTTGTTAACATCAATATTGACGGCAATAAAATCAAGCCTTCAAAAGTATTTCGATTGTTGCTACTCTAGAAATGGCGTCAATCAAATGTGGATTCTCAAAAATTCTAAAGAACTGATGGAAAATATCCATTCTAAGTCATTTTCATCATGTAATAGCATTAAAACGTTTGATTTCTCTACATTATATACTTCAATTCCACTTCACAATTAAAATCTCGTTTGGCACAGGTGATTAAACGTAGCTTTATCAAAAAGAACGGAAAACGCAGGTACAAGTATTTGGTAGTCGGTTATAAAAAAACTTACTTTGTCATCCAAGAGTCTAGCAAGAAAAACAAATTTACCGAAGATCAAATAATAGAAATGCTCAACTTTCTAATCGACAACATATTTGTACAGTTTGGTGGACGTGTTTTTCAGCAAACAATAGGTATCCCAATGGGCACAAATTGTGCACCATTGCTTGCCGATTTGTTTCTTCATTCATATGAAGCAGACTTCTTACAATCACTTCTAGACAAAAAGGACCGCAAACTTGCTTTATCCTTCAATCTCACATTTCGCTATATTGATGATGTCCTTTCACTAAACAATCCTCGATTTGGTGACTATTTACATCTAATATATCCGAAGGAACTTGAGATAAAGGACACTACAGATTCTAGGAGGTCTGCTTCATATTTGGATCTATTTCTCGAAATTGACACACAAGGACGGCTTTGTACAAGGCTTTATGACAAACGTGATGACTTCAACTTTCCAATAGTTAACTTTCCCTTTCTGTGTAGCAACATTCCGTCCGCTCCAGCATATGGAGTTTACGTATCACAATTGATTCGTTATTCCAGAGCATGTGGGGAGTACAACGACTTCCTTGATAGAGCTACATGGCTGACAAGCAAATTGTTATTACAGGGGTACGTTGCTCCCAGGTTGTTGTCATCACTCAAGAAATTTTACGGACGACATCATGTGCTTGTTTACAAATACGGGATTTCTATCTCTCAGATGAGTGCAGATGTTGGTTTGTCATAGGGTGTTGTTTTGTCTTCCTTTACTGGATTTGACACGCTGAATGGACTATTGGCAACGCGACGGGTGTGCTATAGCAAGCAGGAACTGCTTACTCTTCCGGAGCACCTGAGTTCACTCTTGTTTCGACTGGAGTTCGCGTTGTTGATTGATATTCAGTTGTTTTGTGTTTCCATGTCTTACGTGTTGTCTGTTTTTGTCCCGTTCTTGTTTGTGTTTACTGGTTTAGTCTCTGCCCTTTCGGACTTTTGACATTCGGATACCGCATTGGTACCTCTGCTTCTCTCAGATGAGCACAGATGTTGGTTTGACATAGAGTTTTGTAATGTCATCCTTTCCGGATTTGACCAACACTTAATCGATCTTTGGCAACGTGACGGGTGTGCTATAGCAAGCAGGAACTGCTTACTCTTCCGGAGCACCTGAGTTCACTCTCGTTTCGACTTGAGTTCACGTTGCTGAATGCGGTTTTGTTGTTATGTGTGTGTGTGTTTTATGTTGTTATGTGGTTTGTTTTGTTGTGATGAGTTTTTGTCTGCCGGTTTTGTCTTTGTCTTTACGGTTTTATGATACTGATTACCCCTTTGGTACACCTTTGATTCTTCCAGAGTCGAATTTCAGAAGAGCGAGTTCGAAAATACAACGCACCAAAGCTTTGCGATGTATCAATCAGTAGATTGCTTCCGTTTGTCCAAAAACCTCTAGGGATTCATCACATTCGAACTAAACTGTATTCTATTCCCTTTTCTAAACTCAATACTTTGTACAAGGAATGTCTAGAAAATCCGGTCAATGACCCTAAGTCTAACATTTATAGACTCACTGCTATCGTTCTTGATCTCGGTTACAACCGCTTATTCAAACCTGTTGGAGTTCCACATGAAAACAGTTAAGACAATCGTTCCTTTCTTTCACTTCCATTTTTAAACAAGGGGTTTAGATGCTATTAATTTAGGAAATATTTTACACCACAAATCTGTTACGGAACATATTCCTCCTTACTTCAAAGATAAAAGCATTCCAATTATCTCTTATTCCTTCACTTCCACCATTGCACCTAAGGTTTTCAACTATAAACAAGTGTTGCGGGATTTCCAAATCAATGACCTCAAAGCAAAACCTCCAGACTGTACCTGTGAAAAGTCCCCATTCAAATATGGTCCCTCTGGCCACGTTATCACTGGTAACCTCAATATATTGGAAAATGACTTACTTCGCGATGTTTTGGCTAAAGGACCTAAATATCGTAAGCCAAGACGAATCAACTGGAGCTATAATCGTCAGGCGTAGCAAAATTTATTGTCTGGAACTTTGTTGTCATTTGTATTTCGAAGAAACGTGAAGGTTAACACTGCTGGTGGAGTTTAAATTCCCCGAGGTTAGCCCGCTCCGGCACCAACACTTCTGAGTTGGAGAATACATCAAAGCTTTAAATTATCCGTCTAAATTTCAAAATGGTTTAAACCCTAAGGTTCTTCCTACCCCAGACATAGGTTGAATATCTTAGTAATAATTTGGTTCCCCAGTTTGGTATTTTTGGTTATACTGTTCTATGCTCTTCATATTCATACAGTGTTTGGCATTTTCAATATTTTTGGTAGAGCGCCTCTGATGAGTCTTGAATAGACGAAACGCGCGTCAGGCGTAGCAAAATTTATTGTCTGGAACTTTGTTGTCATTTGTATTTCGAAGAAACGTGAAGGTTAACACTGCTGGTGGAGTTTAAATTCCCCGAGGTTAGCCCGCTCCGGCACCAACACTTCTGAGTTGGAGAATACATCAAAGCTTTAAATTATCCGTCTAAATTTCAAAATGGTTTAAACCCTAAGGTTCTTCCTACCCCAGACATAGGTTGAATATCTTAGTAATAATTTGGTTCCCCAGTTTGGTATTTTTGGTTATTCTGTTCTATGCTCTTCATATTCATACAGTGTTTGGCATTTTCAATATTTTTGGTAGAGCGCCTCTGATGAGTCTTGAATAGACGAACCGCGCGTCAGGCGTAGCAAAATTTATTGTCTGGAACTTTGTTGTCATTTGTATTTCGAAGAAACGTGAAGGTTAACACTGCTGGTGGAGTTTAAATTCCCCGAGGTTAGCCCGCTCCGGCACCAACACTTCTGAGTTGGAGAATACATCAAAGCTTTAAATTATCCGTCTAAATTTCAAAATGGTTTAAACCCTAAGGTTCTTCCTACCCCAGACATAGGTTGAATATCTTAGTAATAATTTGGTTCCCCAGTTTGGTATTTTTGGTTATACTGTTCTATGCTCTTCATATTCATACAGTGTTTGGCATTTTCAATATTTTTGGTAGAGCGCCTCTGATGAGTCTTGAATAGACGAAACGCGCGTCAGGCGTAGCAAAATTTATTGTCTGGAACTTTGTTGTCATTTGTATTTCGAAGAAACGTGAAGGTTAACACTGCTGGTGGAGTTTAAATTCCCCGAGGTTAGCCCGCTCCGGCACCAACACTTCTGAGTTGGAGAATACATCAAAGCTTTAAATTATCCGTCTAAATTTCAAAATGGTTTAAACCCTAAGGTTCTTCCTACCCCAGACATAGGTTGAATATCTTAGTAATAATTTGGTTCCCCAGTTTGGTATTTTTGGTTATACTGTTCTATGCTCTTCATATTCATACAGTGTTTGGCATTTTCAATATTTTTGGTAGAGCGCCTCTGATGAGTCTTGAATAGACGAAACGCGCGTCAGGCGTAGCAAAATTTATTGTCTGGAACTTTGTTGTCATTTGTATTTCGAAGAAACGTGAAGGTTAACACTGCTGGTGGAGTTTAAATTCCCCGAGGTTAGCCCGCTCCGGCACCAACACTTCTGAGTTGGAGAATACATCAAAGCTTTAAATTATCCGTCTAAATTTCAAAATGGTTTAAACCCTAAGGTTCTTCCTACCCCAGACATAGGTTGAATATCTTAGTAATAATTTGGTTCCCCAGTTTGGTATTTTTGGTTATTCTGTTCTATGCTCTTCATATTCATACAGTGTTTGGCATTTTCAATATTTTTGGTAGAGCGCCTCTGATGAGTCTTGAATAGACGAACCGCGCGTCAGGCGTAGCAAAATTTATTGTCTGGAACTTTGTTGTCATTTGTATTTCGAAGAAACGTGAAGGTTAACACTGCTGGTGGAGTTTAAATTCCCCGAGGTTAGCCCGCTCCGGCACCAACACTTCTGAGTTGGAGAATACATCAAAGCTTTAAATTATCCGTCTAAATTTCAAAATGGTTTAAACCCTAAGGTTCTTCCTACCCCAGACATAGGTTGAATATCTTAGTAATAATTTGGTTCCCCAGTTTGGTATTTTTGGTTATACTGTTCTATGCTCTTCATATTCATACAGTGTTTGGCATTTTCAATATTTTTGGTAGAGCGCCTCTGATGAGTCTTGAATAGACGAAACGCGCGTCAGGCGTAGCAAAATTTATTGTCTGGAACTTTGTTGTCATTTGTATTTCGAAGAAACGTGAAGGTTAACACTGCTGGTGGAGTTTAAATTCCCCGAGGTTAGCCCGCTCCGGCACCAACACTTCTGAGTTGGAGAATACATCAAAGCTTTAAATTATCCGTCTAAATTTCAAAATGGTTTAAACCCTAAGGTTCTTCCTACCCCAGACATAGGTTGAATATCTTAGTAATAATTTGGTTCCCCAGTTTGGTATTTTTGGTTATACTGTTCTATGCTCTTCATATTCATACAGTGTTTGGCATTTTCAATATTTTTGGTAGAGCGCCTCTGATGAGTCTTGAATAGACGAAACGCGCGTCAGGCGTAGCAAAATTTATTGTCTGGAACTTTGTTGTCATTTGTATTTCGAAGAAACGTGAAGGTTAACACTGCTGGTGGAGTTTAAATTCCCCGAGGTTAGCCCGCTCCGGCACCAACACTTCTGAGTTGGAGAATACATCAAAGCTTTAAATTATCCGTCTAAATTTCAAAATGGTTTAAACCCTAAGGTTCTTCCTACCCCAGACATAGGTTGAATATCTTAGTAATAATTTGGTTCCCCAGTTTGGTATTTTTGGTTATTCTGTTCTATGCTCTTCATATTCATACAGTGTTTGGCATTTTCAATATTTTTGGTAGAGCGCCTCTGATGAGTCTTGAATAGACGAACCGCGCGTCAGGCGTAGCAAAATTTATTGTCTGGAACTTTGTTGTCATTTGTATTTCGAAGAAACGTGAAGGTTAACACTGCTGGTGGAGTTTAAATTCCCCGAGGTTAGCCCGCTCCGGCACCAACACTTCTGAGTTGGAGAATACATCAAAGCTTTAAATTATCCGTCTAAATTTCAAAATGGTTTAAACCCTAAGGTTCTTCCTACCCCAGACATAGGTTGAATATCTTAGTAATAATTTGGTTCCCCAGTTTGGTATTTTTGGTTATACTGTTCTATGCTCTTCATATTCATACAGTGTTTGGCATTTTCAATATTTTTGGTAGAGCGCCTCTGATGAGTCTTGAATAGACGAAACGCGCGTCAGGCGTAGCAAAATTTATTGTCTGGAACTTTGTTGTCATTTGTATTTCGAAGAAACGTGAAGGTTAACACTGCTGGTGGAGTTTAAATTCCCCGAGGTTAGCCCGCTCCGGCACCAACACTTCTGAGTTGGAGAATACATCAAAGCTTTAAATTATCCGTCTAAATTTCAAAATGGTTTAAACCCTAAGGTTCTTCCTACCCCAGACATAGGTTGAATATCTTAGTAATAATTTGGTTCCCCAGTTTGGTATTTTTGGTTATATTGTTCTATGCTCTTCATATTCATACAGTGTTTGGCATTTTCAATATTTTTGGTAGAGCGCCTCTGATGAGTCTTGAATAGACGAAACGCGCGTCAGGCGTAGCAAAATTTATTGTCTGGAACTTTGTTGTCATTTGTTTTTCAAAACAATTATGGATTCAGTTGAGGACTATGCCAGAAAATGGGCAAAAAACAGGAGAAAGGATGTGACGTTTTGTCAGAATGGGTAAAAGCTGTGAGGTCATTGGTTTTGAAAAGAATCAATTCTTTGAAAGGCTCAATGAGCACTAAGGCAACATCCATTTTCAGCAACACTGATGTTGCCAAAACATTGTCCACCTTACGTGACAAATATGTTGTTGTACCTGCAGACAAAGCACCAAATAACATCATTTTTGTGTGCAAGAAACACTATATTGACTGTTTGACAGCTGAATTGGGGGTTGGTTGTACCAGCAATAGCACCACATACACGGCTACAACACTGTCCAAGGAGGAAATCATTGACAATCACAAATCTGTCTTTTCCTCCTTCGGCCTTTCTGTTGGTGGCAGTAATGATGACATTCCATCCCTGTATTGGATTCCTAAATTACATAAAAATCCATACAAACAGCGCTTCGTTCCAGTGTCATCCAAATGTACAACTAAGCCTCTTTCAGTTCTGTTGACTTCAATACTTACGGCAATAAAATCCGGCCTCCAGAAATATTACGATTGTTGTTATTCTAGAAATGGTGTCAATCAAATGTGGATCCTGAAGAATTCGAAAGAACTGATGGAGATTCTTAACTCTAAATCAGTTTCATCTTGTAACAGCAACAAAACATTCGATTTCTCCACACTTTACACTTCTATTCCACATGAACAACTGAAATCGCGATTTGCACAGCTGATTAAACGCAGCTTTTTCAAAAAGAATGGAAAACCCAGGTACAAATTTCTTGTCATCAATGAGTCTAAGAAAAAGAACACATTTACAGAAGACCAAATAATCGACACGCTCAACTTTCTTATTGACAACATATTTGTTCAGTTTGGTGGACGTGTTTTTCAGCAAACAATAGGGATTCCAATGGGCACTAATTGTGCACCTTTGCTTGCTGATTTGTTTCTTCATTCATATGAAGCAGACTTCTTACAATCACTTCTTAACAAAAAGATCGTAGACAAGCTCTCTCTATTAATCTAACTTTCCGTTATATTGATGATGTCCTTTCATTGTACATTTCTCGATTTAGTGACTTTCTCCATCTTATATATCCTCAGGAACTTGAGATGAGGGACACTACGGATTCTAGGAAGTCTGCTTCATATTTAGATCTACATCTTGAAATTGACTCTCACGGAAAACTTTTAACAAAGTTCTATGACAAAAGTGATGATTTTTTTTACATTCAGTTTTGCTTTGCACGTTGGTTGTCATTTTGCAATCAGGGCACCAATATTTTTCCAATTCATTATTATCAATTGCAAGTACTTATCCAGTGTTCTCCTTTTTTTAAAAAGGTAAGGTGGGTGTTTTGTAAAACCACTTACCAACCGGGTTTTTTTCTACTGCTTAACTGTTATCAACCAGGTATTTTTCAGAGGCCAATCTAGAGGGTTCAGGGGGTCTGGGTTCCTTTTTTGTTGCAAAATCTATGATTTCATGCAAACTGTTGGCAAAGTTTGTCAAATTAGATTTGGACCCCTCCCCCCCCCCTTTGTTCTGAGGACCTTTTTTTTAAAACAAAATTCTGGTTCTGCCCCTGAAACCCTTTATCAGAGAGAGTGATGGTTTTAATAAAATGCACAGTATACAAACAAAGATACAGTAAAAATAGCCTTAATTAAATCTAGGCTATTTTAAGAAAATTTTCTTTTATTTTTGCTTTGGGCTAGAGTTATTTTTCTTTTCCTATAATATCGTTGTAAAAATTTTGAGTTTGTATATGTTAAAGTAACAGTGTATTAATAGAATATTATACATAATTCCTTTAAAAAATCAGTTAATTTTGTATAATTACTGGCTTCATTAGTTATTATACATAATTACTGAAATTTTCAGGAATTATGCATAATTACCAAAATATTGAGCGATCAATTATGTATAATTGATATAATATAATAGACTAATGAAATAGTTAGTTAGTTTGTTAATTTGTTATTGCTTTACTCCCAAGCAGCACGATTTCGGCTATATCATGTTTATCCGGGAGATGAACATGAAAGTGGTGATACAATGAACATGAAATGATGATGAAGTGGAGGAAATGGAGACACAGGGCCAATCGGGTAGGAGAGTTTTGACTGCCACTAGAAAAAGGAGTGATGGGTAGGGACGGGGAATTTAGCCTCCTGCATGGGGATCCTACGGGTCCTACTCTTACCGAGATCTGCAGCAGGGTTCTTTAACGTGCGAGGAACGTGACATTTTTTCCCAACACGGTGCACCACTATGGTTTGCAGTCAGGTTTTCCGGATTAACGCCTGACGACCCCGCATCTCTCGATGTCAGGGCTGCCCACTTCAACCACCTGTGGCACACATCCCAGTCACTTTGTGGGCAAAGCGGCCTGACCCGATGTCAGGTTTCTGAGCGCTCTTTAGTGGACTTTTACCGACAAGCTTAGCGCTGCTGCGGGCCTATTCGCCACCCGGAACCCGCACGGATGGACTAATGAAATAGAATATAACTTATTTTATTTTTGTTCAAAAACATCACTAGCTCAAAGCATTACTTAAATTTCACAAAATTTTAACACCTTTAAATTACATATTAATTGATACTAGATTTGGAATCTTTCCAGATATTACACTATTAGTTTATTGATATATTTTATAAAAATAAAGTGAACAGCGGGACTCCAGAAGAAAAACTAGGCCAGTCAATTCAACTTAAAGGCATACTTCCAAAAATACACACGAGTCATAAACAGAAATTTTTAGGACCGGATTTGAATTAGATGCATATTATTAGACATGATAGAAAAATATTTTACATTTGACATTTACAATCTAGATTTACGATTAAGGTATTTAACCCAGGGCTCATCTCAAAACACATGTATGTGCGTATTACAATGGTATCACGGGAAAGTTTGAGTCGTGTGGGTTTTTTTTGTACAGTCGAAAAAAGTTATAAACATTTAAATGGCAAGAATTGGGGTATTAGCTCCCAGATTTTGTGCTTCTTGCTACCATCAAATCCACTGCTACTTAAGAACAAGAGATGGAGACGTACAACCAGGTTCTTTTAAAGTAATAACACGGAAAGGAGAAGGGCGTGCGCAAGGCGAGAAAATACATTTGCACAGTTGCTCTCTTAAGCGGACGTAGCTTATCCGCCAACGAAAAAAAAAGCTTTGAAATATGAAAAAAAAACGCATTCCTTGATCCGACACGCCAAACACAAAAAAGTTGCTGTTTGTTGTTGTTTTTCCTAAAAAAAATGTTACAAAAGACATCATTTGCTCGTAGACATAAATAGTCCTGTGCGGGGTCTTGGAGGCAAATAAACCCGAGGCAGAGCTTAGCTTGTCCTAAGAATAGAAGAGACTATCTGACATCAGGTTAGTACTCAACCCACAGAGTGAACAAGTGTGTAACGTTGGTGGCTGAATAGGATGGCCATCGTACGCGGGGGTTGTCATGTCTATATTTTAGGAACCTTTACCGCTTACCAAATTGGGCCAACGTGTGTGGTAAGTGCCACGCTTTATACACCTTAAAGCCCCATTTGTGGACCGAAATTGGCTAGATTTTTTCTCTCTACCCACCTCTCCCCTTTTCCTGTTGTTTACAAAATTGATTGTTCCTTTGTTCTCTACCCAGTCCCATATTTCTCATCATCAATTCATGTTCATTTTATCATCCTTTTCATGTTCATCTCCTTAAAAAACGTATAAAGCGTTGCATTGGAAAGACGTCAAACACCTTTTCACTCACTAACTCACGTGTACCAATATAAGATTTCTGTCTCTTGGATGTGTGTCATAGAATTTTGTGTAGCTCTTCCTTACAGGATTTGAAACGCTGAATTGGCTTTATTAGCAACATTTCATTACGGATATGATACAACAAGCAGGGACCGCTTAATCTGCTGGAGCACCTTATTTTGTTCTTGTCACAATTAAGTACGCGTTGCTGATTAATGCTCTGCATTTTGTTTTGTATTGCTTGTTATTTTGTTTGCTCTCATTGGTGTTGACCGACCGATAATATTTTCTTGGTCCTTTCTGTCACATCGGTGAATTTCAACTGCTCTGCCTCATATAAGAAAACAAGCTCAAAAACATCGAAAATCTTTTGACATATTTGAATTGATTTCGAATCGTCTGATTTATCTTCTGAAAGTAAAACATAAAATGTAGTACTTCTCTCTATGCTGCTTGAACTTTTTCTCTGAACACAAAAACTTGCAATCGACAGCCTAACATTATTACTAATATTATATTTATACTGCAAGAACGATTGAATTTTCTAAAATGACACAAACAAAATTGAAAAATACAGTATAATTTTAAACTTCTTGTTTAAAATCTTATATAAACTTTCGTTTTGTTTGTTTGTTTGTTTATTTGTTGGTGTTTAACGCCTATCGACGCACCTGGGTCATGTAGGGCGGTCAGTTTTAATGGTGGAGGAAACCGAAGTACTCGGAGGAAACCACCAACCATGGGCAGGTAACTGAAAACCTAATCACATACAGTTGGGAAAGTCCTTACTTGTTAAATACAAACGGGATTCGAACACCAGCCGAGAGGTGATTAGCTAGTGATCAATAGTGTGGTATTTAAACCAGCGCCTTAGTCCACTCGGCCACCCAGCCCCCCCCCCGCCCCCCAATATAAACTTTCAGGTTACCTATGCTGTATTTTTTATTTTGAGATTTTCCCTAACTTTAAATACCCAAATCTCTGATCTTTATTGTAAAATAATGTGTAATGTTAATGATTTTCTATCATGTCTATTAAGACCATGGGCCGATTGCATAACGGCGCGCGAGCAGCGCCTTCTGGCCTCGTTGAAGGCTGATAGCGGTTTTCCATTGTGATTGTCAAAAAAAAACACTTGTTTTGTGAACTGTGTCGCGTACACTTATTCCACATCTCATTATTTTCCATTACAAACATATATTCTTTGATAACCTTTCTGATAAAATATAAACAACTGTTATTAAAACAGAAAATAAATCAAGACGAAAAAAAAATTATCTATTTTTTTCAGGTGACAAAAAACGTATAAAAATGAACTGTGACAATTTAATACAATTTTGTCTAATCATACTGTATATCTAAACAGTATGTAATCCTGTGCGCCTGAAGTCTCTTAATTATGTGAAATTTGTACGCTTCTTCACGTTTTAGAGAACAAACATGCAATTCTGATAGGCCCAACTGATATGATTTTTATATAAACCTTAAAAATTACATTATCTATATACTTCAAAATAGTAATAAAGGTAAAATTTGGGTTGAAGTACAATTATATGTCTTCAAACCAAAGAAAGCTGTTTTAACAACGCGTAATATCATTATAAAATGGTACCACTTACAGTGTAGAAACCAGAATATGCACATTTGTATGGTTGCAACTGCAATTTTAAGGGCCCCGCATCGAAGATGCGAACGCCCTATAGTTCTCACTTTGTCCGTCTGTCCGTCCGTCAACAATTCTTGTGAACACTAAAGCTCAAAAACTATTAACACCTAAGTTCTGAAATGTTGTACAGCTACTTAGTAGCACGTCATAATTTGCATATTAAAATTTCATGCAAAATTGTGAAATATTTTTGAAAAAAACTTCATTTTTTATCGAAAATCACAGATTTTGAGAATTGGACTTTGTGAACACTTAAACTCAAAAACTGTTAACAATACAGTTCTGAAACTTTGTACAGCTGCTGAGTAGCATGTCATGATTTGCATATTAATATTTCGTGCCAATCTGTTAAATATTTTTGGAAAAAACTTCATTTTTTATAGAAAATCACAGATTTTGAGAATTGGACTTTGTGAACACTAAAACTCAAAAACTGTTACATGTAACAATACAGTTCTGAAACTTTGTACAGCTGCTGAGTAGCATGTCATGATTTGCATATTAAAATTTCGTGCTAATCTGTTGAACATTTTAGGAAAAAAACCTCATTTTTAATCGAAAATCACAGATTTTGAGAATTGGACTCTGTGAACACTAAAACTCAAAAACTGGTAACAATACAGTTCTGAAACGTTGTATACCTGCTAAGTAACATGTCATGATTTGCATATTAAAATTTCGTGCCAATCTGTTAAATATTTTTGGAAAAAACTTCATTTTTTATTGAAAATCACAGATTTTGAAAATTGAACTTTGTGAACACTAAAAGTCAAAAACTGTTGACAATACAGTTGTGAAACGTTGTATACCTGCTAAGTAGCATGTCATGATTAGCATATTAAAATTTTATGCAAATCTGTTCAATATTTTTGGAAAAAACTTCATTTTTTGTTTAAAATTACAGATTTTAAGAATTGGATTTTTTTAACAATAAAACTCAAATGCTATTAACAATACTGCTTTGAAGTTTCATACACATTCCAAGGAACATGCCTTAGTGGTTATATAAAGTTAGTATGATTTTGAAAACACTTAGATTTTTTTGCCACGGGGCCCTTTCTGACTTTGTCAGTATTCTAGTTACATTAATATTCAAACGCAACACGTATATGGTAAGAAGTAACCTATTGTTATTTACAGGCGATGAACATGAAAAGGATGATACAATGAACATGAGATGATGATAATGAATGAAATATGGGGTGGGGTGGGAAACAAAGGACCGGTAAATTTTGAAGAACCACGGGAAAAGGGGGAGGGGCGGAAAATTTAGCCACTACCTCGCGGTCCAAAAAGGAGTCTTTTACGTGCATGAAGGGTTTTTCCACTATGATCAGCGGTCAGGGTTTCCGTATTATAGACCTGACAACCCCGCGGACGAGGGTCATCCTATTCAGCCACCTATTTTAGCTGGAAAGTAGTACATTTAACATGTATGTGATGCTCCTCAAAAAGAATTTATTAGAGACTCCAAAACAATACAACAAGCCAAAACGTCATCAAAAAATCTAAAACAACTTCCAATGTTTATTTTTAACTTCTCTGAAACTGAGATAAGCTCAGACGAAGATGATCTTTCCTCAAAATGCTACATATATCGATAGAAGGTTTAAAACTCAACTTTGAAGATCAGGCAACTCAAGTGGACGATAACCTATTCGAATTGCTCTATTCTCCCGGATGCGGTGTCTTCCTTGAAGATGCAGAATGTATGGAGATTGGTTGAATTATATTCGCTTGTAAAGTAACACCACTTTGCCTTTCAAAATTTTGCTCAACGAATGTTTCTAGATGTTTGTAGATGGTTAAACTGCAAAATACTGTTACTATGCTTACTAAATAGAAATTGAACAGTTTAAGCTGTTATGTTATAAAATATCATGAGAATTTCTTATGCTTTGTGACAGTATGTCGTCATCGAGGGTATCTGAAAGGTAAAACAAAAACCAAAATGTTTGTTTACCCGATTTATGGTTTGTAAAATTCAATAATTTTTAAGCATATATCCTCTCAGTTGACGCCGTAAAGTGTTTCAGAAAATAGAAAATGTTTATAACATCATTAAGATTATCATGATTATAATACGACAACATTGGGTCACTTCTAACAGAGTTTTCACGTTAAACAGAGTACAAAGACTACGACATTAAGAATCAAAGTGCACACAAAATTACACATTAGAGTCTACAGTACTTTTTTAGCTCACCTGGACCGAAGGTCCATGTGAGCTTTTACCATCACTTGGCGTCCGTCGTCGCCTGTCGTCGTCGTCGTCGTCGTCTGTTAACAATTTTTCAAAAATCTTCTCCTCTGAAACTACCAAACAGAATTTAATGAAACTTAGTATGAATGATCCTTAGGGTGTCCTGCACCAAACTTGTGTTTTGATTTTTGATCCGTTAAAAAACATGGCCGCCGTTACTAAAAATAGACTAGGGGGGTTAGACTACTGTTTTTGGCTTAAAAATCAAAAAGTATAAGAGATAGAGGAAATCTGAGGCCACGCTACTGATACAGCATCAAAAGCTCTACAAAAGTCTTCATTTGGTCAAAGTTGTCAGATGACCCCTTATAGGAGTTACAGCCCCTTGGTGGTGAAAAATAGCATTTTTTCATGTTTTTGGCCTACAGAATGAAAACTATTGCAGATAGAGATTAGCTGTTGCTTGCTTAAATGTTCAGCTCATTTAACTCTACAAAAGTCTCCATAGGGTCGAAGTTGTCAGATGACCCCTAAAAGGGGTTACGGCCCCTTAAAGGTGAAAACTAGCCATTTTTCATGTTTTTGGCCTACAGAATGAAAACTATTACAGATAGAGATTAGCTGTTGCTTGCTTAAATGTTCAACTCATTTAGCTCTACAAAATTCTTCATAGGGTCGGAGTTGTCAGGTGACCCCTTATAGGGGTTACGGCCCCTAAAAAAAGCGATTTTTCATGTTTTTGGCCTACAGAATGAAAACTATTGCAGATAGAGATTAGCGGTTGCTTGCTTAAATGTTTGGCTCATTTAACTCTACAAAAGTCTCCATAGGGTCGAAGTTGTCAGATGACCCCTAAAAGGGGTTACGGCCCCTTAAAGGTGAAAACTAGCCATTTTTCATGTTTTTGGCCTACAGAATGAAAACTATTGCAGATAGAGATTAGCTGTTGCTTGCTTAAATGTTCAGCTCATTTAACTCTACAAAAGTCTCCATAGGGTCGAAGTTGTCAGATGACCCCTAAAAGGGGTTACGGCCCCTTAAAGGTGAAAACTAGCCATTTTTCATGTTTTTGGCCTACAGAATGAAAACTATTACAGATAGAGATTAGCTGTTGCTTGCTTAAATGTTCAACTCATTTAGCTCTACAAAATTCTTCATAGGGTCGGAGTTGTCAGGTGACCCCTTATAGGGGTTACGGCCCCTAAAAAAAGCGATTTTTCATGTTTTTGGCCTACAGAATGAAAACTATTGCAGATAGAGATTAGCGGTTGCTTGCTTAAATGTTTGGCTCATTTAGCTCTACAAAAGTCTCCATAGGGTCGAAGTTGTCAGATGACTCCTTATAGGGGTATGGCCCCTTATAGGTGAAAAAATGGTGTTTTTGGCCTATAGAACGAAAACTATTGCAGGTAGAGAAAAGCTGTTGCTTGCTTAAATGTTCAGCTCAAGTATAGGGTCAACATCAAGACCAGGTGAGCAATTTAGGCTCCTGGGAGCCTCTTGTTTTCTTTAATTCTGAATTTTACTAATACATTTGAGGGTAATTTGCAAACGTGATGACTATGACAAACGTGATGACTTCAACTTTCCAATAGTTAACTTTCCCTTTCTGTGTAGCAACATTCCGTCCCCTCCAGCATATGGAGTTTCCGTATCACAATTGATTCGCTATTCCAGAGCATGTGGGGAGTACAACGACTTCCTTGATAGAGCCACACGGCTGACAAGCAAATTGTTAACACAGGGGTACGTTGCTCCCAGGTTGTTGTCATCACTCAAGAAATTTTACGGATGACATCATGTGCTTGTATACAAATACGGGATTTCTTTCTCTCAGAAGAGCGTTGCTGAATGCGGTTTTGTTGTTATGTGTGTGTGTGTTCTATGTTATTATGTGGTTTGTTTTGTTGTGATGATTTTTTGTCTGCCGGTTTTGTCTTTGTCTTTACGGTTTTATGATACTGATTACCCCTTTGGTACACCTTTGCTTCTTGCACTTCCGGGAAAAGTTTGGCCAGACAATGTTGAGTTTTCGTGTAAAAATAAGTTTTTTTCCAGAATGAATAAAAAAAGTCTATCACAAAAGTAGATAAATAGAGTTTATATGGATTATCTATCACAAAGACATGAATTCCCTACTTCTTTAATCATTCATGAACACTATCTTACAATAAACATACATGAAAAATGTTGTTTTAAAAGAAAATATAATGTAACACCTACCTGACGTGTTGACACTTTTGCCATTTTCCCACGAACATCAGAAATTATGTATAATTCCTAATTAAACACTTTTATTGCAACATATACACAAGCATACATTTCGTATTGTGTTCTTTCAGGTTATAAGACCTTTGGCTGACATGGACTTCAAAATGGTCTCTATTCAACATGCTAGATTAGATAATATGAGTTATGACGTCACAATAAAATTCACTGGTCCTCCTGATTCTGAGATATCATTGGATGAGGAAATTTTCGTTAACTCAAGCATAAAGTCAGGTAAGGGATACAGGACACAACAGTTAAAATACTTACATTTAAATGCAAATGAGTATAATTTTAGAGGCGCATTTAAGAACGTTAGAAATGCATTCATATTCGACTAAAGTTCTACTTATCATATTTTATTCCATTACGACATTGTAAAATAATGCACATCATGGTATGTTCTTCCAAAAAGAGAAGACAATAACCTATTGAAGTAGTTGGGGTCTAAAACGGAGCGTATTTGTTTTTGACACCTCGCAAAGTTTAAGCCTATATTCCTATAAAAATGACTATGTATGTAATAAATTGTGTGAAAGGAGTAAAGGCGGTAAAGGCCCTTTTAGCCAAAAATATGAAGGATGTGCAAAAGTGTCAATTTCTGGCGATAATATAGTGTTCACTCTGCTTAAAAGGAAAACATGTCGAAACATTTTTTAATCTAATATAGATGCGTCATAATGACGATTTAAGACTGAGAAATGTTGGTCGCTTTTAATGTACATTTTGGACCAGAAAATATCGCCCGCGCTTGAGAAACAATTTCATATTTTTAGAGAAGGTTTATATAAGCCATATTTATTTCACAATCTGAAAAATATTTAGCTATTTCTTATGAGCGGAGATACTTTTCTGGTCCAAAATTTATCATAAAAATGCTGAAATTTGATGTTAATTGGCGAATTTTTGAATAAAGGTCAGTTTCATTTTATATTTTTTATCAACACAAGCATTTATCTAAATCTAAATTATTTAAACTTTCATTTACTCATAATCTTCATGATCATACATTTTTTGGCTTTTTCAATATTTTTGGCAGAGCGCCTGATTAGTCTTGTATAGATGAAACGAGCGTCAGGCGTAGCAAAATTTATTGTCTGGATCTTTGTAGTCATTTTAGTTTTTAATGTCTAATGAATATTTTAGCAGCATCTGATAACAGTATTCAAAGGTTGAGAAATGGGTGAAATTTTAAGCCAAAACAGGCTAATTGCCGCTTCTCCGAAAGTTCTTGATTTGATGTCAATAAGATTAACTCGTTTATAAACATTTAGAAAGATACTACGCTTTTTCTTTAAAAAAATGTCAATTCAGAAGAGATAATTGGCAGTAAAAATATGGCAATTTCTTTATAAACAGATGTGTGGAAAAAATTGTGAAAAGATCCCATTATATACTATAATAAAAATCTTCGCCGAGCGCAGCATGATACGACCGCAATACGTTGAACCCTGTACGGTTTAGGCGCAATTTCGATAGTCCATTGCTCTGGATACATGCAGCCCATGGTGGACTGACAAAGATTTTTGACACATACTTCTCTGATGGACTTTCGACCCAGGGGGGAAAATATAAATTTTCGATTTTGTATTCTACTCTTGAAAAGAATAATGTTTGGGGAAAAAATAAAAAATCGAACTAGATTTTTTTTAAATTAAGATTACGGCCCCTTATGTAATGAGCGAAAAAAAGTGGGGGTCGCAAAAATTTATTTTTAAATTTAGAATCGCTACTTGGCAAGGATGACTTTGTAATAAAAAAAAATCGGACCAGAAATAACAGAGTTACGATTTTGGCCCCTTTTGGTCTCTAATAACATAACAGTTAAAAAAAGGGGTTAGTTAGTTAGTTAGTTATTGCTTTACTCCCAAGCAGCACGATTTCGGCTATATCCGGGAGATGAACATGAAAATGGTGATACAATGAACATGAAATGATGATGAAGTGGAGGAAATGGGGACACAAGGCCAATCGGGTAGGAGAGTTTTGACTGCCAATGGAAAAAGAAGTGATGGGTAGGGACGGGAAATTTAGCCTCCTGCATGGGGATCCTACGGATCCTACTCTTACCGAGACCTGCAGCAGGTTTTTTAACGTGCGAGGAACGTGACATTTTTCCCAGCACGGTGCACCACTATGGTTTGCGGTCAGGTTTTCCGCATTATTGCCTGAAGACCTCGCATCTCTCGATGTCAGGGCTGCCCCATTCAACCACCTGTGGCACACATCCCAGTCGCTTTGTGGGCAAAGCGGCCTGACCCCGATGTCAGGTTTCTGAGCGCTCTTTAGTGGACTTTTACCGACAAGCTTAGCGCTGCTGCGGGTCTATTCGCCTCCCGGGCCCCGCATGGGACTAAAAAAAGGGGACACAAAAATGTATCTGCTACTTGACAAGAATAAACTTGCAAACAAATTGTCAAAATCGAACAAGAATTAAAAAGTTTCGATTTCGGCCCCTTTTGGCCCCTTAATACGTAACAGGTTAAAAAGGGTAGGGGTCGCAAAAATAAATTCTCCAATTTGGATTCACTATTTGACAAAAATAAACTTGCAGAAATAAATTTTCAAAAACAGACCAGAAATAAAAAAGTTTTGATTAAGGCCCCTTTTGGCCCCTTATTACAAAACAAGTGAAAAAGGGGATGGTCGCAAAAATTAATTCTCAAATTTGGATTCGCTACCTGACAAGAACAAACATGCAAAAAAAAATTCAAAAACGAGCCACAAATATTAAAGTTTATATTTTGGTCCCATTTGGCCCCTAATTACATAATAGTGGAAAAAGTGGGGGGTCGCAAAAACTAATTCTTAATTTTGTATCCGCTATTTGACAAGAACAAACATGCAAAAAAAATTCAAAATCAGACCACAAATAAAAGTTTTTATTTTGGCCCCTTTTGGCCCCTAATTACACAACGGGGGAAAAGGGGGCACGAAAATTCATCAGGTTCATTCTTTTATAATAAGAAACATTCATGGCCATCTAGGACCAAAGTTATGGTGGAAACAAACAAAGTATTTTAATTTTTTGCCCCTTTTGGGCCCCTAATTTCGAAACTGAAAAGGGGGGACCCCCAAAATCAATCCCGTTTATCCTTGTATGGTAAGGAACTTCACTGTCAAATTTCATAGCAATCGGATAACTAGAACTAAAGTTATTGTGGAAAGAAACAAAAAAGTAGTATTTTTGGCCCTTTTTGGCTCCTAATTTCTAAACGAAAAATGGGTGGACCCCCAGAATCAATCCCATTCATCCTTTTATGGTAAGAAACATCATTTTTAAGTTTCATAGCAATCCGATAACTGGAACTAAAGTTATTGTGGAAACACTAAACAGTTAACGACGACGACAGCATCATACCATAATAAGACCGCAATTAATTTGCGGTCGTATAAAAAGCATTAGTATTATTTTTTCATATATATATGTACAAATTTCTACGGTATGGAAAATCTATGCTTTTTGGGGATTTTTTTTATACATGTATAATCAATAGAAATTATTTGAAAATCGAATTTCAGTTAGATGTTAAACGTGCACCGTGATCTTAAGTTCTTATTTTATTATTTTCAATGCACATGCCAATGTCTTTTTACTATCAAAGTTTGGTGACAAAAATTATGTCAAATTGTGAAATGTTCAGACAACCCAACAACCTTAGACTATCATAACATTTTTTTTCTTTAAGAAATATATCATAATTGTAATTAAAACAAGTAAGAAGTGTTTTTAAGCTTTAGAAATTGAAAGAAAGTAGAGGTATTAAATGTTTTATTATTTTTTTTAGTTTGTAGAAATAAAGAAGAGTTCACTGTGATAGTTAACTATCAGACAGGAGGAATTCATTTTCATATTCTGGTCAAATCTCCATCTAAGGACGTCGAAATGAAAGTTTATATCAACCTTAAATATTATTCAGAAACTTTTCAGAACCAGTTCCCAATGAATAAGTTTAAATATAAAATCAGCCACAAAAAGGTTAACGGACTGACAATGTTTATCGCAAAGATCCAACGACCTAAGCGTAACTGGCATAAAGAGGTAGCTGGTGGACTTTTTGCATTTGATTTGTTTTTAAAAGACGGATCCCCACTTTATTTGTTTGGAAGTAACAAATACGCCAATACTTCTACGAGGTATATGAAACGTAACATAGAAAAATGTACTTGTATTTTTAATTCATCAGCATTTAATGAGGATGGTGTAAAACTGGAAAACTTAAGTTTTAATATAGTTGACGTGAGCCGATATCTTGGAGATACAATATATAGCCATTTGTTAACCAATGACGTTTAGATTATTATCCGTATTCGTTACGATGACCTGATGTAAATTATAAATAATAAATGTATACAAAATTAACTCAGTTTTAGATCCTATGTGTGAATCTTTTAAGAGTTTAACATGTAAATGTGTATAGTTTTAGTGTCCGATCATTTGACCTGAAGGAGAGGCCTAACAAATATTTTGAACACTCATGTTCAAACAAAAGTTCTAAATTTTCGAATTTGTTTGGTTTTAGATACTTTTCGTTCAATACTTTTGGTTTTTTACCTTCCAGTGT
The DNA here is from genome assembly GCA_963971305.1 of Arcuatula senhousia. Lineage (NCBI taxonomy): Eukaryota > Metazoa > Mollusca > Bivalvia > Mytilida > Mytilidae > Arcuatula > Arcuatula senhousia. The sequence goes on along the minus strand of OZ020316.1, from coordinate 18,016,539 downwards.
TTTGATTCAAATGCTGCTGATGAAAGGTTATTTCATGCATATACAGCAAACCCAAATTACCCATTCTTATGCCTGTTTTATTTGTATTTTGGCACGTAATACATGTATCCTTCAAGATGTCCTAAAAATGCCCAAATTAAGGTATCACAATACAAAAGTGCTACAATTTTATCAAGTTTTTTTATTTATAACTTCTAAAATACTATTAAATGCCCTCTTTCAAATGGTGAAAAAATATTTTCAGTAGACCTGACAATAAATGGGCTATGATGATAATTAAAAAAAATCTAAATAAATGCACATGTAATTTATGCTGTCAATAAACCATGGAGGTTGGTCTTATCTATAACAGCTAAAAAGTTTTGTGCCTGTTGACCAGCCATTTGAAGTGAAATAAGCTTAATATATAAGATGGACAACCAATAGTCGAAACATCTGGTCAGTGAAGGAGGAGTCTTGCCCTTAACAGTAAACAACTGATCTGAAATAAGGTCAATATGATGTAATATTTCCCGCACATTCTGAACTAGGTGTAGAGGCTTGTGCATTTTGGGGTATATTTAATGTTAGTGTGGATGAAACTTGGGTAAATAGGTCAAATAAATGTTGATTTATAATTATCTAAGAATCCTACCGTGCTCCCATGGTTGAAACATGCCTTTTGATCTAGTAAATGGGGCTCAAAGTGGGAAATTAATACTTTGATTTTTTTCCACTTTCATTTTTCATGACCAAATCAAAGTTTGATTGAATTTAGCTCCCACATGGATACCCCAATGTGGCTGGTTTTTGGATATGTTATTCCAGGGTCTATTAGCAACAAATTTTAGATTAAAGCTTTAGAAACTATTTTATGGCACATTAAATATAGTGACCCCTTATGCAATAAAGCCATGTACACAAAATATTGCTTTATTGGGGTATGGAATGTGATAGGAAAATTCTGAGACACGGTTTTGGAGGTCATGCAGTGGTGATTCAGATAATACAAATGCTGGAGAGATATTTGTAATGCTAGGAGAGCTTTTTTCATTTGAGTCAGTTATGTTGAAATCTTTACTTTTTACTTTTCTCCGGTATGACCGATTCGTTTTTGTCATTTTCTCTGGACTATGAAATTGATCATTCAAGTTCGGTAGTTTTGTTATTACCTTTATTTAACATTTATTTCCAGTTATAAATTATAGTTATTTGTTGTAGGTAATATCAAAAAGGGTTACATTTCTTCTTTCTAATGAGGGTGTCATATTTGTCTTTTTTGTCAAACGGATTATCAAAGATTTATAAAATTATACTTTTAAAAACATCTGCATGTTTAAAATTAAGCAACCACTTATAAATTGGTATTAAAATTAGGCTTTTTGTTAATAACTATTAAATCGGATAGGGCACTTTGAAAAAGAGGTGGTTGAAGCTTCGGTCTTTTAACACCAAGTTCTTGCAAATGGTTCAAACATCTTTAGAAATGAAATTTCATGAAAAGAATTTCTGACTCATTTATGACACTATTTGCGGCAATGGTTTCAAGGAACAATGCTAGTCCTAATGAACCGACATCAGAAAAATATCTCGTATACGATGAGCCCCCTTTGTAGCCATCGATTTAAATATGCTCGATATGGACCGGTTCAAAGGCCACACTTCCAAACTGCAAAATGAAATGGATTACAAGGCACACATGGGAAATTGAAAAAAACGTGTAGTTTTGTAATGTAAATACACGTTAACTGATAATTTAACTTGAGGTCTCAGTCTTGTGAATAAAGGTAATAACAAAACTACCGAACTTGAATGATCAATCTCAAAGTCCAGAGAAAATGACAAAAACGAATCAGTCATACCGGAGAATGGGTGAATCGCAATGGTCCTGACTTGGTACAGGCATTTCGAAATGGTGGGTTAAACCAGGTTTTATGGCGCCAAACCTCCCTCTTCCATTGCGATCCAGTAATGACCATAGAACACAACATAGTTGTGAGACACAATAGGGATATTGAGGTGATCATCTCAGTACAGCAGACCAGTCAAACACTAATTAAAACAATTAACTACCATATCTTTCAACTCAATTTTGAACTTTTCTACTAGTGGCTTCTTCTACTTCTTGTAAGTAAAGGTAATAACAAAATTACCGAACATTAAAGATTTTTCATATTCCCAATAATGTTAAACAGGGTTAGAATAAAAAATTCTAAAAGTTAATCAATCAAACTTTCATGCATATGCTGTATTTCGGGAAAGATGAAAAAAACAAACATTTTATGCTAGGAAAACCATATGAGCCCACGATGTTTTTTGCAAGATAACTAACTTCAAGGTGAAAGTCGCATGTTTATCACTTTCATTTTTCTGTTTTTTCTTACCTGCACCACTCAAAGTAAACAGTAAATCCCTACAGCGTCCATTTTATTAAATGCTGCCAAATTTTTTTTCAAGTTAAATATATGTCTTTTTTAATCAATGTCAAAAATTGTACTTTTTCAAGTATGGGGTGCGGAGAAAAAAAGAGAAAAGTAGGGACTTTATTATTGTCGTCCATGTGCACCCAGGAAGTAAAAATCTTTTTCAAGATCTAGACTGGTACCTTATGAATAATATTTATTCCCTGTCCATTGCTGATACCAAACGAAAATATAATGATTTTCTTCGTGTATTTTTTTATTTTTATGGAGTTTGTATTAATGTAAATATCGCAGTTTCTTTAAAGTGTTCTTTGTCTAATCTCGTCTAACTTTTATGTTTCAGGTGTAACGACTTTAAACTCACGAATAGGAACAAAACGTATTTCATTATGAAATTTATCACGAGAAGATAGTTATACAGTTTAAGATATATATCAAATCCTTAAGACTGTTTCTTGGTATTCTTTCTTTAAAATAATAAATGTTATAAGCGTTTATTCACTATTTTAACTTGTTCGTCGAACGCAAATTGTTGCTTTAAAGAAATAAAAACTGGTATCAATACCTCTAATTAATTATAACTTTACATCTACCAACTTTTAGCTAAGATTGTGCTGCCTTCAATAGGATCTCAACCCACGAAACAAATTTGTACAAGCACTTTATCAAAGTATATCGATTTGAAAAAGGAAGTATTTTATACAATGCATAATTATAGCAAACTATTGAACGGATAAAGGCATTCATCATGCATGTCAGAAGAATAAGGACGGATGCATACATGTACCTAAGTTCAATTGGAACAAACTGTAACAGAGATTTGGCTTTGTAGACTAAATGGTAACGTCGTACTTTCAATTAGAATTTATTTTGAACCGTTTATCATTATTTCCATTTTTATTTTTAACTAGAGGCTCCAAGGAGCCCGAGTCGCTCACCTGATCTCTTATGCTAAAACCTCTTACCTAGTGTGCAACATGGTTTACATGTAGGTAACATTAAAGAAACTAGTTTGGATAGAAAACACTATTAAAATCAAGAATACAAAGTTACAAAGCTTTCCATTTGAAAAAAAAAAACAAAAACAAACAAGTTAAAATTTATACCACATGAATGAAGTAACTCTTAAAAGGATGATCTGACAATTTTGACCCTGAAATCATTTTTGTAGATCTTAATGAGCTGAACAACTTTGCAATGCTAACAATTCCACTAGCTCTTATGGCTTTTAAGATAAAGTCCAAAAACTGTGAAAATGGTCAATTTTGACGATTAAGGGGAAATAACTCCCATAAAGAGTCGTCCAACAACTTTGACACAATGGAGAGTTTCGTAGAGCTTTTGATGCTGAAGAAGGAAGGTTGCTTCGGATTTTCTCTATGAGCTATTAGCTAAAAACTATGGTCAGACCCCCAGTTCTATTTTTAGTAACGGCAGCAATGTTGGTTGGTCAACATTCACAAATTTCACAAACTTGTTAGAGAAAATACTAAAGATCAAGTGTACAAAGTTTTTAAGCAATCCCATCAGTGGTTTCAGAGATTTTTAAAAATCAGTTAGAATTGAAAGAAAAATCAGTTAAAGGGGGACAACTCTTAAACGGTTGATCTGACAATTTTGACCCTGAATGATTTTTGTATATCTCAATAAGCTGAACAATTTTGCAACGCTAATTTTTTCTCTAGCACTTACAGTTTTCGAGATAAAGTCCAAAAACTGTGAAAATGGTCAATTTTGACGATCTCCTATAGTCCTTTTGAAAAAGTATTTTCCGGACGTGCGGACCTGAGAAATCTTTTAATGATGCACTACAGGTTTACGACTTCCGGGTAGGCCTCGTTATTGTAAATCTGTTGAAATTAACTACATTCGTCAACTCGTTAAAACCTTTTTAAATCTGCCTGCCAAAGTCTTAAACTACTAAAACATACGTTAACATAAAAGACTTCACTCCAAACCTGTTTATTTGAATCGGGAAGGAGAAATTACGCCAAAAACGGATAGGGATAACTTGTTGTTTTCCTTTAGCCCAACGTTGATCACATCATGTGGCCGACCCACAAAGGGAAACTACTCTTGCAAAAATGATAATAAAAGAATCGGAATCGGAATTCCGGATGACTTTTTAAAAAGGGCTATAAGGAGTCATATTACAACTTTGACTCAATAGAGAGTTTTGTAGAGCTTTTGATGCTGAAGAAGGATGATTGCTTCTGGTTTTCTCTATCTCTTATACTTTTTATAAGCTATAAACTATGGTCGGACCCCCTGTTCTATTTTTAGTAACGGCGGCCATGTTGGTTGGTTGACATTCACAAATTTCTCTAACTTGGTAGAGGACGTCATAAAGATCAAGTGTATAAAGTTTCAAAGCAATCCCATCAGCGATTTCAGAGTAGAAGATGTTTGAAGAAGTTAACGGACGGATGGACGATGGACGCTTAACGATAATAATAGCTCACATGACCCTTCTGGTATGGTGAGCTTATAAATGGAATACCGTATTCATCCATGGAGACAAACATTCTGTAAGAGCCTGATTTAAATGAACCAGAGTTAAAGGCATGCTCCTTTCCTTGGATACGCCAACGAGACGCAATAAAATTTGGTGTTTGGTTCGGACACTGCTGAAAAAAATAGTGGTATGCTCCACCTTGTATTGATCCACACTAATACTAATGCATGTTCCCCTAGACTTTTGAGTCTACAATGTAAAATTCACCAGTGTCACTGTTTTAACTTTAAAGAGTAAATTTCATGTTAATTACTATCTTATCCAAGAAGTTACTCTGCGATTTAGCTATTTAAGATAAAATCGAAAAGCTGCCTTCTGAATTGGTTTTCTTAATCGACCCGTTTTCCCAGTTTGTTTCTATTTTGATAAGATAGAGATAAACCTACATGATGGCACATCATTGTCATGAATTCAACTTTAAATACTATGCAAATCAATATATAAGCCATTTGTTAAACTATACCTTAAAGTTTAATTAGATATAATTTTAACGAAAGGATTTAAAACCTCATTACTCTTGTGTCTGTGCAACGTAAATATCAGAAAAACGTTATAAGAATTTTTATAAGAGAACATAAGAAATAAAATTAGATAAAGATATACCACTTATTTTATTTTCTTTTGTTATCAATTATGTGATATATATTGACAAGTTTAATTCTCCTATCTTAGTTTTTTTTATTTCAAATAAACATTAAAACTATTGTTGCAAAGGTGTACAAATGCGACAATCATGTGTCGTCAATCCAAAATACACAAAAGAGACGGTGTTGTAGTTGTGCTTTGAGATACGTCAACCTATTTTTTTTTAGTTCGATCCTTGTCAGAAGTGAAAATTTCATGAACAAAATCTCTGAAATCCTCTTGACACTATTTGTGAGGATGGTCTCAAGGAATGATAGAAGCAGAGGTACCAATGGGGTATCCTAATCTCAAAAATCCGAAAGGGCAGAGACAAAACCAGAAATCATCAACAAGAACGGGACAAAAACAGACAACATGTAAAACATGGAAACACAAAATACTAGAATATCAATCAACAATGCGAACTCCAGTCGAAACAAGAGTGAACTCAGGTGTGCCGGAAGAGTAAACAGTTCCTGCTTGCTATAGCACACCCGTCGCGTTACCAATAGTCCCATAACACGGGAATGATGTTAGCAGTTCGAAAGGAATGGAGTAAGGTTGTCCAGTATATGTGAAGAGAAGTGCAACACAAGAGCTTATAATAAAATTTATGAACAGTTTTCCCTGTCAATCGGTTATAGAAACGAGTATGTGAAGAAATCACGGTTTTTTTTTTAGTGAACTTATGGAATACAAACCTCTGGTTTTGAAAATTTGAATTTTTTTCGATATCCACTGCCTTTATCCATTAAAGTGAATGGGAATTAATTAACCCATTTACCACCTATTTTCTTTTATCATGTCTAAATAATTCCATATAACACATGTCCTTTTATTTTTATTTATTTTTTCAATCCATGTTTAATAGGTCAACAACTGTTCTAATGTTATTCCAATAAAGAATCAAGAGGCATCCGATTTCCTGCAAAGGTTTTTAAACCCTATATCTTTAAAACCAACTCATTAACATATGATTTTTTTCTTTGTTTTAACTTTTTAAAAGTTTTTCTAACACAAGATACCATTTGTAGGGACATTTAATTACTTAAATTTTCATGTGCATATCTCCTTTATACAATAGCCCAGAAGGCTCTTACGACATTCGAAATTCGAGTTTCGAGATACGAGATACAAAATTCGAGTTTCGAGATACAACATTCAGATTCAAAATTCAATATACTTAAAACCAATCAGATTGCTTGTTTTATAATCATGTACCAATCACAAAAGTTCTTTTAAAAAAAGAATTCGAAATTCGAGATACGAGATTCGAGATTCGAAATTCATAATTCGAGATTCGAAATTCGAAATTCGAAATTCCGAAATTCGAAATTCGAGATTCGAAATTCAAGATTCGAGATTCGAAACTAGAAATTCAATATACATTTGTTTTACTAACCAACAAAATAGGTCACCAATGAAATCCAGAAAACCATATTTCAACAGTGTAATCCGTAGTTTTGGAAAACTCAATATATTAATATTATTTATTACGGCTCAAATGTCTCTACGTTTCGGCTATTCAGCCTTCATCGGGAGTGGAAAAGTCCTGGTTAAGTTACACCATCTTGATTCCTCATTATCATCTCCCACAATAACATCGTCAAGGTGAGTGACGTCATAGGCGACGTTAGCGACGTTGTGCCAAAGTGTGACGTCCAGAATTGTGCCAGAAGTCATCAATACTCATTCCAAAGTATTCCTAGGGTTTTCTTTATGTTTGCGCCATTTGGTGTCTCTGTTTGGAGATCCTCTATCCATTTTAGTTCTTTAATTTGTCTATAGTATTTGGATTTGTGTATGCACTTTTCCAGTAGTACAAATTCTACATCTTCTCTGGAATGATTCCCCTCGTTGAAATGTTGCGCTACACTCTTTTTCTGTCTCTTTAATCTAATGTCGTCAAGGTGTTCTTGAAGTCTATCTTTTGCTGTCCGCTCTGTCTCTCCAACATATATAACCTTGTTGCAAGTCTTACAAAATATTCCATATACCAAATTTCTTGTGCTGCATCCGAAAAAGTTCTTTTGGTTAATGACTTTTCCATTTACTGTAAAGATGTTTTGTTTCGTCAGTTTTTCACAAACTTCGCAGACTTTCTTGCACTTGTTAACATTCCTATTTCCAATCTGACTTTTTGCAATCCTATTAAGTTTTCCGTGAACCAAGATATCACCAAGGTTTTGATCTCTCTTGAATGCCAGGATTGGTGGACTTTTAAATGCTGGTATGTTTCTTAATCTTTCTGATTTGCTTAAAATACTCTGATGTTTTCTCACAATATTACCTATGTCAGGGAGCTGTTTGCTATACGTGACCACTAGTGGTATTCTAGTTGTTTTCTTGTCGTCTTTATTTTTGTATTGCAATAGATCTTTTCTTTCTAGTTTATCTACGCGTTCTAACTGTTGCTCAATGAATTTCGAACTGTACCCTCTTTTTCTGAGCTGACTCTTAAGTTCTTTCCTGTGTTTTAAATAATCGTCCTCATCGCTGCAGATGCGCTTAAGTCTAATTCCAAGACCATATGGAATTGCCCTTTTTGTACTTGTTGGGTGGCATGATTTTACTTCCACATATAAATGCTTGTCTGTTGGTTTGACGTACAAGTTAGTCTTTAAACGTCCTTTTTCAAAGCTTACTAAAGTGTCCAGAAATTCAATTTTTGAATTGCTCCAACGTAATTCTACTTTTATATTTTCGTGGATAGAATTTGCATGTTCCTGGAACTTCTTCAATTCTTCTAGCCCATGCGTCCATATACCAAATCCATCATCTATGAACCGTTTGTAAAAAACTGGTATTTTATCTGTGTCTATCAGTCTCTCATCCCATTTTCGCATATATGCACATGCAAAATTCTTTCCCAATTTCGAACCTATGGCTACTCCGTCATTTTGAATAAAATGTTTACCATTCAGTTGAAATACATTATTATTCAGAGTTGTCTCTATCATTTTGAGGGCAGCTTCTGTGCCAATTTCAGGATTTGTTCTCGCTTCTAATGCTTCTCTACATGCAATAAGACCTTCCTTCATCGGAATTGAAGGGTACAGCTTAACGACGTCAAAACAAAAAAGGATTGGGTTTTCTAGCTTAATGGTATCTATTTCTTGCAGTTTGTTCAAAAAATCTGTTGTATCTTTAATATAGCTAGGTGAATGTTGGACATACTCATTTAATTCTTTTTCCATTATTCCCGCCATTTTTTCAGTCGGCGTACCTATTCCATTTACAATTGTCCGATACGGATTTCCTGTCTTATGGAGTTTCGGATTTCCTTTGAGTTTTCCTGCATGGGTGTACTTCGGGATTAAATATTTTTTAAGATCTTTGTCAATGGCTCCATCTTTGTACAATTTATTTGTTATTTTCTTTACATTCTTGATTGCCTTTTCTATATTTGTATCATCTGTCTGTTGATACGCTTTATCATTCGTAACTTCTTTCTCCAAATTTGCAATGTAGTCATCCCTGTAACAAATCTATCTTCCAAAGAACTATCAACAGACCAAATAAGCCTTCTTCAGAGGGGATTTACCTTTATCCCAACAAGAGATCAGATAGATGTGACAAAACTACTAAGTGATTTGGCTGAATGGGAAAGACGCATGAGATTGGCAGAATATTTTTATGACCCAGACAAAATTGAAGATCATGATACAAATAAAGTAGAAGAAAAAGAATGGCGCAAAAAGAAAAGTGAATTTACACCTAAACCAGGAAGAGACAAATGGCTTGACACATACATAGATGTAGTTAAGGATGAGATAGTCCAAAACATTCGGAAAAAGATTGACAGAAATTTAACACCACAAGAATTAGCGGCAATGAAAGAGCTCCTTGAAGATAATAGTATTGTGATAAGACCAGCAGACAAGGGCTCAGGGATAGTTGTGGTTAACAGGGATGACTACATTGCAAATTTGGAGAAAGAAGTTACGAATGATAAAGCGTATCAACAGACAGATGATACAAATATAGAAAAGGCAATCAAGAATGTAAAGAAAATAACAAATAAATTGTACAAAGATGGAGCCATTGACAAAGATCTTAAAAAATATTTAATCCCGAAGTACACCCATGCAGGAAAACTCAAAGGAAATCCGAAACTCCATAAGACAGGAAATCCGTATCGGACAATTGTAAATGGAATAGGTACGCCGACTGAAAAAATGGCGGGAATAATGGAAAAAGAATTAAATGAGTATGTCCAACATTCACCTAGCTATATTAAAGATACAACAGATTTTTTGAACAAACTGCAAGAAATAGATACCATTAAGCTAGAAAACCCAATCCTTTTTTGTTTTGACGTCGTTAAGCTGTACCCTTCAATTCCGATGAAGGAAGGTCTTATTGCATGTAGAGAAGCATTAGAAGCGAGAACAAATCCTGAAATTGGCACAGAAGCTGCCCTCAAAATGATAGAGACAACTCTGAATAATAATGTATTTCAACTGAATGGTAAACATTTTATTCAAAATGACGGAGTAGCCATAGGTTCGAAATTGGGAAAGAATTTTGCATGTGCATATATGCGAAAATGGGATGAGAGACTGATAGACACAGATAAAATACCAGTTTTTTACAAACGGTTCATAGATGATGGATTTGGTATATGGACGCATGGGCTAGAAGAATTGAAGAAGTTCCAGGAACATGCAAATTCTATCCACGAAAATATAAAAGTAGAATTACGTTGGAGCAATTCAAAAATTGAATTTCTGGACACTTTAGTAAGCTTTGAAAAAGGACGTTTAAAGACTAACTTGTACGTCAAACCAACAGACAAGCATTTATATGTGGAAGTAAAATCATGCCACCCAACAAGTACAAAAAGGGCAATTCCATATGGTCTTGGAATTAGACTTAAGCGCATCTGCAGCGATGAGGACGATTATTTAAAACACAGGAAAGAACTTAAGAGTCAGCTCAGAAAAAGAGGGTACAGTTCGAAATTCATTGAGCAACAGTTAGAACGCGTAGATAAACTAGAAAGAAAAGATCTATTGCAATACAAAAATAAAGACGACAAGAAAACAACTAGAATACCACTAGTGGTCACGTATAGCAAACAGCTCCCTGACATAGGTAATATTGTGAGAAAACATCAGAGTATTTTAAGCAAATCAGAAAGATTAAGAAACATACCAGCATTTAAAAGTCCACCAATCCTGGCATTCAAGAGAGATCAAAACCTTGGTGATATCTTGGTTCACGGAAAACTTAATAGGATTGCAAAAAGTCAGATTGGAAATAGGAATGTTAACAAGTGCAAGAAAGTCTGCGAAGTTTGTGAAAAACTGACGAAACAAAACATCTTTACAGTAAATGGAAAAGTCATTAACCAAAAGAACTTTTTCGGATGCAGCACAAGAAATTTGGTATATGGAATATTTTGTAAGACTTGCAACAAGGTTATATATGTTGGAGAGACAGAGCGGACAGCAAAAGATAGACTTCAAGAACACCTTGACGACATTAGATTAAAGAGACAGAAAAAGAGTGTAGCGCAACATTTCAACGAGGGGAATCATTCCAGAGAAGATGTAGAATTTGTACTACTGGAAAAGTGCATACACAAATCCAAATACTATAGACAAATTAAAGAACTAAAATGGATAGAGGATCTCCAAACAGAGACACCAAATGGCGCAAACATAAAGAAAACCCTAGGAATACTTTGGAATGAGTATTGATGACTTCTGGCACAATTCTGGACGTCACACTTTGGCACAACGTCGCTAACGTCGCCTATGACGTCACTCACCTTGACGATGTTATTGTGGGAGATGATAATGAGGAATCAAGATGGTGTAACTTAACCAGGACTTTTCCACTCCCGATGAAGGCTGAATAGCCGAAACGTAGAGACATTTGAGCCGTAATAAATAATATATATAGGATTTTATTCCCTGAGGAATACTATTTATCAAGATCAATATATTAATATTTTGTTTACTATTGGTAACCTAGATATATTTTACCTGTCGTGATTTAAAGTTAAATTGGAAAAACACGTTGGAATTGTATAAAAGATTTAGATAATTGATAAAAATGTGTACTTCCAAACACCTGACTGTTGATTTTAATACGGTTTGAATCAGATGCTGCAGTGGCAGATTCAGAAAGGGTTTCGTTGTTGAATTCCTCCCTTTCTTTTGGGTCTAAAAGGAGCGTGCATTTTGGCAACAAGCCCAAATTGCTATACCATGCCAAGCATCCATAATACATGTAGCGATTGCTTACTTTAATACTCTATGTGTGATATGAATCGAGTAGCTCATGGCAAACCACCACCATAGTTAGCTACTCAAGTTACAGTTTAACCAGAGCCAGGAACCTTCTCCCACTACGGGAAGGTTCTTCGAGAGACGCCCATTTGCAAATCATTTCAATTTATATCAGCTATCATCTTATGTATCCCTTAATTACATAAGGCACAAGTAATAACTCAACAATTTGAATAGCTGCGAAGTTAAACAAAAGTCGCGAATTTAATGACTCGTGTTTTTTTTCTCGGGCATTTAATTTCTTTTTCATTTTTTGCGATAGTTTAAAAATCACAAAAATAAGAACACCCGAAAAAATATTGTAAAAAGTATCTAAACAGTATAAACCTTCATAAAATAATCACGAAAATTGAATTCTGCGAAAAAAAGACATTCCACTTTGTTTAAAATTTGGCTCTACATAAAAAAAATCATACGGTATATTGAATTCCGAATTTTGCTCGAATTTTGAATCTCGAATTTCGAATGTCGTATGGGCCTTCCAGGCTTTCGTACCTTAATGTATTTTCTTTTGATTTCTGTTGTCAACTTTTTCAAGACTTAAAAGTCCCGAAAATGAAAAAAAAACACAGATGTATGTTATTTTGAAATAAATTGCGAGAAGATGATTTTAACATGTTAAGAATGTATATTCAATTCTGATAAATACTCCTCTGTATTCTTTCTTTAAATACCGAGAACAAACAATGTTTTTAACGTTTACTTAATTCAATATGATTACTTCTATGTCGAATTTATACCATTGTCTAATACAAAACAAGCAATATTAATTTACAAGGCAAAACAGTAGTCTGACCCTCCGGTTTATTTTTAGCTTAGCGGCCATGTTTTTTTTTATAAGATCAAAATCGAAACACAACTTTTTTGCAAGACATCCTAAGGATAAATCATACCAAGTTTCATTTATTTGTTCTGTAGCTGTTGAAGGGAAGATTTTAAAACAAATTAACAGACGACGATGTGACATAACATCTATAGTATTGATATAGTATGCAGAATACAGTTAAATCTTTGACTTTATGACTCTTTCAATGTTAATAAGCATATGATTTAGGCATCTAAATCAGGTGAGCGATTCAGGTTCATGGGAGCCTCTTGTTGTTTTTGTTGTCTTGATTATTAATTTTAAGGATTTTGACTAATATGTTCATTTCGTACATTTGTATCAACAAATTGACTTGGATGGCATTCCTTTCAAATGTTTCGGTATTTTGTGAGAGATTGATCATTTCTATTCGATATTATGTTCTTATCACATGTATAAATATATATATTATGTCAGCACTTGTTATAAAGACCTGTCCAAATATTCAGTTTTTTAACATAAGAAGTCTCATCTTGAACTAGCGATTGTTCAGACCTGTCTTTCTTAAAGAGTCAGAAATGCCTGCCAATCGCTTTGTATTAAAGCAAAAAAAAAACGTCTTAGCAAGTCTGAATAACTTTTTTTCTTTTTAATCATATTCAGTCTTAAATGGTTCCAAAATCACTTAAAATTTGCAGAACGGCGAGCAGCGTCTACTGGCCTGGTTGAAGGCTTCTGGCGGTTGTCCATTGTGGTTTTTTTTAATTACCGCTAGTTACATGTGTTTTGTGTGCTGTGTCAAGTACACTTACATGTATTCCACATCTCATTATCTTCTATTAATTTGATTATTTAAAACTATAAATGCATAAATTCAAATATTTCAGTTAAAAAGAATTCTTGTTTTCAAATTTATTTATTACATTCTATTTGTAAATAAATAGTCTAAATATCATTGATATAATGGTCAATGGTTACATCCATAAGCATGTTATATTGATCATTGATCCAAAAACCAAAATTCTTTATTTCAAGACCATCTTTCTTTATTGCTGACAAATTAAGGAAGCAGGTTGCTTGATTATCTCCTCCTTTAATGGTTGTTGAATTCATGTACTGACCATAGCCCTCATATACTCCATACCCTTCTTTAGAAATCAAATCAGCTGAAAATTGTCCTGTGAATAAGTTATGATCATAATCCACGGGTCGATCAATCTGTACAGTAATCTGTGCCAGTTCGCCTATCATTTGGCGATCTATTTGATATCTGAAGTCGTTAATTGGGTAAATATCCTGAAACTTATCTAAGGCAAGTGGCAATTGTGATAGATAGGTGGTTAATTGCATTTTGACACCTTTGGATTCAGAGAAAGTGTCAATCATGAAATAGACTGTATCTTTTGGACTTTTTACTTCTACTGAGAAATAAGCGCCGTTTCCGGATTCTGAAAAAAAAAGAATTGTCTCAAGATACACACAGTTTTTACTTGCAATTTGTTTAAATTGTTGCCAATAAAGCAAAAGTGGTATTTTTAAAAACATTTTGAACATCTAATGACAGAAAACACGACTTTTATTTAGGCCCCCCAAAATTTGTCCGGTTAGGGTTTTATTGGCTGAATAATTAGGGTAAGTAGGTAAGTAATTTTTTTTTTTTCATTATTAGTTTTGTCTTTTCGGTTTTATGATGTTGATTACCCCTTTGGTATACCTTTTACAGAAGCGTCAAGTTGGTTACTTATTCCCTATTCCTTATTCCTTATTTAAATAAGGAATAAGTAACTGGTTACTTATTCCTTATTCTAAAAAGCACTAAATAGGGAATAAGTAACTGGTTACTTATTCCCTATTCCTTATTCCCTATTTAAATAATTTCTTATTCCTTAATTAAATAAGGAATAAGTAAGTGGTTACTTATTCCTTATTCTAAAAAGCACTAAATAGGGAATAAGTAACTGGTTACTTATTGCTTATTTCTTTCTTATTTAAATAAGGAATAACAAACTGGTTATCTATTTCTTGTTTTTAAAAACGCTTAACAGGGAATAAGTAACTGGTTACTAATTCCCTATTCCATATTTATTCTTTCATCTTGATTTTCGAAACACCATTAAATATCTTAATCCATCTCGTCATTTATTTTTTTCCTGAACACTAAATAGGGAATTAGTAACTGTCTATTTATTTCTTATTCTCAGAACGCTGAATAAGAAATAATTTACTGATTACTTATTCCTTCGGGTCAGGTAAGCTGTTGCCATCTTTTTGCGTCCGTCGTTCGTAAACTTTTTCAAACGCTAACTGCTCTGACGCAAAGTTCATTTGCAACCAAACTTAGTACAGTTGTTAATTGGCACATGTGCTTGTAAACGGCTGTCTGTTTGTAGGGTTGTCATAGTTATTGAACTGATTGATACAATTGATTAGTTTAAATAGTGACTTAAATGTTATAAATTATATCATACTTGAAAATTGCGCTTTGAAATTTCAAATAGAAGAGTTTTGAATCAAACAAATTAAAAGAAATAACTGGCATGGTACATAAAGTAGATAAATCTTTAAATCAATTGATATATACTCGAGTATTTTCTAATATAATGCAAGATTTTATTCAGATATTGTATTAAACTGAAAGCCAAACTACAAAATATGAAAATAGGGAAACAAAAAATCAAAAAACTATTTTGTGCAACCTGAAAAGGGAAGTAATTTGAGCTGCAAACATCTAAAGTTGAACTTTAAATTTCGAAGAAATACTTCCGGTTCGGCATCCTCAAAAAATTTTAAAAAACATTTTCAATCAGGAAATTATCAGCTTTTGATTTTTTTAAACATATAAATAAGATGTATAACCTGAACTTGTTTCAAAAGAAGGCTCTAAATAAAGGCAAATGTCTACATTTTCGATATTTATAATAGACCCTAAAGGTTTATTTTTTTACATTTTTTTACTACGCGAACAGAAGCCAAAAAATCAATAAAAACACCGGAAAAAGGGGTACCTGTGGAAAAATCCCAACGCTAACAGGCCGAATGGGACTGGGCTGATTTTGAAGGAGGGTCCATGGGGTCCACAACCTATATGGTCAATATCCCTACCAATTTCCGGTTTGTAAGAAATCCGGGTCCAAAAAGAGTAAAAATTAAGCCTAAGGGTATAGGTTCTCCCCCCTGTGGAAAAATCCCCACGCTAACAGGCCGAATGGGACTGGGCTGATTTTGAAGGAGGGTCCATGGGGTCCACAACCTATATGGTCAATATCCCTACCAATTTCCGGTTTGTAAGAAATCCGGGTCCAAAAAGAGTAAAAATTAAGCCTAAGGGTATAGGTTCTCCCCCCTGTGGAAAAATCCCCACGCTAACAGGCCGAATGGGACTGGGCTGATTTTGAAGGAGGGTCCATGGGGTCCACAACCTATATGGTCAATATCCCTACCAATTTCCGGTTTGTAAGAAATCCGGGTCCAAAAAGAGTAAAAATTAAGCCTAAGGGTATAGACCCTACTTCCTAACCACCCCAGTCCCATTGGGATTGAAAGCGTTGGGATATTTCCACAGGGGGGACAACCTATACCCTTAGGCTTAATTTACATTTTTTTCTGACCCATATTCCGGGCAAACCGGAAATTGGTAGGGTTATGGACTATATAGGTTGTGATCCCCATTGACCCTACTCCATAACCACCCCAGTCCCATTGGGATTGAAAGTGTGGGGATTTTTCCACAGGGGGGACAACCTATACCCTTAGGCTTAATTTACACTTTTTTCTGACCCATATTCCGGACAAACCGGAAAATGGTAGGGATATGGGCTATATAGATTGTGGACCCCATGGACCCTACTCCCTAACCACCCTAGTCCCATTGGGATTGAAAGTGTGGGGATTTTTCCACAGGGGGGGACAACCTATACCATTAGGCTTAATTTACACTTTTTTCTGACCCATATTCCGGACAAACCGGAAATTGGTAGGGATATGTACTATATAGGTTGTTGACCCCATGGACCCTACTCCTTAACCACCCCAGTCCCATTGGGATTGAAAGCGTGGGGATTTTTCCACAGGGGGGGACAACCTATACCCTTAGGCTTAATTTACACTTTTTTCTGACCCATATTCCGGACAAACCGGAAATTGGTAGGGATATGGACTATATAGGTTGTGGACCCCATGGACCCTACTCCCTAACCACCCCAGTCCCATTGGGATTGAAAGCGTGGGGATTTTTCCACAGAGGGACAACCTATACCCTAGGCTTAATTTACACTTTTTTCTGACCCATATTCCGGGCAAACCGGAAATTGGTAGGGTTATGGACTATATAGGTTGTGGACCCCATTGACCCTACTCCATAACCACCCCAGTCCCATTGGGATTGAAAGCGTGGGGATTTTTTCACAGGGGGGACAACCTATACCCTTAGGCTTAATTTACACTGTTTTCTGACCCATATTCCGGACAAACCGGAAAATGGTAGGGATATGGACTATATAGGTTGTGGACCCCATGGACCCTACTCCCTAACCACCCCAGTCCCATTGAGATTGAAAGCGTGGGAATTTTTCCACAGGGGGGACAACCTATACCCTTAGGCTTAATTTACACTTTTTTCTGACCCATATTCCGGACAAACCGGAAATTGGTAGGGATATGGACTATAAAGGTTGTGGACCCCATGGACCCTACTCCTTAACCAACCCAGTCCCTATGGGATTGAAAGCGTGGGGATTTTTCCACAGGGGGGACAACCTATACCCTTAGGCTTAATTTACACTTTTTTCTGACCCATATTCCGGACAAACCGGAAATTGGTAGGGATATGGACTATATAGGTTGTGGACCCCATGGACCCTACTCCCTAATCACCCCAGTCCCATTGGGATTGAAAGCGTGGGGATTTTTCCACAGGGGGGACAACCTATACCCTAGGCTTAATTTACACTTTTTTCTGACCCATATTCCGGACAAACCAGAAATTGGTATGGATATGGACTATATAGGTTGTGGACCCCATGGACCCTACTCCCTAACCACCCCAGTGCCATTGGGATTGAAAGCGTGGGAATTTTTCCACAGAGAGACAACCTATACCCTAGGCTTAATTTACACTTTTTTTTCTGACCCATATTCCGGACAAACCGGAAATTGGTAGGGATATGGACTATATAGGTTGTGGACCCCATGGACCCTACTCCCTAACCACCCCAGTCCTATTGGGATTGAAAGCGTGGGGATTTTTCCACAGGGGGGGGGGGACAACCTATAGCCTTAGGCTTAATTTACACCTTTTTTCTGACCCATATTCCGGACAAACCAGTAATTGGTAGGGATATGGACTATATAGGTTGTGGACCCCATGAACCCTACTCCCTTACCACCCCAGTCCCATTGGGATTGAAAGCGTGGGGATTTTTCCACAGGGGGGACAACCTATACCCTTAGGCTTAATTTACACTTTTTCTGACCCATATTCCGGGCAAACCGGAAATTGGTAGGGTTATGGACTATATAGGTTGTGGACCCCATTGACCCTACTCCATAACCACCCCAGTCCCATAGGGATTGAAAGCGTGGGGATTTTTTCACAGGGTGGATAACCTATACCCTTAGGCTTAATTTACACTTTTTTCTGACCCATATTCCGGACAAACCAGATATTGGTATGGATATGGACTATATAGGTTGTGGACCCCATGGACCCTACTCCCTAATCACCCCAGTCCCATTGGGATTGAAAGCGTGGGGATTTTTCCACAGAGGGACAACCTATACCCTAGGCTTAATTTACACTTTTTTTCTGACCCATATTCCTGACAAACCAGAAATTGGTAGGGATATGGACTATATAGGGTGTTACTTATTCCCTATAAAGTAACCAGTAACTTATTTACTATTTTACAATTCGGGCAAAAAATTATTAAAAAAAATATAAATAATGAATAGGGAATAAGTAACCAGCTACTTATTTATTATTTTACAATTCTGGCAAAAAATAACTTATTCCCTATTTGGTGTTCTGAGAATAAGGAATAAGTAACCAGTTACTTATTCCTTATTCAAATAAGGAATAAGGAATAGGGAATAAGTAACCAACTTGACGCTTCTCACCTTTACCTCTTTTGTACATTGTATGCCTGTTTATATAATTTGAAAACAATTTTTGAAAAATATTGTAATTGTATAAATCCCATAAGAAACCTTATTGTGTTTGAAAATCTGGCGCAATCATTGGCTGAAGTGAAATGAAACTTATTATGTTGTTCATTGTGGAATAATTAATGTACAAAATGGCTATATTGCTGTAATAAATGTAGGTAAGTTGCTTATATTATAAACTTGGAGCAGAAAATATTGAAATTGTGCATCAATCTGTTATGTTAGATGAATTTAAATATATTCATAATTCCTAATTGCATGACTGTAATTTCTCTATTTTCATGAGCTAATAATTAAGGGTCATGTCTTTCAAAAGGACTGAAGAATTTACTTTTGCAGTACGCTTCGTTTGCTGCATGGATTTCTTCAATTTATCCTCCAGAGTTAGAGATAAAAGTAACCATCGAATCAACTTGTTTCACGTCGTTTTGGATTTGCATCTCGAGTTTGACTCGGGTGATCATCTCAGAACAAAAATATACGACAAAAGAGACGACATGAGATTGATCATCCCAGTTCGGTAATTTGGTTGATACCTTTATCTAAATAAGACGTAAATTTTCCAAGAAAATTGACTTTTAGCAAGGTTTGATGTTGTTTTGTTTTTGTGTGTTAATATATATATTTTATATGTTGAGGAACCACCATTATAAAGAAGTAACATTGTTTCAATTATTTTGTCATAGATTAAAAACAAAAACAAAATGGTTGTGATTTGGAAATTTGATATTTAAAGTGAGTATTAGTTCGCAAATTATAAATGGTCAGGATGTGCCCCTACACAAGGAAGTTCAACATCCTAAATCACTCTTATCATTTCTCAATATTCATGAAACTCAACAAAAAACGACAACTCACCCGCTATGATACGAGATGACTCGCTCCAGTAGTTTAGAGTCACCTGTGTATCAACAGGTCCTATAAATTGCAGTCTACTTAGATAGCTCATATCTTCTAATTGTTGCACATTCAAAGAAACAATTTTGAAATCTACGTCTGCCATGCGTCTTATAATCTGAAATGTTCAGCTAATATTAAAAATACAAAACTCGTTACTTCAAAATCAAAACATGTATTTTATAGCTGAATAGAGGAGTAGGGTATACAAAACCATTTACAAATGTACATATCTAAATATTACGATTCATACACAGGACATAGATACATAATTTATTGCATTACATGTATGTTCAGATTTTCATGAGTTTTCCAAAAGAAGGGACAAGGTACAAATAAGAATCAAATTTTATCAAAAACTTCGTTATTACTAATTGACCACGAATATGCAATATCTCTTTAACATAAGATAAAACTAACTTACATCAACATGTTTTTGCGTAAAATATTCCGTTGTGATGTTGAAATAATTATCCAAAATGGCTTACACATGTTTTTGAAAAGCTGTAAAAAATCTGCGAGTTTTGTGTACTTTTTTGCAAATTAACAATAAGCCACACAGTGTACTGGTGTACACGTGTAAAGGACAAGATATTTATGATAAATGCTAAATTTGCCCCGCTATTTTACCATATTCTAAACTTTATTGAATTGACATGATTGAGGAGAAACAATCCTTGATCAGTTCATAGATGAAAAAAGTATAGTAAAATAACAACAGTTTTAACAAAATATCGTTTACTACGTCACATTCATGTAATCTAATTCTGCGAAAATTTTGTGAAAAAGTGTTAAAAAATCTTGCAGATTTTGATCATTTTTTGTCGACGAATGAGTGGCAATAAAACCCATTTTGGGCCAATTATTTACCATGAAACTAAACTTCGGCAAACAAATGTCTTATGTTGCTGAAACATTCTACAAATATGGACATTTAGAAAATGATAGGATTTTTCCATACCAGATTAGATAACATTTCAATCATTTAGCGAAAAGAGCTATATTTTTATAGCATTCCTGACATGAGTTTTGTGTAACTACCGGACACAAAGATCGCAATGGAAGAGGGAGGTTTGGCGCGCCTTAAAACCTGGGTAGACCCACCATTTCTTTTCAAATGCATGTACCAAGTCAGGACCATTGCGTTCTTCATTTTTTTTTCGGTGTGTCTTGCTTAAAACTTTACTTAATTATCTGGCCTTAATTACCGTGGCCCTTTAACATTTCTTTGGTTTTTCATGTCATGTCATGTTCAGTCCCTGCAATCTCATGCTTGCCGAAAATCAATTCACGAACTAATGTAGCTCTATGTATAAACCACTACATCACCAGTGTGAATTTTGTTTTAAAAAAATATTTAAGTAGAGTTGACTTAAAGTATAATTAAACAATTGCATACCTCACTGGCAACATCTTGAGACAACAAAACCAATAAAAGTGGCAACCACATCGGGTTCATTTTCATCTTTGGTGTAAATCTGATGATGTATGGATCTGAAGATGACTTTGTCTCACTCTTTATATACGTGTACATGTCATTATGATAGGTTCATAAAAAGTTCACGTTCAATTTCTCCCATTAAACAGTTATAGGAATTACCAATTATTTTAATCTATATCCTTGAACATATATCATCATTTATTTTTAAGTAACTTCATGTATTTAGATAATTTCA
The DNA here is from genome assembly GCA_963971305.1 of Arcuatula senhousia. Classification (NCBI taxonomy): domain Eukaryota; kingdom Metazoa; phylum Mollusca; class Bivalvia; order Mytilida; family Mytilidae; genus Arcuatula; species Arcuatula senhousia. The sequence continues at coordinate 17,995,159 of OZ020316.1, read as the reverse complement.
TTTACTTAAGTAATTTCATATATTTAAGTAATTATTTTCACTTTCATGACTTTTAGATCATTTTAATTGTGTCATCTGTCCTTTTCTATAGCACACACCTATACCTACCTACCCTATATGGTATACCATGACTCATAATTAACTATGAAAACCCTTGATCGATATAATCCTTTTGGTGTAGGGAGTGATTGTTGCCTCGGGTCTCATAGCATATCATGTATTTGGTACAGATTCAAATATGGTATACTGATCAGTAAATAAAATAAGTGCTACATGCATGTATTATATCAATTTTAGGTAACAACAAAATTACCGAACTTGGAGGATCGATCTCATTGTAATATGAGACTTTGGTTTCCGTTTCTGGTATAAATTACCTGCTTAAATTGGTGTTCCTCCGGATTTTATGTTTTCAATCACTTTGAAATCTTGCTATCCTGTATTATTAATAAATTAAGATTGGAAATTGTCAGCAACGGTCATTTAAAGATCCTCAACAACTATAGGCTTAAGTTGATGTTCCTTCTGGTACTATGTTTTCATCAACTATGAACACAGGCCATCCTCAATTAAGTAGTACATTGGATTTGTTTTAAGAAATGGCTGTTTCATCATCAACAGAAACTATACATGCTTCAGGCATCTGAAAAAGAAACTTGTTTTCTCACCGTTCTTCTCGTTGGCATTCAAGATGTAAATTAATATTTTCGCTTTTTGTCGCGCATGTTTGATACAGGCAAATGCTTGAAATTGATTTCAAAATGGTCATGTCTATCGTGTAGAATCAGAAAATACAAGTTTTTAAATAAACATAATATTCACGGGTCCAACTGTTACGTGATTACTTTTGATAAAAATGGGTAAGAAAGAAGTAAAAGTGCCAAATTGAATGTGGTTTTCGAACGTTAAAAAAATAGAATCATCACAGACGAGAACTAGACGAAAAATACACACCACAAAAACAACTGAAAAGCAATGAACAATCCATCATATTTATATTTAAAAAAGAATTAATAATAATAGATAGTTTTAGATTTGAATTCCGACATTTAAAATAAGAAATTGGCAAATAAGCAAAATATATAAATGGTTTGGTCTCAGTGCAAGTTTCAAGTAAGACTATACTATTGCAATCTTCACATTCTTTGTTTTGTTTATAAACCATGTACCGTGACAAATCCAAGTTCAATTTGTTTGTTATTATCATTTTTGCTAGACGAGTACTGAGTTAGTGATTTGTTTTGCATATAGAGATAACAAGTGGCATGCGAAATTTTTGTATATTGGAAATTGTTGTATAAGCCTAAGTCTTCATTGGTTTTATTGACGAGCAACAATTGAAAACAGAAGAACACGTGACAAGGCAATATCACAATTACTAGTACAGATAATTCTCAAATCAAACATTATTGGTTATAATGGGCAAAATTCAACAATTTTTGTCATTTTCATAAATTAATTTTAAAGATGATTAAAGCTATGCTTAGATTAATTGTCCTCAACATGCCAAAGAAAAAAATCACGTGAACTTTCTACAATTTATAAAGAGGGTATTTATGATAGTCAGTTTTAGTTTTAGTCTTGCTACATTTGATATTAGAGAACACAACAATGTTGTTCCTCTTTCTTTTGTTAGTAACTTGTATCACGTGCATCAAAAGTGAGGTAAGTAACAATAACATAAGTATTTTTTGTTGTTTTAATTTATAGAATTATAGTATTGAATATATACTTCGCAAAAAACAGAGTTGAATTTCAGAAGTACAAAAAAATTTGTTTAACACCACTGATTTTCCCCTATGTTGAATGCCATGTTCCCGACGTTTTTTTCATGTAAACAAACAAAATGGTCGATTTCTCATTGTAATTCCTCATAGACAAACTGTTGGTGTAACAAAATACACGGTGTTCAGTCAAATTATTATTGCCAAAACAAGTTTGACATAATTGATCTAAGGAAGGAAAGGCAACTCTTGAATAGGGTAAGCAGTTACAAAATAAATAAAGAATAGTACATGTATACGCGGAAATTGCCTTACTCAGAATTTAGGCGCCAATGATAACTGTAATGCAGCAGATTATAAAAGCATAAATCTTGGAAAAAACAAAACAAAACCAATCAACAACGCAAAATCAAGTCCTTACACAAGTGAACTCGGGTGCTACTGTAGGGTCAACTCAGTATGGCAATTCGGTTAGGAAGGACAGAACAAATTCTCATAACAAACCATCAGGGAGTCAGAAATCTCACATTTATCAACTAATGTTTTAGTTTGGTATTTTTTGGTTTTATTGTTCTATACTCTTCATAATCATATATATGTATATGTTTATGGCTTTTTCAATATTTTAGGCAGAGCGCCTCTGATGAGTCTTGTATAGACGAAACGCGCATCAGGCGTAGCAAAATTTATTGTCTGGAACTTTGTTGTCATTTTAATTTTTATAGAAATTAAAGCTTGTCAGAACAGATAAACATATTTTGTAAAAAGCTGATTGTGATAAGCATTTATATTTTATATTATTGCAAATTGCCGTTTAGTTTTAAGTTTAACCTTTACCGACTAATCGCTATTGTGCTTGATATCGGTTACAACCGCTTATTCAAACCTGTTGGAGTTCCACACGAAAACAGCAAAGACAACCGTTCTTTTCTCTCACTACCCTTTTTAAACAAAGGTTTAGATGCCATAAATTTAGGAAATATTCTACATCATAAATCTGTTACGGCACATATTCCTCCTTATTTCAAAGATAAAAGTATTCCAATCATCTCTTATACCTATACTTCCACTATTGCACCCAAGGTCTTCAACTACAAACAAGTGTTGCGGGATTTCCAAATCAATGACCTCAAAGCAAAACCTCCAGACTGTTCTTGTGAAAAGTCCCCATTCAATTATAGTCCCTCTGGCCACGTTATAACTGGTGACCTAAACATCGTGGAAAATGATTTACTTCGCGATGTTTTGGCTAAAGGACCAAAATACCGTGAGCCTAGACGTATCAACTGGAACCATAATTTTAAAACAATTATGGATTCAGTTGAAGACTATGCCAGAAAATGGGCCAAGAAAGAACAGGAGAAAGAAACGGACGTTTTGTCAGAGTGGGTTAAAGCTGTGAGGTTATTGATTTTGAAACGAATTAATTCTTTGAAGAGCTCAATGAGCACTAAAGCAACATCCATATTTAACAACGCTGATGTTGCAAAAACACTGTCCACCTTACACGACAAATATGTTGTTGTACCTGCAGACAAAGCACCAAATAACATCATTTTTGTGTGCAAAAAACACTATATTGAGTGCTTGACAGTTGAATTAGGGGTTAGTTGTACTAACAATAGCAGCACGTACACAGCTACAACATTGTCTAAGGAGGAAATTATTGACAATCATAAATCTGTCATTTCCTCCTTCGGGCTCTCTGTTGGTGCTGACAATGATGACATTCCATCCTTGTATTGGATTCCTAAATTACATAAAAATCCATACAAACAGCGCTTCATTGCAGGGTCATCGAAATGTACCACTAAACCTCTTTCAGTCCTGTTGACCTCAATACTGACGGCAATAAAATCCGGCCTCCAGAAATATTACGATTGTTGTTATTCTAGAAATGGTGTCGATCAAATGTGGATCCTGAAGAATTCGAAAGAACTGATGGAGATTCTTAACTCTAAATCAGTTTCATCTTGCAACAGCATCAAGACTTTCGATTTCTCCACACTTTACACTTCTATTCCACATGAACAACTCAAGTCACGATTGGCACAGCTGATTAAACGCAGTTTTTTCAAAAAGAATGGAAAACGCAGGTACAAATATCTGGTAGTCGGTTATAATAAGACTTACTTCGCCATCAATGAGTCTAAAAGTAAGAACAAATTTACAGAAGATCAAATAATCGACATGCTCAACTTTCTTATAGACAACATATTTGTTCAGTTTGGTGGACGTGTTTTTCAGCAAACAATAGGGATTCCAATGGGCACTAATTGTGCACCTTTGCTTGCTGATTTGTTTCTTCATTCATATGAAGCAGACTTCTTACAATCTCTTCTAGACAAAAAAGATCGTAGACTAGCTCTCTCTTTTAACCTCACGTTCCGTTATATTGATGATGTCCTTTCACTGAACAATTCTCGATTTGGTGACTTTCTCCATCTCATATATCCCCCGGAACTTGAGATAAAGGACACAACGGATTCTAGGAAGTCTGCTTCATATTTAGATCTACATCTCGAAATATACTCTCAAGGAAAACTATCAACAAAGCTCTATGACAAACGTGATGACTTCAACTTCCCAATCGTCAACTTTCCCTTCGTGTGTAGCAACATTCCGTCCGCTCCAGCTTATGGAGTTTACGTATCACAATTGATTCGTTACTCCAGAGCTTGTGGGAGTTACATCGATTTCCTTGGCAGAGCGTCACGTTTGACACAGAAATTGCTAACACAGGGTTATGTTGCTCCTCGGTTGCTGTCTTCACTCAAGAAATTTTACGGTAGACACCATGTACTCATAGATAAATATGGGATTTCTATCTCTCAGATGAGTGCAGATGTCGGTTTGTCATAGGGTTTTGTTTTGTCTTCCTTTACCGGATTTGACACACTGAATTGGAAAGTGGCAGCGCGGCGGGTGTGCTATAGCAGGCAGGAACCGCTTACTCTTCCGGAGCACCCGAGTTCACTCTTGTTACGACTTGAGTTCGCGTTGTTGATTTCTGTTCGGTTGTTTTTATGTTTTGTGTTTCCCTGTGCTGTTCTTGTTCATGTTTACCGGTTTTGTCGTTGCCTTTTCGGACTTTTGACACTAGAATGCCCCTTTGGTGCCTCTGCTTATTTAATTTACATTTCCTCAATAGTTCTTACCTTAATCTATTTTGAACATTCATTCAAGTCTTGCACGTTAATTGCAATTTTTCCAATCAAGGCCCAAAATTTATTCAATTATAATCAATTGCAAGTCCGTATCGTCTTAAACATTTTTTAGTGTTATCTACAAGCATGGATGTCGTATTCTTTTCTTTCAGGTTATAAGACCTTTGGCTGACATGGACTTCAAAATGGTATCTGTTCAACGCGTAAGATTAGATAATATAAGTTATGACGTCACAATAAAATTCACTGGTCCACCTGATTCTGAGATATCATTTGATGAGGAGAGATTTGTAAACTCGAGCATAAAGTCAGGTAAGGGATACAGGACACAACAGTTAAAATACATACATTGAAATGCAAATCAGAATAATTTTAGAAGCGCATTTAACAACGTAGGAAATACATGCATGTTCGACTTAGGGACGGACCATTTAACTTGAAGGGGGGCTTGGTTTTTTGTTTTGATCAGAATTTTTTTTCCGCGCAAAGCGCTGACAAATATATTAATTTTCGAAGGCGTCGCGACAGAATATTATTTTTCGTTATCAGCATTATTTTTTTTAAAGCAGAAATCTTTCTTCAGAATATTTTTTTTCTTACCCTCAGCTGCCAAAATATTTTTTTTATCAAAAATATTTTTCAGAATATTTTTTTAGGAAAAAACCAAGTTAAATGGTCGGTCCCGTAATATTAACGTTCCTCAGTTTATTTCCTTTCGAAATTGTAAGATAATGCACATCACGGTATCTTTTTCGAACAAAAAATAGGCAATAACCTATTAATGGCCCTGTCACACTATAACGTTTTAGCCAACGTGTGTCAACGTTTTAGAATATATTTTCAACACGCTGGTGCTTGTTGCGTAAGTTTTGTACACGTTATGAACACGCTACAAACACGTTATCGAACGTCAGCGTGCGTTGGTGAACGCCGTGTGCGGCGCAAAATTTTCAACATGCTTAAAATTTCCGACGTTCGCCAACGTGTTAGAAATAAATTTTTCGAACGCTAGGCATAAGTTAGAAGGACGTTATACACACGCTGATTTACGCTATGTGGTCGTTGTGCGCACGTTGAAATGCGTTTGACGAACGCTGAGCTAAATGGCAACGAACGTGTCTAGCGATAATGCAGCGCACGTCTAGCGTCAGTCTAACGACCAAGAAACCTATTCAACGTGTCTAAAACGTGTACAGAGCGCACAGAGCGTCATTGTAACGAACGAGTAGCGTATCAGCCCAAGAATGTTATAAGTTAGATTGAATTACAAGGGGGAAAGTCAATTTCAAAAGCTTCAAATACTAATTCAAACCTGAAAAAAAATATTTTTATAAAAAAAAAACAATGAACAAAGCCAAAAAGATCTTGAACTTAGATGGTCTGGAATTGAAAGTAATTCTTTCAAATTGTAATACACCTGTCGTGTTTTCGGTGGACATGTCTTTGGTAGAAAAATACTCAAATTCAACGAGTAACGACAGTCTAACTTTAATACTCATTTGAAATAATGTGTTTTTTCATATTCAATAAGCACACGCGTTGTGCTATAAAAAGGATGCTAGGCAAACTCTACATACCGGTATTTCTTACATGTATATACTAATTTGAGATTTTGAGAGTTTGTTAACAGGCGCATGCATTACTCTCTGTATATTTTTGACATATCAAAATATAAAATCTACACTATATTTTATTCTTTTAGAGTGCAAAAATCATCACTATAGGTTAAAAAACGGCTTTAGAATAATCATACAATCATATTTCCGGAACGCTGAAAACCAATATTTTTTATAACGAAACAAAATTCACATGATGTATCTATAATTATTAATTTATCCAGCAATACATTTAAGCCAGATAATAGATCTATTTGGGCTACTGGAAATAATACTAAAGAAAAGAACAAATTAAATCCTAGGTCTCCCCACCGAGAGAAAAAATTACAAGTTAGACTAACGCAATGAATGCGTTCTGCAGTCGTCACACATGCGCTAGGCAAACGTCAAGTACGCCGGACAAACGCTATAGATAAGTTTTGAATAAGTTTCTTGTGCGTTGCAGGTAGTTAGTCTGACGCTTTGTTGTCGTTCACCGAGATATTTTTTGAAATATTTTACAGCGACTGTCAACGTGTTAATTAATTCGAAAATTATTCGAACGTTCGGCACACGTTGGCTAAAACGTTATAGTGTGACAGGGCCATTATAGTTAGCTGAGGTCTAAAACGGAGCCTATAAACATATAAAAATGACTTTGCAAGTAATAAATACTGTCAAACATTTTACATTTTTTTACCTTGAAAGAGGTTAATACCAGGTTATATCAACCCGAATTAAATAATAATCACCAAGCCGACGGCGAGTTGGGTATTTTTTTCATGTTTGATAAAACCGGTATTCACTGATATGTTTTATTTTATGACTACCAAAAATACGTGAAAAGATAAAAGAAAGAACATGAAACTCTTTACCTGTTAGTACTGAAAAAAAACAACTTAAACTCTATTTTTCTATATACCTGTATATTAATATAGTAAATTCTGATATACAGGTCTATGATTTTTATGGTATTTATAATGAACATAATGAAATGTCCGAGAAGGAAATTAAAGAAGCAGAGGTACCAATTGTAATGGCTAGAACTCGTGTATAAAATACGACATATTGGTTTTACAACATCTATTACTAAAACTCATAATCTACATAGTTACATGGACATCAAGAACACAGAGCATGCAGACAGCACGTGAACTATCGCTCCGCCCACTTGCATTCATAGGCTAATCTATTAATACATTACATCCCTCCTTTGTTTTAGATAGAAACTTTCATGAATGAAATACAAAACAGCATTATCAATTAAATTTAACTTTATATACTTTATAAACATAAAATCTTATTTAACTTTTAAAAGTCCATAAATGTGAAATTATCAAAATATTTAAAATTCAAATTAATAGTAAAGTGTAACTTAACATCTTTGCATGTGAAAATATAAAGTCATAAAACTGCCATTTATTCTCTCTCTCTCTCTTACAACAAGACATGAATGAGTCACTGATCTTTGCACTGTAGATGACCTTCACGTGTAACGGTCGCGACTAAAATTATCTTACAAAGTCATTAAATCTCTCTGGAGGTTTTATTTGTCTGATCGGTCTAGCTTTGTTTTGACGGCGATCAACACGTGTGTTTGTGTACATTCCAAAGTAAGGTCGCACATGTGAAACATTACGATAAATTGTCTGTCCATTAGGTGCTCTTAGTTTGACACTTGTTCCCTTTTGACGAATAACTTTATAAAGTTTGTCATGGTATCGGCTGGACATTTTATTTTCATCATTCCTCATAACTATAGCATTTTGTCCTTCATAAAATTTATAAAAAGTATGTCCCATTCGTTTGTCTGCATATTGTTTCATTCTTTCCTTTCTAATGTTATCTCGGTTACGGAGAGTTTGTGGTGCTTTCTGTGTTGACATCTGTGGCATCTTCGTTGTAACGGCGCGATTGAATAGAAGTTCGGCCGGCGCTTTTCCTGTAGTTACATGCGGAGTAGAACGATACTGTAACAAGAAGGTATAAAGTTCAGTATGCCAATCCTTTTGTTCGGCACGCGCTGCTCGTATGGTTTTCTTCAGCGATTTGTTGAAATTTTCCACAAGTCCATTGGCTCTTGCCCAATACGGTGTTACGCGTGTGTGCTCAATTCCCATTTCGTTTAGGAATTCTTTGAATTCTTCGAACACGAATTGACTTCCATTATCTGATAAAAGTTCAGAACATATTCCATGTACAGCGAATATTTTCCTCAACTTGTTGATTATTGTTGCACTAGTGATCGAACGAATTATTTCAACTTCTGGAAAGCGCGAATAATAGTCAACAATTACTAGCAGATATTCGTTGTTTGTGAACGGACCGGTCAGATCAATTCCTAATTTTTGCCACGGTCTCTCATGAAGTTTTGTCGGAATAATCGGCGGCGGTTGCGGGTGGTTTGACATTAATTGACAAGTTTGGCACGTTCGTATGGTGTCCTCTACATCTTCGTCTAGTTTCGGCCACCAAACTTTCTCGCGAATTAATTGTTTCGTTTTGAAAACGCCTTGATGGCTCTCGTGAGCTAATTTCAATGTACGAGCTCTAAGCTTTTGCGGTATTACTTAATATCAACGAACCATAAACTGTCAAATCCTTGCGTACGGTGTAATAAGGATGTACATCACCTCGTTTTTCCCATCTGTTGTTTTCGATACATTGTCTAACTTTGCTTAGCGTTCTGTCATTTTCAGATTCGGCTTTGATTTCGTCAATTGTCATTGCTTTCGGTATCGCGTTTTGCGCAACGTAACACACGAAGTCTTCTGTTTCATTGTTGTTGCTACTTGTCTCGGTAGTTGGTGAACGAGATAATATGTCAGCGGCATTTAAATGGCCAGGTAAATACGTCACTTTGAAGTTGTGTGGTTGAAGATCTAGTACCCACTTTTGAATCCTTGCCGGTGCCTCGTGTACAGCTGTGAATATCCTTTCAAGCGGTTTGTGGTCTGTGTAGACGGTAAAGTTCATGCCGTACAAGTACATACCGAATTTCTTAATTGCCCAGTATACACTCAACGCTTCGCGCTCAGTTTGCGAATATCGTCGTTCGACATCTGACAATGTTCTACTTGCGTATGCGACTGGTTTGTCATTTCCATCGGGTTGTTTTTGGTTTAGAATTGCGCCAACTCCAAACGGACTTCCGTCGACAATTAGACTTGTTTCTGCATCTTGGTTGTAGTAGCTCATTACGTCGGCACTTTTGAGACTTTGCTTAAGCTTCTCGAACGCGGTTTCCTGGGATTCGTTCCATTCCCATTTAACGTCTTTCCTGGTTAACTTTCTCAACGGCTCGGAAAGTGTTGCGAAATCACGAATATATTTCGCGCAAAAGTTAACTAAGCCTAGAAAACTTTTAACCTCAGTCGGGTTCTTTGGAGTAACAAAACTGTTAACGGCTTCGATTTTGGCCTGGTCTGGTCTGACGCCATCTTTTGACAGATTGTGTCCTAGAAATCTTAAACTAGTTTTGTTAAATTCACATTTGCTTTCGTTAAGTGTCAGGTTTTTCTCTCTTAACCTTTGCATGACTGCTTTGAGAGTCTGATCATGCTCTTCTTGTGATTTTGCAAATATGATGATATCATCGGCGTTGTTTTTGCAATTTGGTATGTCTTGCAAAATTTGCTGTATTATACGCTGGTGGATTTCAGGTGCTGCATTAATTCCAAACATCAACCTTTTGTACCTATACAGTCCTTTGTGACACACGAACGTTGTTATCTATCGGGACGACTCATCTAGTTCAATTTGATGAAACGATTGCTTCAAATCGAGTCTTGAAAACAAGGACGCCCCATTCATTTGTTGCAATATGTCTTCAATGTTTGGCATAGGGAATCGTTCTCTTTGAATAGCCTGATTTGCTCTTCTCATATCTACGCATACTCTTATATCAGAATTGGCTTTTGGGACAACAACTAACGGAGATACCCACGGAGTTGGACCCTGAACTTTCTCAATAACATCTGACTCTTCTAACTCTTTTAACTTTTGTTCTAGTTGCTTTTTCATTTTGAATGGTATTTTTCGTGCAATTTGCGCAACGGGCTGAACGGATTCGTTGATATGAAGCTCTAATTTATAATCCTTCAATTTCCCTAAGCCTTCAAATCTGTCACGATATGACCCGATTATTTCCTCGGTCGTTGACCTTTCTACGATATTGAAAGAACCTATGTGTAGTAGGGTCTAGCTCTGTTGCTGACCTTCTCCCTAGCAACGGTTTACCATTTCCCTTGATAATCTGAAACTCTATGTCACGTGATTCGTTGTTAACTTTTACACTCAATTTTTATTTGCCGATAAGAGGTATTGGAATGTCACCGCCGTAGGGGTATATCTTTGCATTCGTTTTCTCAAGGGTAGTTTCACATGTTTCAGATGTTTTTATTTTGTGAAAAGTTTTCTTATCTATAGCATTGACTGTTGAGCCCGAGTCTATTAAAACATTAATTGACTGACCTTCTATTTGCAAAAGCATACATGCATTGTCATCCGCCTTTCCAATAACTGAAAAAAAATCCTCTGAATCGCTTTCGCTTTCCTTTGATTGATTAATAGTATTTACCCTACCGAACTGCTTGGTTTTGCACACTCTTGCGAAATGTCCGGGTTTTCAGCACTTCCTACATTTCTCATCTTGCGTTTTCCTACAATCTCTTCCATAATGACCAATATCTCCACACCTGTAACACTTAGCGGTAGAACTTTGCCGGTTATGCGACGCGAACGGTTTGCTGAACGCTTTTGGTGCTCCTCGCGGTTTGAATTGAGTTCTCTTCTTTCTCTGAAGCTTGTTGACTTCTTCTTCCTTTGAATCGGTCGGTGCGCTTGTTCCATTTTCCATTTTCTCAGCGTGAGACGTTGCAAGTTCAAACGTTCTTGAAATTTTACGAACTTTGTCCAATGTCAGGTTTTCTGTGGCTAGAAACTTCCTTCTGAGGTCGGTCGATTTGCATCCGTCAACCACTTGATCTCGGATCATGTCCTCCCTTTGATCGGGTGCGTACTCGCAAGAAACTGCAAGCTTCGAAAGTCTAACTATGAAATTGTCAATTATTTCATCTTCGCGTTGTTCTGCTTTACGGAATACATGTCTTTCGTACGAAATGTGCTTCTTTGGATTGAAATACGTTGTAAGTGATGCTTTCAGTTCATCGTAACGAGTTCCAGTGTCATTTAATGTGTCTACAATGTCTTGAACTTCTTCCCCCGAAATATGAAGTAGTAACGCACGTTTTTGATCATCTTTACTTATTCCGGTAGCTCTGAGATAATATTCGAATCTCTTTAAATATTGTTCCCACGTTTTTGATAAGTTTGTATGTTCTCCGAGAACTTTAAAAGGTCCCGGTGCACGGAGGTCTAGATTTCCTGCCATTACGAATTTAATCACTAATTAGCAATATCGGAATTTAATCCTTTTCACTAAAAAATGTTTATACGGAATTTAATCCAGTTTTATAAAAGCAATCTCCATCTTCGTCGCCAATGTAATGGCTAGAACTCGTGTATAAAATACGACATATTGGTTTTACAACATCTATTACTAAAACTCATAATCTACATAGTTACATGGACATCAAGAACACAGAGCATGCATACAGCACGTGAACTATCGCTCCGCCCACTTGCATTCATAGGCTAATCTATTAATACATTACACCAATGGGGTATCCGAATGTCAAAAGTTCGAAAGGGCAGAGACAAAACCAGTAAACACCAACAAGAACGGGACAAAAACAGACAACATGTAAAACGTGTCTTGATTAAAGTGTTGATTAAACCTTGATTAAAGTGTTTAACAAAGTCAAACCGTATTTATAAAAAGACAGGATAATAAAACAATTCCAACAAGAAGAACAGATTTAGAATAACCAATCGATATCTTGATAAATGAAGTCATAAGTTCACCTCATTACGTTATAATTCTATTCCTTACGACTGACACGTGATAAATATTCTATTTTTAGCGACTCAAAAGTCAATTTTTTATCAGTTTATTATCAACTACTTTGGGGTTAACATGGTTAATATACTCTCTGGGTAATACTTCTCATGACATCCTAGGCCAATCAAAATCAAGATAATTTTCGTCATATAATAGCAGGTTGTATCAACCCGAATCAAATTATATTCATCGAACCAACGGCAAGGTTGATAGATAAAACCGGTATTCACTGATATCAAAGTCTATGAATGTTTTATCATATTACTTCCCAAAATCAGTGAACAGACGAAAGCAATAACCCCACCACCCCCCCCCCCAGAAAATCAAATGGTCCGTGCCTAATTGTCATGACAAGTACAATGTTTAGAGTGCTTTAAAGCTTCAAGATTTGTAAAAAGGAAATGGTATTAACATTTTTATTATTTTTTTGCAGTTTGTAAAAATAAAGAAGAGTTAACTGTGCTAGTTAACTATCAGTCAGGAGGAATCAATTTCCATATTCTGGTCAAATCCCCATCTAACATGTCTAAGGACGTCGAAATGAAAGTTTATACCTACCTTAAATATTTTCCAGAAAATTTTCAAGACCAGTACCCAATGAATAAGTTTAAATACAAAATCAGCCGCAAAGAGGTCGATGGACTTACAAGGTTTACCGCAAAGATCCAACGACCTAAGCATAACTGGCATAAGGAAGTAGCTGGCGGACTCTTTGCATTTGATTTGTTTTCAAAAGACGGATCACCACTTTATTTGTTTGGTAGTAACAAATACGGCAGTACTACTAATAGGTACATGAAAGGTAACATAGAAGAATGTACTTGCATCTTCAATTCATCAGCATTGAACGAGGATGGTGTGAAACTGGAAAACTTTCGTTTTAATTTAGACGACGTGAGCCGACATCTTGGAAATACAATATATAGCCATTTGTTACCCACTGACTTTTAGACTGTTATCCTTAGGTTAGGGGATGACTATTGGGAAACCTATATACATAATGTATACATATAATGGTTTTTGTGTGAATTATTCAGTAAGAAGTATGAGATAAAAAATTACACAAACACATTTAATTACTCTTCATTTTTAAAGGCTTGTTGTAAAATGTTCATCAATCCTGCTTACACATGTTACAGCTCAGCAATATCGTGTGGCTACAGAATCTTAAAATTTAGCTGTCGGTAATTAAAATAAGAAAACCACATTATAAACAATTTGGGGAAATAATAGTACATGTACCCGACACGGGATATCACATTCCACAGAGTTCCAACATGACATAGTTTGATTTTGTTTGTTTAACGAACAATTCTATGGTAGAAAACAATGATACCGTTCATTGAATTGATTTTCATAAATTTAAGGTATCCAATACAAATATTGTAACTTTTTGTGTTTTTCTTCAAATTAAGTTTTAAAAAGGACATGAAAGAGTTATGGTAAGTGAGTGAGAGAGTTTGTGTTTTACGTCCTTGCAACACTCTAGGTTATTTAAAGGCGATGGACATGATGAGAATGATAAATTGAACATGAAATGATGATGATGATAAATGAAATATTGGTTGGAGTGGGAAACATAAAAACAGTAAATTTTGAACAACCACATGAAGAGGGACGGAAAATTTAGCATATGCGGTGCACTACTTGGCGGTCCACAAAGGGGTCTTTTACGTGCATTAAGCGTGGCACTCTCCACACACGTTGGCCTATTGTGTTCAGCGGTCAGGGTTTTCGAATTATAGACCTGACAACCCCTGCGGACGAGGTACACCCTATTCAGCAACCTAGGGTACACACTCTGTCGCTCTGTAGGGTGAGCACTGACGTCAGAATCTTAAGACCCTAAGTCGCCTATTACGACAAGCTAGGCTCTGCCTTTTCGCCATCCGGGCCCTGCAGGGGCGAGTTATGGTAATCTATTATCTCATATTTGTCAAATGAAGTCCGTGTTTATGTAGCACTAGCGGAGGCATTACCAACAATGTCTAGTTATTAGACCAAACAATTGTAGTTGTGTGCTGTTCATACAAAAACTTTTTTTGTAAGAAGCCTTATTTGCATGTGTGAAAACAAACTTGTCGTGTAGAAAGAAAGACAGTCAAAAACCTCGCAATCTCTGAATTCCTAAATCGACGGTTTTAGTTTTATAAGTGTCTTTCCTAAACGTTTAATTATATTTCAAAGTTAACAATTTACATATTTTATTTGTTTTAAGGCCGAAAACTAATCTTGAAGGTGTTTTGGACAGCTGAGGTTTAGATATTCTGAATAAGGGTTTCTTTTATATAAAAGATAACTAATATCTAAAGAAATATAACTAATATATAAGAAGAACAAATGGTTAAAAATAAATATTTTTTCTGCACTAAACATCAATCCCCACGCTTCAAGTAAGATGGTCGGTCCCTTTACTTATGTGCATTTCGTTGTAAAAAAACGCCCCCCTTGAACAACTATAAGAATACCTCTTAATGCTTTGCATTTGTTTGTTTTTCTTGGGTCGTTTTCGAGACAACGACCGTTAATTGTACTTAAGTTGCCAATTTATTTGTTGCCCTGGTTTGTTGCTAGCGTTTGGTTAATTGAAAGTTGTTGAATATATTATATTCATTTGTTAATTCTTTCATTAAGATTCGTCAATGACCTGACTGAATTCGGCAGTTTTCTTCGAGCACTTCCTAAACCGTATAAATTAATCATCGTTTGCATAAAGGATTTTCAAAATCATACTGGTGTGTGATTCGTGATAGTCATTTGGCTGCTTGTTTTCCTGAATTTATCACTTAGCTTCACAACCGTGTTTTGTGTTAACTGACCCTAGGGTTTAACCTGCAAGTACTTTTGAAATGCCTGTACCAAACTATAACCAGTGCAGTCTTCCATTTTTCGGTTTGTTGGTTATCCTAAATTAATTTTAATGTTGTTATCGCCCGTACTAACAAGAATTATGTAAAGCAAAATTGTAACAGATTTATTTGTCTAACAATGTATAACAGTATGCTTAATTATCTATAATGTGTGCAACTTTATGAAGATTTGCGATAAAATTATCACTAGGTTTAAAACAATGAGTGTAGTTACTTACATACAGCTGTGATGTTCTATCTGCTGCACCGCCAACGTCCTCAGCCGAGGCCATCCCTCATAGTGTATTTCGACCCCTAGCTTGGTACACTCTCAGGATAGGGGTCCACAGTGGTGATCAGTCACTGCGCGTTGGTTGTGGGTTTCTAGCTACTGGTGTCTCTCTTCATCCACACCCAGCATGATGCTCTCTCTGCTGCCTGTGTCATCCTCTGAACTGCTGAACTTCTGTTGTGTCCTGTTACTCCTACCCCTGTTAACATTCTCCACACTGACTGGGATAGAAAGCTTCTACATCCGACCTCTATCAGATAGCTCCAAGTCTGCCATCCTCTCTCTCTACACTCCGTCAGCAAAGGATCGTATTTTGTTCTCTTTCTGTCATGGGCTTCTGCACATCTTTCCTCCCATGGCACTGTCAACTCTACTATAACGATTTTCTTGGTCCCTTGAGACCTAAGTACAATGTCTGTTCTGAGATTGGTTGGAATGATCTCAGGGAATGTCAGTTGATGTTCTTGGTGTACCGACAGCTTTCAGTCATTAGCTTGGTCCATCACTCTTAACTTCTTTCTTTCCATCTTTGCTTTTGTTTCGCCGTCCTTCACAAAACTTATCTGCCTAGGTTTGGTTTTGGTCTGCAAGTTCTAATTCTTCCGCTGTCTCTCAATTGTGTCTGCTACCTCTCTAAGGACTTCATTGTGTCGGCAGGTGTATCTCCCCTAGGTAAGGAGCCACCTGACAAGAGGACAAGATATGTTGTAAAGTCCGTCTTTGTCCGCATAATGGACAGTCTGGTGTTTCAATGAGGTCCCATCTGTGAAGGTTTGATGGTGTTTGAAGCAGATCATAAACTTAACGCAGGAGAAACTGTAGTTGGAATTGTGGGTATATCCAGATGTCGGCTCAAGATAGAGAACGTCGATCTGTTTCCCACTTTGTCCATGCTCCCTGAGTTCCAATCTGTACTGCTTTCACTTGCCGATCTTCTTCTCTGGCTCTTTTCTCCCTCTGGACCATGCTTCGTCTTTCTGATTTGTCTGCTTTCTTCCAGTAACTGCTCTTGGTTGTACCCAAACCTTGCCTTCCTACCGCCACTGTTCCGACAATATCTTTGTGCTTCAGTCTGCTCTCTGCCTTGTCTACTGCTGTAGATACTGACCACTTCTTTCCTGTTCTTGTCTCTACTCCTGCTGATCGTACCTTGTTATCCCTGGATTCCTTCAGTGTCTTCACAAGACTGGCTTTGCTGGTCATGAATTCTTCTACAATTGATGTTAAAGGTAGTTGAAGTTTTGCAGTTCTGCTATACAGTCCTATTGAGGTGAAGCTTGGAGGTACTCCAAACCATTTCCTTAGATGTTTGGTAACAGTTCTCTCAAGCTTCTCTACTGTTGTTGTTGCTTCTTCGTACAGCATCAGTGACCAAGATAAGCGTGGCAAGAGGCCATGTTGGTATATCCCAGCCTTGAATTTTCCGGGTAGCCCAGTCTTGTCTATTTTTTTTCATCCCTTCACATACTTGCTGCTCTATTCTCTTGATGTTAGCCTTATCTCCAAGAGTGTCATCAAACCATTTCCCTATGCACTTGATAGGATTCCCAATGATGGTCAACCATCATTCAAGGAAGTGAAAGAGATTGTTCAGAAAGCGAGGGCAGCATCAACACCAGGTCCCAGTGGCATCCCATATAAGGTGTACAAGAGATGTCCAAAGATCCTGAAACATCTATGGAAGTTATTGAAGATAGTTTGGAGGAAAGGGAAGATTCCATCTTGTTGGCAAAACGCTGAAGGATGCTTTGTCCCAAAGAAGGAGAAGTCAGAAGGGATAAACCAGTTTCGAACCATCTCACTATTGAATGTAAAGGGGAAACTCTTCTTCTCTCTACTAGCGAAAAGAATGACAACATACATTACTGCAAACCAATACGTCGACACTTCAGTGCAGAAAGGAGGAGTGTCTGTTTCTCTGGGTGCATTGAACACACTAGCATCATAACCCAGCTGATTCAAGAAGCGAAATCAAACAAGAAAGATCTCACAATTTTAAGTTATGGTTATACTTGGCCAACACCTATGGTACCATTCCGCACACCCTGTTAGGGACCGACCATTTAACTTGAAAGGGGGGCCTTGGTTTTTTCCTAAAAAAAAATATTTTGAAAATGATTTTTGATGAAAAAAATATTTTGAAAATGATTTTTGATGAAAAAAATATTTGGCAGCAGAGGGTAAGAAAAAGAAATATCCTGAAGAAGAATTTCTGCCATATAAAATAATGCTAATAATTAAAAAAAATATTCTGTCGCGACGCTTTCAAAAAATAAAAATTCTGTCATGACGCATTCACAAAAAAAAATTCTGGCCAAAACAAAAAACCATGGCCCCCCTTCAAGTTAAATGGTCCGTCCCTTACAGATGGACACCACCATATACCGGAACACTTCCAACAGATGATCAAGAGCTACTGCAGCGGCATACACATACGGTTTACAACCAATAACTTCACAACATCTTGGCAAAGACTTCAGAAAGGTATTGTAACAGGATGTACAATCTCAGTGATCCTGTTTGTTATGGGCATGAATATGATCATCAAGGCTGGAGAGAGGGAAACCTGGGGACCAAACACATGTAGCAACATCAGACAACGACCAAGTAGAGGCTTTATGGACGATCTGCCTTAACAACAGACACCCACATCCAGGCTAGATGGATACTAAAAGCACTGGAGGAAACAGCATCGTTGGCAAAAATGACCTTCAAACCAAGGAAGTCAAGACCTTTAGTGATAAGGAAAGGCAGAATCACACAAAGCGTCAACCTTACGATCCAGGGAGAGAACATTTCATTGGTTCACTTGGTGCTGGTACATCCTCTATTCGGTCACAAGGGCCTTAGCTCTTCCACTCTTCTTTATCTCCATGTGTCTTCTAAGGGTAGGTCTCAACCTCGTTTTTAGTGATCTCTAATGTCCTTGATTTAGCTCTTTCAGGAGTGGCTTTAGTAAACCTGTAAGGGTCTGCTGTGAACATAGTCCTTTTCTTCCCTCTCTCTTGGCTGGCCTTTCTTATTCTCTCTGCTTTCTGAAGATTATTTCTCTTTTATCTCAGCATTGATCTTAACTCACTGAGGCATATCCTTTGGTCTTCACTTGCTCCTTTTAACTGCTTGGTGACTCTATTGATATTTTCTCGTAACCTGTGTATCTCCTGCTGTCTTCTATTGACTTATCCTTGACGTTCCTCTTTGCCTTTTCGAACTGTTCAGCTAAAACTGCATAAACTATAGTTGTCCATGCCGATAACTTCCTCTGAACGTCTCCTACCTATGTGCTTGTTAATATGGTGTCTAGGTCATTATCAAAAGATTCCCATCTCCTGTCATCTGTGGATGGCCACTGTATCGCTGGTTTCCTTTTTCCTCTTGGTTGTTCCGGAGTAGATTGTTGTTGGTTTGTCACATCTGGTTCTGGCTCAATGTTGGTCTGAGTAACATCATTTGGTAAAAGGTCCTCAGTGCTTTTGGTGTTCTACCTTACTGTGGTCCTTCTCCGTCTGATCAGTGTTATCTGTTCGTCCCTCTTGTTGCTTCTTAAGTCTACAATTAGCCCTTGCCTGATGAATTTTCAAACCTATATGTTTTTCCACAGCTTTCCGCAGTGGCATCTTGTTTCCGCCGTTGTTCCTGTCAAAGTCTGTTTTTACCGTTGAAGTCCTACCACTGGGTCCATCATTTTTCCCCCTTTCGGAAGATCCTTGGGGTATTGTTCTTCTGTCTGTGTTGTAGCTTGGTTGCGGTGTTCCTTCGCAGGAACTGTGTGTTGGGCTGCCGACTCTTTACACCCGGTTTACAGTCTTCCATGGATGCCATCTGTCTTTCCAGACGTCACCATTCTATTCCTGTTGTCAGCCAGTCTTTCCTAGCCGTCACTGGTCGCCAAGTTAAAAAGTTACTTACATACAGCTGTGATGTTCTAACTGCTGTACCACCAAAGTCCTCAGCCGAGGTCATCCCTCGTCGTGTGTTTCGACCTCTAGGTCGGTACACTCTCAGGATGGGGGTTCCACAGTGGTGATCAGCACTGTGCAATGGTAGTGGGTTTCCAGCTACTGGTGTTCCCTTCATCCACACCCAGCATGATGCTTTGTCTGCTACCTGTGTCATCTTTTGAACTGCTGATCTTCTGTTGTGTCCTGTAACTCCTAGCCCTGCTAACATTCTCCACACTGACTGGGCTGGAAAACCTCTACATCCGACCTCTATCGGATAGCTCCAAGTCTGCCATCCTCTCTCTCTACACTCCGTCAGCAAAGGATCGTACTTTGTTCCCTTCCTCTCATGGGCTTCTGTACATCTTTCCTCCCATGGAACTGTCAAATCCATTATAACGATCTTCTTGGTCCCTGGTGACCACAGTACAATGTCTGGCCTGAGATTGGTTGTAATGATCTCAGGGAATGTCAGTTTATGTTTTAGGTCTACCGCCAGCTTCCAGTCATTAGCTTGGTCTAACACTCCTAGCTTCTTTCTTTCCATCTTTGCTGTAAGATAGTTCTGAGAAATGAAGTGGTCGCATTTGATACGACAGGGAGTCAACATGTTATACTGTCTTTTGTTAATATTCATTAAAAGCAAGGCAGGTTACAATAATCATCATTATTATAACTTGTAAGTTACCGGTACTTATGTTAATCTGTTCATTTACTTGTTTTGTGTGTTTTACAACATCTTTGTGTTTTTAGCTCAAAGGACAGGTGAGCTATAATTGCCACCACTTGGCGTCCGTCGTCGTCTGTCGTTGTCTGTTAACAATTGTTCTAAAATCTTCTTCTCTGAAACTTCTGATCAGAATTATATGAAACTTGGTATGAATGATCCTAAGGGTGTCCTGCACCAAATTTGTGTTTCGATTTTTGATTCGTCAAAAAACATGGCTGCCGTTACTATAAATAGACCAGGGGGTCAGACTACTGTCTTTGGCCTGTAAATCAAAAAGTATAAGAGATAGATGAAACTTGATGGCACCGTACTGCTTGAGCATCAAAAGCTCTACAAAAGAGTCTCCATTGGGTCAAAATTGACAGATCATTCCTTATAAGGGTAGCAGCCCCTTAAAGGCAAAAAATAGTGTGTTTTTGCTTATAAAATGAAAAGTTTTGCAGATAGAGAAAATATGTTGCTTGCTTAAATGTTCGGCTCTTTTAGATCTACAAAAGTCTCCATATGGTCGAAGTTGTCAGATAGCCTCTTATAGGGGTTACAGCGCCTTAAATGGGAAAAAAAGTGTTTTTGGCCTTTAGAATAAAAACTATTGCAGGTAGATAAAAAAGATGTTGCCTGCTTAAATGTTCAGCTCATTTAGCCCTACAAAAGTATTCATAGGGTCCAAGTTGTCAGATGACCCCTTAAGCCCCCATCAACCTGACCACGATCTTACTACGCTCTCAACGACCTCTACGATCTTAGTGATCGTAGTAGAGTCGCAATAACATAGCCTGTGTGACTACGAGGACGAAAGCACTACGACCACAGTACGATAGTACCACCACGAGTGCAGTACGTTGCTTCAGCGACTTTGCTACAACCATACTACGATTATACCACGACCAGTTACGACCTTCCTATGCATCTTCTACGATCACTACGATCGTGTTACACTTTCACAACGCTTGTACTACGCTCAGTACGATTCCACTACGCTGACAAAGACTCCTCTACGATCGGTCGACCTTAAATTTCAAAACTTGGTAAGGGGTGCAGGTGCCACGCTAGTCATGAAATGTTATTTGATGTGTTTCCTTTACCATGTTAAGCAACATAAACTAAGGTCAATTCAATACGTGCATGTTCTTTTTGTAAATTCATTTTATCTTACCGTAAAATTTCTGTCATGTTACATTTGAAAACGATATCCTATCTGATCTCATTCTCCTTTTTATAAAGAAAAAAATAAACAGAACGGAAAGACTTATTAAGCCATATTTTTAACATTTTATCTATACTTGAAAAAATAGCAATAAGACGATTTTATGAAAACACGAACTGGTCACATACACATCAGTTGTCTTAATTTGCATATGCTGCGCGCCTCGGTCAAAATAACAATTTTTATCAATAGATTAATTAAATAATTCCTATATTTTCATATTAAATTTAAGAAATTCTATAATTGCAAAATGCATTTAATTTGTTGGACATGTGCGAGGTCATCAAAACTACGGTGTGTGGATTTAAAAAGATAAACATTAACATCAAAATCAAGACTCATTGAATGTCGTTTTACTAAAATATTTTTTTTTGTTTTTGTTATGTCTAAATTTGTGGTTTCTAAAATCTAGGGAGGCATTTGCTGCTGCAAATGGTTAAAAGGTTAAGCCAATTGGTACTTTTTTGTATTTGATTTTGTCAGTGCGAGAGACAATTGTTACATGTAAAACGTAGAAAGATCTTGGTAGGATCGTATTTAGAACGCCAAGGGCGTGGAAGAGTCGTAGTGTTGTCGTGGTATGATCTTAAAGGTTGTAGTATCATCGCAGTACGACCGTATAGGTCGTACAATATTCATGGTATGACCGTGACGAGAGCGCAACGCTACCGTAGTGACATCGGCTGTCAATTAAGGTACGTCCTTACCACGATTGTCCCACGACATTACTAGGACAGAAGCCGACTGCTTTACGACCCTCTTACGATCTCAGTACGCTGTTAGCACGCTCTATTTTCACCACGACTGCACTACGAATGTTTTGAACATGTTCAAAATTTACGTCGTGCAGTCGTAGTAATCCACGACCTACTACGATCACGACACGATCTCCACGACCCAAGGACGACAACACTATATGATGTCCTACGATTTAGGAAAACTAGATCGTAGTAAGTCGCGGTTCAGTGTGTCGGAGGTTTTATAGGGATTTTAGCCCCTTAAAGAGGCAAAATAGTGTTTTTGGCCTTTAGAATGAAAACTGTTGCAGTTAGAGAAAAGCTGCTGCTTGCTTAAATGTTCAGCTCATTAAAGTATTCCTCGTGTTCAAGTTGTCAAATGACCCCTTATAGGGATTTCATCCCCTATAAGACAAAAATAGCGTTTTTGGCCTATAGAATGAAAACTATTCAGATAAAGAAAAGCTTAAAAGATCTTGGTAGGATCGTATTAAGATTTACGCAAGCGGTTGCTTGCGTAAATGTTCAGCTCGTTAAGCTCTTAAAAAGTCGCCAAAGAGTCAAAGTTGTCAAATGGCCACTTATAGGGGTTTCAGCCCCTTAAAGGCAAGAAATAGTGTTTTTGGTCTACAGAATGAAAACTATTGTATATAAAGAAAAGCGGTTGCTTGCTTAAATGTTCAGCTCATTAAGCTCTTATAAAGTCCGCATAAAGTCAAAGTTGTCAGATGACCCAATTTAGGGGTAACGGCCCTTAAAAATAACGTTTTACATGTTTTTGGCCTACAGAATGAAAACTATTGCTGAAAGAGAAAAGCTAGTGCTTGCTTAAATGTTCAGCTTATGTAGCTCTAGATCTACAAAAGTTTCCATTGGGTCAAAGTTGTCAGATGATCCCTTATAGGGGTTACGACCCCTTAAAGGTGAAAAATAATGTTTTTGGTCTATAGAAGGAAACATTTTGCCGATAGAGAAAAGCTGTTGCTAGCTGAAACATTCATTTCATTAAGCTCTACAAAAGTCGTTTTAGGCTCGAAGTTGGAAGATGATCCCTTAAAGGGGTTATGGCCCTTTAAAGGTGAAAAATTTTGTTTTTGCTTATAGAATGAAAACTATTGCAGATAAAGAAAAGCTTTTTCTTGCTAAAACATTCGGCTCATTTAACAAAAGTCTTCAAAGAGTTGACATCAAGGCCAGGTGAGCGATTAAGGCTCATTGGAGCCTATTGTTACATATTCAGAGCAATAGGAAAGAAATCGTTCTTCTGCCTCAGTTGTGCATGCTTTTTATTAATTGCTGACAATATTGAAATTAAGTGAAAACAAATTATTTACCATTTAAACTACAAGTATTTTTTTTGCCTTGTAAGAAGTTAGACTTATTGCTCATACATGTATCAACTTTCATATAAATAAATAAGTGTTAGTTATTCCCCTGAGGGCGGATGCCCGATGGGGTATAACTGATTTATACCACGGGACTGTAGAGGGTGCTAAATGAAAGTTTATGATAATTAATGAGGGGGGTCTTTCAGGAATTTAGCCTTATCTACTGATAAATCATGATTAGTGCTGGGTATCTCGTTACATTTTATGACATAGTGGTATAACTGATTTTATGTTAGGTTAAAAATGAAAGGTTGATTTAAACATGATATCAAGAAGAAACATTTGCTACACCAATTAAATGAATTTCTTAAGTTAGAATTAGCGCATAAGACTTCATATGTCTTCGTTAAGTGCCAATAGTCACAATTTACTATAAGAGGACTAGGTCTAATGAATAACAAAAGATAACGCGTCAGGCGTAGCAAAATTTATTGTCTGAAACTTTTTGCCCAAATTCTAGGAAAATATTTCGGTTTGGGCCGGGAACGCCACAGGGGCTTGACTTCTGGTCATTTATATCGACTTATTAAACCAGAATTCATGCCCTTGTGGGAAATGGCAGCCTATGGGTTTAGGAACCCGGGCCCCTCTTTTTGACCGAAAAAAAAATTGATTTAATATATAGAAAATCACTGAAGCTTAACCAAACCTAGTCAGTGCACACCTCCTTTTAAAAATTTCTGGATCCTCCTCTGCTAAAGAGGAAAACGTTTATGACCATGTGACACAAGTTTGTTATTTACCGATGTAGTTAAAGAAAGAAAATAAGTTATGTGGTTAGGTTTTATATGGCCTAGTCTCAGACAGCCGGAGTTTACAAAAAAATAGTCATAATCTAGCAAGGTATATTTTCCTTGAAGAAAATCTGTAATATCTAGTGGAACATTGATTTATGTTATAGAATCGAGATAACAGCATTATACTATTAACTAAAAACCATGAAGAGACAGTTTGATTGCGTTGGCCATGACTGATTTCTATACGAAAAACAAACCTCCGTCACCAAAATATGGAATCCGTTGTAGGCGATGTACACGAGAAAACTGAAGAATATACATCCAGTGAAAATACGATATGAAAGACATGAAAAGAACTTTTAAAGACTTCTCTGGACAGACCCAAACAGAGACAATTGGTTGCAGTCTTATGTGACACCGGTGTAATAAGGATGGATAGATAGTTTTCAATTCAATAAGATACGCTTGTGTATCGTCAAATATAGCTCGCTAGGCAATGGCCACCTCACTGAAAAAACACTTTTCAGTGGGGTGGCCATTGCTTAGCGCGCAATATTTGACTTTTTAGTTGGGTGGCCATTGCCAAGCAAGCAATATTTGACTATACACAAGAGTCTGTGATTTAATGGGGAACTATTTCAATGACGTTTTCCTCTTTAGCAGAGGCGGATCCAGAAATTTTTAAAAGGAGGGGTGCACTGACTAGGTTTGGTTAAGCTTCAGTGATTTTCTATATATTAAATCAAGACTTTCAACAAGGCTCTATGACAAACGTGATGACTTCAACTTTCCAATCGTCAACTTTCCCTTCTTGTGTAGAAACATTCCGTCCGCTCCAGCTTATGGAGTTTACGTATCTCAATTGATTCGTTACTCCAGAGCGTGCGGGACTTACATCGATTTCCTTAGCAGAGCGACACGTCTGACGCAAAAATTGCTCACACAGGGTTATGTTGCTCCTCGGTCGCTGTCTTCACGCAAGAAATTTTACGGAAGACATCATGCACTTATAGACAAATATGGGATTTCGATCTCTCAGATGAGTGCAGAAGTTGGTTTGTCATAGGGTTATGTTTTGTCTTCCTTTACCGGATTAGACACGCTGAATGGACTATTGGCAACGCAACGGGTGTGCTATAGCAAGCAGGAACTTATTACTCTTCCTGAGCACCTGAGTTCACTCTTGTTTCGACTGGAGTTCGTGTTTTTGATTGATATTCAGTTATTTTGTGTTTCAATGTTTTACATGTTGTCTGTTTTTGTCGTTCTTGTTAGTGTTTACTGGTTTTGTCTCTGCCCTCTCGGACTTTTGACATTCGGATACCCCATTGGTACCTCTGCTTCTTTCAATTGAAGTCAAACGCTAGATTTGATTAATTTCTCTATAATTGTTATTTCCCTAGCTCTGTCTTCATGTCGACATTAAACGTCAAACGCTCAAATAAATGCCTACTAAAATTGACTAATATTAATATACAAATATGCTGATCAATTTCTTATTCACCAAAAAGTCAAAAAAGAGAAACATGCCAAATCGATTTTGATTATGTATATAGATAATTATTAACTTTTATTAAGTCAAACGAATGTTAAAAGACCAGAGAATTCTTAGTATAGATTTTTTCATTCACTAGAAATTGTAAAACAAACATTGCTGTAGTATCCAAAACTCATTTTATGGAACTCATTCTTGAATTTTCTATTTATTTAATCATTCGAAAAAATGTATTTCATGCAACTCATCTTGAATATTCGTTTCCATATGTTTTACCATTCAGAAATCATGGCCAAATAAAATTCGACAAATAGGCAATCGAAATTCGAAACACATGGACAAATGATTTAAATTAGTCAGGATATATAAGTGAAATAATTTGGTAGTTATTTCCGAATAATTTTCAAAATTATGGAAGAAGATCCCCTTTTTGAAGCCTTACAGGATTGGGATACGGATACACCTTCAAAAACTCTGAAACTGATAAAAAACGGTACGGATGTCAATCGAAAGGGCGAATCCGGACAGACGTTTTTACATCTTATAGCCGAGAAATATACAGAAGATTGCTTCGATGCACCATGTCTAGTGCCAGTAGTATTCCAATTGTCAAATGCAGGAATAAATAAAAACGAAACAGACGAACAGGGAGATACAAGTCTTCATATCATCGCTAGAAAGACGAGAGTTCAAAAGCTGTTTAGAGCTTTGATAATGATTGGTGTTGACCCAACGATAAAAAATAAAAATGACGAAACAGCGAAGGATCTTGTCAAGCCATCAGATACTGAGATGGCGCTGTGTTGCTCTCTGCTTTATCCGGGTCTTTGGCAAGCAGCGACTAAAGGTGACGATGACCTCGCTAGGAGGTTACTCGATTCTTGGTGCAATCATGAGGACATACGAGATGGGAAACCTTTAATGAATCAAGTTTACGTGCATCTGACCGAAGCCTCACACGTTATATTTGAAAAAGCAACACCAACGATTAAAATGGTTTACGCTGCTTTAGCCAGAGACAAAAAGGCTTTAAAACGTGCCTTGAAAGAACCAAAGGTGGACATTAACGCAACAAATGCCACTCACATAGGGTCTGCTGGACGAGCTTTCTTTATGCCAATTGTGGGAGAAGTGGCTTTATTATATGGAGCACGATGCGTTTTGAAATTATTAAAGAAGGGAGCAAATATAAATTATATTGTTGACGAAATGGGCTTTAACGAACCACTATTTTTATATCTAATGCGAGAACTGCCACCAACTGAAGACGCTTATGACGTTCTAGAGGATCTTCTACCATATGCAGACTTTTCTTTGGTCGAGGATAAAATGTCATCTGTTTGTAGCATTGCGTTTGAAAACCAATTTCCTCTCGTTCTAGTTAAAATAATGATATCTAAAGGTTGCAATTTGTTTAACAGAGACGCTAACGGATTGACGCTTCGTGATAAAATTTTTCTATCAAACTACAACGAGGAGAAATCGGTATTAAGAAAGAACCTTGGTTTTGTGGATCAAGTATTAGTAGACATGGCTGTGGCGGGGGACATTGAAACTCTAGAGAGTCTGAGTCTAGATTGTTATGATTACGACCAGGTCGTCAGTCGGATGGGGCAGACCATGATCGATGTTGTGATGGATAAGGGTAATATGGAAATGGTCCGATTCCTGGAAGGCTTGCCGGAGTTACAGGTAAAAATACAAGTACACCGGAAATAGTTTTCATTTGAGTCAAACGATGCATGAGCGTGTTGGATCTTTTTTGAGTTATAAATGTATAATGCCCGGGGGGGGTCACTCGCTATATATTGGGGGGGGCAGTTTTTTCGTATATTTGTCTACAATGGGGTATTTAATTTTTACTGTGTCTCTGAAGGGTTATGTAAAATCTAGTCTCTAATGGGGTTATAATAAACAAAGATTATTCTACCACAGGGTTATAATTGAATCTAAATCCAATCAGGTCAGCATCTTTATTGGATTATAACAGTTCCCTGTCCTTTAAGAGCTTATCTAATACTTATTATATGAATTCCATTCCTTATCACAATCTCTTTAGTTTGCACAGCAGGAAATAACATCTTGAACCAACAAATTAGGGGCTATAATTTTGTTTGTTGGTCTACAACGGGGTTACTTAAAGGCACGAAGTCTAAAATGGGGTTGCGTATTCAGGAAAAAAAGTAGTCTACAATGGGGTCGGGGTTCAAGACCTCTATCCGAACCCCCCGCCCCCCCCCCCTACCAAAAACATTTCAAGTACCCCCCCCCCCCCCCGGGGTATAATGTATTTACAAACTTAAGGTTAATTTGAATCATCCAAATTTTACATGAAAAAAAAACACATGAACAGAAACCGAATTTTGCATGATACTTACGCGAGTCAAATAACTATTCCTGTGTAAAATATCATGATAGCAAGAATGCGCTTGAATTGACATGATGTCCCACCTCGAAACCAATCACAGAATCGTGAAATTTATGTCGTTCGAAATCCCCTTGCAATATGCGTCAAGTTTCGTGGCAATATAATTCAAGGGCTATGAGATGATCTCATATTCTTAAAGCTCAGTCGGACCCATTGGCAGATTTTTCAGAAAGGGTGCGTTTACATGAAACTATAAGAAATTTACGGGTTGAGCTCTGGTTGAATCAATAATTTGACCAAAATCTGATAAAAAGGGAATATAAACAAACAAAGACCGTATGCCTTGCAGTTGATCACACACTGGAAATAAATTGTCCTATTAATTGAGCATTTATTTCTGTTTAAAAAGGCGTTTAAATAGTAAGGACCGGGCAAGGTAAGATATAACTCCCGATATAAGTTTATAGGGTTTATCTTTTCACGATTTTACGATTTCGCCCAAGTTCAAGGGTACTTAATTTCAAGAATTCTGCTCATTATTTTATTAATTTCATAAAATTCATTTCATTTCGCGGGTATTCAATTTCGCTTGACCGCAAAATCCGTGAAAATAAATACCTCGCGAAAATAAGTACATTTATAGTAGATTATTACGATAAAAGTTTTTTCGAAATCCAGAACCTGTTTTTTTTCTTCTCTTCTCTAGAGAACAATAAGAAGAATCCATGTTGCTATAGAAACGGGAAATCTCAACCAAGTAAAAGAGCACATTACAAAACGACTTGCCGGATCACGTGATAAAGGCGGGCATGGACTTCTCCACAAGGCAGTGCTGTATGAAAGGCGTTACATTATAAAATATTTGATTAAAGAATTCCCACATTTGGTCAACATGCGAGATTCAGTAAGTACAACTAATGTTCTAATTAAAAGAAACCACTTTAAATTTGATTATTTGCTTGTGTGTTCAGGAAATATCGGAAACCTTTTACGTTTGTTCCAACTCCCGAATCCCCCACTAGAAACAGTGTCTGAAACTATCTGCCATGATTGGACACGCTTGGCATATTTTTTTTTTTGGCAGCGCGACGGGTGTGCTATATCGAGCTGCTTACTCTTCTTGAGCTTGAACTTGAATTCGCGTGTTTGGACGCTATTCAGTTGATTTGTATTTCTGTGATTTATGTTGTTTGTTTTTTTTTCGTTTTGTTCTCGTTTGTGTTTACTAGTTTTTCTCTGGCCTTTCGGACTTTTGACATCTGGATGCCCCATTAGTACAACTGTTTGTTCGAGAAGTGTGATATTTTTCTTAAATGGTAACTTGTCGCAGATGATTTCCCCAGCAAACAGATACATTTATTTTCGTAAATTGATCTTGAACATTTTTTTATAAGTGATGTATAGAGAATTTAGAATTGCAATCAAATTCAAATTTCAGTATGGCAGGACTCCGTTACATTGGGCCACATGCCTACCTGACGGCAAGGATATCGAAGACAGTCTTCAGAAAGCTGGGACAGACTATAGCATTGCAGATAAGGTGGGCATTTCATGTATTTTGGTTCTAAACATACGTTTTAATGAGCGCTTATAAAACGAAGCAGCTATATATACCAAGCTTTTAAGTCTCTTTTCTTAATTCATGTCAATAATATTTTAGATAGAGTATAACTTTCGGCGTTTTACATTAATTGTAAATCTTTTAATATCTACCCTGACTGATATCTCAGAGACTCCATGTTTATCCTAATATGAAAAAGTTATCTTTGTACAACGATAAAAAAAAATCCTTCAAAGGGTTTGGGATAAGTCTCGCTTACGAGGCATGTGGACGGCCAGTGTGGTCCTCCTTGTTCTCTGTAAGGAAACATATAACGTATAAACGGTGAAGAGGGTGGTATTATTACTTGTAACGTAAACTCACTTATTGTAGAAAGGCAAAACTCCAAACGACTATCGCAAGGTACAAACCACAATGCAGGAACTAGTAAAGAAAGAGAGACATTCAGAATACGGTCTCGAAGTATATCTTCTGCAACGTTATGTAGAGTTTAAATATGCCATAGAGGATGGGAATTTGAAGAAAGTTGAAGATATTCGTAATGGAATGTATAAAGATATCAGTCTAAATGATTTACATACAAAGATGTTTAAGACGACTCCGCCAGCCAAGGACTTGCTGTCTCTGTGTCTGGATTATGAACAAGATCAGATTGGGAAGTATCTTATGAGTCAGGGATTAGAGGGTGATATCAAGGTAAGTTATTAACATGAACTTGTTCTATCATAAAATGAGCCTTTTTACTTGGGTCATCAACATGCAGTTACCGGTCGAATCTGTAAGTCATGCAGAGTTATTTTTTTAAATCTAGAACTTGAAAAAGATATCTACTTCATGTTGTTATATTTTTAACCAAATCTATCGAAGATTTTAACATGATTTGCGCATAAAATAGTGCAGCATAAAGTGTAACGGACGGAAGCATAAGGACCGACGGAAACCCCCATGTCACTTACAACTGAGGCTATAATAAATAATATTTTCCTTACTATACCAGTTTGAGTATTTTAAACAGAACAAACCTAACTCAAGACCAACGCGGTCTTATTAATTGTCTGCCTTTCTTTTACATCACCCTCCGTGGTTTGTTTATGTTAACACTATGAAATGCTTGGAATAGTATTACTTTAGTCACTAATACAAATTAATGTAATATTTGTTTTAGTACAAAGACAAAGAAGGGAACACCATGTCAGCAGAAAAAGCTGCAGACAAAAAAGGCATGACACAAACAGCAGAAGCCATCAGATACCAGGTATAATGAATTATGTACAGCGTTGTTGAAATAAAAACCCAGGA
The DNA here is from genome assembly GCA_963971305.1 of Arcuatula senhousia. Taxonomy (NCBI): domain Eukaryota; kingdom Metazoa; phylum Mollusca; class Bivalvia; order Mytilida; family Mytilidae; genus Arcuatula; species Arcuatula senhousia. The sequence goes on along the minus strand of OZ020316.1, from coordinate 17,964,107 downwards.
ATGTGTATACATGTTTAAGACTTAAACATTTCTAAATCAAGCAATATTTAAAGTAACGAATCTGCTTATCGCATTGCAATTAATATTATAAACAATAATTTGTCCAAAAGACATTATTGTCCCATCTCTCAAAATTTGGGACGGACAGACGAATCTGTACACTAATAGCCCTTACTTTCGAAGGCTGGGCATAAAAAATGAATGCACAAAATTTGAATCACTTTTAATTAATTTCGTTTTTTTCCGTACAAATATATCCTAAAAACCAAAGACAAAAATTGCTAGATATTTTGTTATGCTGGAAGTAGATAAGCAACAGACCTAAAATTGAAAATATCACAATATGGGACCTCAATACATACCAACTATCAAAATGTTCTGATAAGTAGCATCTGGGAATACTGTAATGAAAAAAATCATCATCCTGCCGCCCGCCACCCGACATTCATCATTGATACAAATTGTCATTCTTGTCATTTCAGGCAAGAATTAACCACTATTCTCCATGAGCACTTATAACACATGTATAATTTACATAATTCAGTATTACTTTATAAAAGAAACCATAAAGACAAATAGAATTTTCATACTTAACTCATGATTTTGTGTAAAGTTCCTTACGATTTTATAAATTCTTTAGAAAACAAGAGCTGCCGAAGAACAGAAAATTCTTAGCAAAGTAAAGAAAGAAAAGAAGGAACTCCTTGAGAAAAAGAAAAAAGATGGAACATATGAACCCATTGATATAGCAAAGCTGAGTCAAACTTTAAAGCTTGGTGACAATAATGATTTTTATAAAATGAAGGATAAGTCAGAAATCAAGCCTGAAAAACTCCAAGTTACATCTGTAGAAAAGCGTGTATTGCCCCCAGAAGCTTCGTCAGTGGAAAAACGTGAAACTATCCCTATCGTTGCCCCAGTAGAAAAGCGTGCAGTGACTCCAGCAGTTTCTCCAATGGAAAAGCCTACACCGACCCCTACTGCTGATAATCGGACGCCGACTCCATTGACGCCTGTTCCAAAGGAAAATAATAACGAGACAAATTCAAACGGTTTGACAAATGGAACTCAACCAACATCACCGAATGCCAATAGTCAGGTTGAGAGTGTAATATATGGTCAGAAAAGCAAAAGCTGTGTTCTGTCATAAACTTGTTACTGTAACTTTCCTGTCATTAACTTGCTACTGTGTCTTGTCATCAACTTGTTCCTAAGTCCCGTCATAAACCTGTTACCGTGTCTTATCATAAACTTGTAACCGTGTCTTGTCATCAACTTGTTTCTGTGTCCCGTCATAAACTTGTTCTTATCATAAACTTGTAACCGTGTCTTGTCATCAACTTGTTTCTGTGTCCCGTCATAAACTTGTTCTTATCATAAACTTGTAACCGTGTCTTGTCATCAACTTGTTTCTGTGTCCCGTCATAAACTTGTTCTTATCATAAACTTGTAACCGTGTCTTGTCATCAACTTGTTTCTGTGTCCCGTCATAAACTTGTTCTTATCATAAACTTGTAACCGTGTCTTGTCATCAACTTGTTTCTGTGTCCCGTCATAAAACTTGTAACCGTGTCTTGTCATCAACTTGTTTCTGTGTCCCGTCATAAACTTGTTCTTATCATAAACTTGTAACCGTGTCTTGTCATCAACTTGTTTCTGTGTCCCGTCATAAAACTTGTAACCGTGTCTTGTCATCAACTTGTTTCTGTGTCCCGTCATAAACCTGTTACCGTGTCTTCATAAACTTGTAACCGCGTCTTGTCATCAACTTGTTACTGTGTCCCGTCATAAATTTGTTACCGTGTCCCGTCATAAACTTGTTACTGTGTCATGTCATCAATTTGATACTGTGTCCTACTATGAACTTTTTACTGTGTCCTGTCTTAAATTTGTTACTTTGTCCTGTCATCAACTTGGTACTGTGTCCTGTCATAAACCTGTTGCTGTAGTTTTGTAATTGATTTGTTACTGGGTCCTGTCATCAATTTTATACTGTGTCCTGTTATTAACTTGTTGCTGTGTCATTCCATAATTTTATTACTGTGTCCAATCATCAACTTGTCAAGCCAAGGCAACTAAACCTGTTTCACTCAGATCTAGATGGTTTTGGACAAAATGACAAACTGTGTTCAATGATAAATCAGATAATTTCTTCTCATTTTTTAGTATCTCCCTTTATAATATGTTTTTTTAGAATGCCTTACATCAGATTTTGTTTTATCATATTTGTAAATTAAGTTTACCCAACTAACAACAAATTTTACAAATTTAATTTGAGTAATGCTAACTTTAAGTCAATTTAATAAATATGTAGCCATTATTTTATTGTTGAATTTATCAACGAGCCAGCATCAAGAAATAAATGAAATAACAACAAAAAAAACGGACTGAAGATCAATCTCAAATGTACAAGAGAAAAGACCAAACAATGCAGACATTCAGGAAATTTTTTTTATGTATTTACTATTCATGATTAATCACATATACTTAAGATAAGAGTCAATTTTATAGTAGGTCTCGCTTTATACCCGCTCCTTCAAAAGTGAATTCCATATTAATCTACCCTTTATATTCACAATTCTATACTAATTAGAAAAGGATATTAAACTAAAACTCAAAAATTGCTTCAAAAATACCACTGAAAATTATCACCAACTCAACAAAAGACACGGAAGCAGTTGATACATAAGCATACCAGGTCATAGTACCTTAAGAGATATAGTTAATGAGACATATCCAAAATTAGAAAAAGACATCAAAGTCACTGCAACAAAATATCAGGTGTGATAAGCTACCACTGAAGCATATATGCATACTAAGTTTCATTAACCTAAAACTTGGATAATTCCTGAGATATAAACATTCTCATTAAACTTAAACATTATTAATAACAAAACGACACAAGGAACGCACCACTTCTTGTCATTTCATCTTACCACACAACTCAATATGAAATATCTCATTAAGGAGGTGTCTTAAAGACCTGATATTAAACTACTACTGATGCATATGCATACCAAGCTTCGTCAACTTAGGATTTATAGTTTTCAAGATAAATGAAGGTTCTCATAAAACTAAAACAATGATAGTTAACAAAAGCCACATCATGCAAATAAGTCTTAGAAAACAAGAAAAAATAAACCACTCAGTTATACCAAGACTGAATGCAAACTGAACATGAATACACATGAACATGAATAAAGGACTCTATAATAAAAAAATACTTGACAATCATCTCCTCTGAAAATTTCATCAAAATGTACTATATGGGATTAAGGAGGCGTTGTGCTCACCAGATATGATGATAGAAAAGTTCCTATATATATATATATATATGCATCTTAACTTTGTGTTTGTTTGAGGTTGAGGGTGGGTCGGGTGTAATGGTGCATTGCAATGTAAATCTATATAATATTTCAGGCATGGATCTATAAAATGTTACTAAAGATCTTTTGACCTAATAAATCTTCAGACAAATCTTAGTCGAATACATTTAAATAGATCTTGAAATATTGTTGACAGACACTGACAATCCACAAAAAAAACCCTCCAACAATGCTGGAAAATCATTTAAAAGGTTGTCGAACTCGTCAAATATGTTCAAGCTTAATATACAAAAATAAAACAAAATTTGAAGGCAAGTAATATTCATTTGTAATCAATTAAAGTTGTAGCAGTTGGTCTTTTCACTTGAAGTCGAACATTCACCAGCATTTTTTCCCATCCAATATGATCGACCAATGTTTAGATCTGTTGCTATGTATAATTTTAAAGCTTTTGTATTTCAAAGAAATTTATTTCAAGTGATTATTTTTCACTGAAGAATACAGATATTTGCCCAATCAATAATGTTATGTGGAATAATTTCATGTTGTTCTTGTTTCAATTGTTTAACAGCCGATCCAAGATTGTTTACCATGTTAAATTTTAAGTTCAAAGATCGTTCATATGAATATTGAAATAGGCAATGTCAATTTAAAAGAATGGTGTAGTCAATAACATCAGTAAAAAAAAAAAAACCAGTTTTAAGGCTTTTATAAAAAGTGGCTCACAGGAGCCTGATTCGCCTATCCGATCATCACATATGTACTTCGGTGATACTTTTAAGCTTGAAATACAAAGGTCTGGTAGTCCTTTAAAGCAATGATATTAATTTGAAGAGATTAAAGACTGAAACTGTGAAAATGGTCCATTTGGTTCTACAATTTTACGGTGATTCATATTTTGTAGGCCTTGATGTGTTAAACATTAAGCAATTTTAATTTTGCAAATATAATATAAAACGTCTAATTTAATTCCATGTTTTTTTTGTCTTTTTTTTTGTTTTTGTTTTTTGTTTGGGGGTAGGAGGGTTGCCATGGGCATTGGCTACTTATAGGGGAAATACATATTATAACAATAAACTCTCATTTTACAGAAACTAAAGTTCCAGTTTGTACTTTCAATATAAACAATAAAAAGTTAGACTGAATATTAAAATAGTTTATGAAACATCTGCAAAAACAAGAAATCTGTGAGCCATTGGTCACTAGTTATACCCCGCTTTTACATCTATGCCTTGCATAAAATGACAAGTTTTCGGCAAGTCCAATGGACCTATGTCACCTATAGGCATATCGCACAATGCATCATGTCAATATAAAGATTGTTACCAAATATCAGAACTTAGGAGTAATATAGTACCTGAGTTGTGAATAAACATAAAGTGACGAAATAAAAATGTGACAGAAATATGTGAAGTTTTCGACAATTAGGAAATAGATGTCTGCTTGTCCCAAAACATATACCACAAGGCACCATATGTTCATTTACAGTTTGTCCCAAAAGACTAATAGCAGTTGAATTATAAGTGAACAAAAAGCAGATGGAAAGTTCAAAGGAATCGCGGAAAAAAATAAAGTCTTCGGCAAACAGGAAAAAGATGTCCGATTTAATTAGAACATATCCAACAGTGCATCATGCCCTTATATAGATTGTCACCAACCTAGGAGAAATAGTAGCTGTCTTATGAGTAAATATAAAGCAGAAAGGAACTACGGACGGACACATGTAAAACAGTATACCGACTCTTCTTCGATAGGGGGGTAGCGAGGTTATATAATTTCTCTCATAGCAAGTAGTTATAACTGCACATGGATAATCACCGGGTTGTAGTTATCCATCCCTGCTGCCTAGCAGAGGCCCGCATGTTGAAAAATACGTCTTGAGAACCTTTATATTTTTAAATGTTTTACAACAAACAATTTAATCCAAAGCTTGATTGTATGATCGTCCTTTGCCGTATTTGATATGGACTTCATTTTAACATCGACGGTGTGTTGAACAAGCAGGAACAGCTAGTTTTCCTTTGTCGGAGACACTGAAAAATTGAAATAAATATTGCCTTTACCTTACCCCTACCTTTATGAGAGATCCTTACTAATTTATGTGTCTTCTTGGTCCACCTTTTATAGCTTGGTGCGGATATTTTTTCATGTCCTGTTGGCGATTGTTTTTTTTTTTTTTTTGGATGTGGGGGTATTTGTGAGCAACTGCTGTCATTTTTCCAAGAAACATTCTAATGTGTCTTGGGTCTTCTATGTCACCGGGCTAAGTTGTGTTGAACAAGCCGGAACAGCTTACCCTGAGATCACCGTCCTTCCGACATGAGCGCACTTTTAGGTCTGTTCATGTGGTTTTGTGTTGTTGTGTTTTTGAATATTTTGTTCGCGCGTTTATAAATATCAATTTATTTTGTCTGCCGTATTTCTTCGCTTTATTGAAATAAATTAATAAACAAATAAAATTATTACTATCCGAAAATCATTTAACAAGTGATCAAAGAAGCAGAGGTACCAATGGGGTATCCGAATATCAAAAGTCCGAAAGGGCAGAGACAAAACCAGCAAACACCAACAAGAACGGGACAAAAACAGACAACATGTAAAACATGGAAACACAAAACAACTGAATATCAATCAACAACGCGAACTCTAGTCGAAACCAGAGTGAACTCGGGTGCTCCGGAAGAGTAAGCAGTTCCTGCTTGCTATAGCACACCCGTCGCGTTGCCAATAGTCCATTCAGCGTGTCAAATCCGGTAAAGGAAGAAAAAACAGGTTTGGATGATTGATTCATGATCAACAAGGCCATGCACAATGAAATATTTCGTCCGAGCTTTTCGTATAAAATGAAGACTGATTTTTTTAATAATTCAGATATCTTGCTGCAATTTTGACTTTTAATATCCCCCGCTTGAATAGTGAGGGAAAAAAGTGCTAGGAATGTCCGTTCGTCCGTATGTCCATCCTTCCTTTACCCCTTAGGGTACCCATCCACAACTCCTCCTAAACCCCTCAATTGCTTTTCATGAAACTTCCACACAACCTTAGTGACATAATGTAGATCTAATTGACTTTGTTTTTTTTTCTTAACAAAACATGGAAGAAGCAGAGGTACCAATGGGGTATCCGAATGTCATAAGTCCGAAAGGGCAGAGACAAAACCAGTAAACACCAACAAGAACGGGACAAAACAGACAACATGAAAAACATGGAATCACAAAATAACTGAATATCAATCAACAACGCGAACTCCAATCGAAACAAGAGTGAACTCAGGTGTTCCGGAAGAGTAAGCACTTCCTGCTTGCTATAGCTTAGCCATTAGACGACAACTCGGTAAACCCTTTAATGGATTTAAATGATTTTTTTACGTAATCTTTGTGACAAAATGTAAATGTGCATCTCCTTTTTTCAAATTTGATCATATTGATTCTTTTTGGGGTGGTTCTCATAGCATTACATGGACTTACCCATTAAACAATTGGGGTTGTACCCAACTCTCTTAGTCTCAAGTTCATTTAATCCATATACTTTCATAAATTTTCTCTTATCGCAACTATTCATAAGACCTTTAATGGATTTACCAAGGCCGTAAATTGCCTCCGATGAAAGAGGAGGCAATACCCGAAGGCGGGGGTCTGGGGGCCGCCTAGGCCCCCCGACGCTTTAGACTTTTCAATAAAACAAATCCAGTTTTCTTGCAAATCCTGATACCATTTTCAATATTAATTTAGAAAGTAGTTATAAAAAAAGATAAACGAAAAGGCGCTGAATGCTATCCACTTTATACACTTTTCCTAAGTTTTAATTGCAAAAATCATTAACATCGAGCTTTTATAATTTTAAACATACAAACGAGAAGGAAACTAGAAACTAAGTTGTTCAAAACAAGACCCACCATCCGGTGGTGCTAAGGTCATTCATCTAGAGCTTGTTAATATATTGGGCTATGGACAGTTTTTCATTGCCCTTTTAAACATCTGAAAGGAATAGACTGAAAAAAATGAACGAAGGCCTGTTATGATTTAAAATCGACCATCTTAATATATAAATAAGACCAATAACAACATAGCAAAAATTCGCAGACACGTCATGACATCAGAATAAAACATAAACTGAATTTACCAACAGTCAGTAAAAGAAATAGAATGACAAGGAGTGCGGCAGTGACAATCTGACAGTTTATAACAGTATCCCAAACTACGATATATTGTATGAAGATATAGAAAAAGATTTTTATCTAACAGTCGCCACTTCAACATGTTCAACACTTAAACTATACGGTCATTCATTTATTAACTTGTGAGGGAGGTCATGCTGGTAGACTGGGAGAGAAATTACCAATTTAACCAGAATTATTAACTAGGAGAAAAAGACAGAGCCCAAAATCTAATCACTTATGAACGGTTTCACGGTAAAACTACCTACATTTTCACCAACAATCAACTACAGCTTTCTGCTATTTTATGAGAGGCATGAAAGCTTTTTCAATTTTATTTATTGATATTAGAATAGATCAATCAACCCGATTTTATATTGAAAGACTGATTCAAACAGGAAGTAGAGACATGAAACCATCTTCCATTTTCCTTTTTTGAAGTGTTTTTTTTTTTTTTTTTTTTTTTGTTTTGAAAACTGAGGAGGCAGCTGCCTCCTCTGCCTCTATGTTATTTACGGCCTTGTTTACATGAAACTTTCACACAATCTTTGTGACATAATGTCTACCATTTTTGAGTTAATGTTCATAGCCTAGCTGCATGTACATGTCCTCTTGGACATCGAAGGCGGTTTACTTATTCCTTTGTCGGTGACGATGAAAAATGGAAATAAATACTGTCCTTACCTAACCCCTACTCTTATGGGAGGCCATACCTATTTTCGTGTCTCCTTGATCCACCTTTAATAGACTTATTTGTTATTAGCTTCTTGCAGTTTTTCTAGTTTAGAAATATTTTCTGTACATTCACAGGGACTTGCTCCCCTCTATCAATATTTTGTTAGAGTCAATGTGCGATAGGAAAAAAACACAAGGGAGATACTACTTTCACCGGCCCCCCTTTTCTTTAATTCGATTTTCTTTTAATATATCATTGATCTCGTACCTATTCTTATATAATTCGTTTCACAGATGATTTTCCTTTCCAAAACACCCAAATATATTTTCATTCATTGCATTTCGGCCTCAAAATCGGGCTTTGTTCGGACAATTTTGTAAAATTTGGCAATCGCTTGGACATGAAAATGAAAGTACATTCTCGGGACTTTACCAATAACTGTAACGTAAAACGAAAGTAAAAACGTCATTAAAATTCATTCGGATTTCTTTCGAGTTTCGAGACTTTTCCTTGACGTAATGCTTTTCATGTCCAAGCGATTGCCAAATTTTACAAAATTGTCCGAACAAAGCCCGATTTTGAGGCTGAAACGCAATGAATGAAGATATATTTGGGTGTTTTGGAAAGGAAAATCATCTGTGAAACGAATTATATAAGAAAAGGTACGAGATCAATGATATATTAAACGAAAATCGAATTAAAGAAAAGGGGGGTGGTGAAAGTAGTATCTCCCTTGTGTTTTTTTCCTACCGCACATTGACTCTAACAAAATATTGATAGAGGGGAGCAAGTCCCTGTGGTACATTCAATGTAAAAATCTGGGTACGCCTTTTCTAGGCTTGTTTTGTTATTTTGTTGTTGTGAGCTACAAGTAGATTATTTCCAGTGATTTCGCAACAAGAGTACAGACTTGTTTCCGGTTTAGTTCCATGCAATACAACATATTTCACGAATTGCTAACAGTTCTATTTTTATTAGTATGGGATTTAGGAATTAAATCTGTATACATATTATGTTAGTAATTATCATAGAAAATGTAAGAAGTAATCACAAAAAAACGTGAGAAGTAATCACAGAAAACGTGAGTAGTTATCATAGAAAACGTGAGTAGTTATCATAGAAAACGTGAGTAGTTATCATACAAAACGTGAGTAGTAATCACATAAAACGTGAGTAGTTATCATAGAAAACGTGAGTAGTTATCATAGAAAACGTGAGTAGTTATCATAGAAAACGTGAGTAGTTATCATAGAAAACGTGAGTAGTAATCATAGAAAACGTGAGTAGTTATCATAGAAAACGTGAGTAGTAATCACAGAAAACGTGAGTAGTAATCATAGAAAACGTGAGTAGTTATCATAGAAAACGTGAGTAGTAATCACAGAAAACGTGATGATGCAAAAAATTTTAAAAAACATTTTCAATCAGGAAATTATCAGCTTTTGATTTTTTTAAACATATAAATAAGATGTATAACCTGAACTTGTTTCAAAAGAAGGCTCTAAATAAAGGCAAATGTCTACATTTTCGATATTTATAATAGACCCTAAAGGTTTATTTTTTTACATTTTTTTACTACGCGAACAGAAGCCAAAAAATCAATAAAAACACCGGAAAAAGGGGTACCTGTGGAAAAATCCCCACGCTAACAGGCCGAATGGGACTGGGCTGATTTTGAAGGAGGGTCCATGGGGTCCACAACCTATATGATCAATATCCCTACCAATTTCCGGTTTGTAAGAAATCCGGGTCCAAAAAGAGTAAAAATTAAGCCTAAGGGTATAGGTTCTCCCCCCTGTGGAAAAATCCCCACGCTAACAGGCCGAATGGGACTGGGCTGATTTTGAAGGAGGGTCCATGGGGTCCACAACCTATATGGTCAATATCCCTACCAATTTCCGGTTTGTAAGAAATCCGGGTCCAAAAAGAGTAAAAATTAAGCCTAAGGGTATAGGTTCTCCCCCCTGTGGAAAAATCCCCACGCTAACAGGCCGAATGGGACTGGGCTGATTTTGAAGGAGGGTCCATGGGGTCCACAACCTATATGGTCAATATCCCTACCAATTTCCGGTTTGTAAGAAATCCGGGTCCAAAAAGAGTAAAAATTAAGCCTAAGGGTATAGACCCTACTTCCTAACCACCCCAGTCCCATTGGGATTGAAAGCGTTGGGATATTTCCACAGGGGGGACAACCTATACCCTTAGGCTTAATTTACATTTTTTTCTGACCCATATTCCGGGCAAACCGGAAATTGGTAGGGTTATGGACTATATAGGTTGTGATCCCCATTGACCCTACTCCATAACCACCCCAGTCCCATTGGGATTGAAAGTGTGGGGATTTTTCCACAGGGGGGACAACCTATACCCTTAGGCTTAATTTACACTTTTTTCTGACCCATATTCCGGACAAACCGGAAAATGGTAGGGATATGGGCTATATAGATTGTGGACCCCATGGACCCTACTCCCTAACCACCCTAGTCCCATTGGGATTGAAAGTGTGGGGATTTTTCCACAGGGGGGGACAACCTATACCATTAGGCTTAATTTACACTTTTTTCTGACCCATATTCCGGACAAACCGGAAATTGGTAGGGATATGTACTATATAGGTTGTTGACCCCATGGACCCTACTCCTTAACCACCCCAGTCCCATTGGGATTGAAAGCGTGGGGATTTTTCCACAGGGGGGGACAACCTATACCCTTAGGCTTAATTTACACTTTTTTCTGACCCATATTCCGGACAAACCGGAAATTGGTAGGGATATGGACTATATAGGTTGTGGACCCCATGGACCCTACTCCCTAACCACCCCAGTCCCATTGGGATTGAAAGCGTGGGGATTTTTCCACAGAGGGACAACCTATACCCTAGGCTTAATTTACACTTTTTTCTGACCCATATTCCGGGCAAACCGGAAATTGGTAGGGTTATGGACTATATAGGTTGTGGACCCCATTGACCCTACTCCATAACCACCCCAGTCCCATTGGGATTGAAAGCGTGGGGATTTTTTCACAGGGGGGACAACCTATACCCTTAGGCTTAATTTACACTGTTTTCTGACCCATATTCCGGACAAACCGGAAAATGGTAGGGATATGGACTATATAGGTTGTGGACCCCATGGACCCTACTCCCTAACCACCCCAGTCCCATTGAGATTGAAAGCGTGGGAATTTTTCCACAGGGGGGACAACCTATACCCTTAGGCTTAATTTACACTTTTTTCTGACCCATATTCCGGACAAACCGGAAATTGGTAGGGATATGGACTATAAAGGTTGTGGACCCCATGGACCCTACTCCTTAACCAACCCAGTCCCTATGGGATTGAAAGCGTGGGGATTTTTCCACAGGGGGGACAACCTATACCCTTAGGCTTAATTTACACTTTTTTCTGACCCATATTCCGGACAAACCGGAAATTGGTAGGGATATGGACTATATAGGTTGTGGACCCCATGGACCCTACTCCCTAATCACCCCAGTCCCATTGGGATTGAAAGCGTGGGGATTTTTCCACAGGGGGGACAACCTATACCCTAGGCTTAATTTACACTTTTTTCTGACCCATATTCCGGACAAACCAGAAATTGGTATGGATATGGACTATATAGGTTGTGGACCCCATGGACCCTACTCCCTAACCACCCCAGTGCCATTGGGATTGAAAGCGTGGGAATTTTTCCACAGAGAGACAACCTATACCCTAGGCTTAATTTACACTTTTTTTTCTGACCCATATTCCGGACAAACCGGAAATTGGTAGGGATATGGACTATATAGGTTGTGGACCCCATGGACCCTACTCCCTAATCACCCCAGTCCTATTGGGATTGAAAGCGTGGGGATTTTTCCACAGGGGGGGGGACAACCTATAGCCTTAGGCTTAATTTACACCTTTTTTCTGACCCATATTCCGGACAAACCAGTAATTGGTAGGGATATGGACTATATAGGTTGTGGACCCCATGAACCCTACTCCCTTACCACCCCAGTCCCATTGGGATTGAAAGCGTGGGGATTTTTCCACAGGGGGGACAACCTATACCCTTAGGCTTAATTTACACTTTTTCTGACCCATATTCCGGGCAAACCGGAAATTGGTAGGGTTATGGACTATATAGGTTGTGGACCCCATTGACCCTACTCCATAACCACCCCAGTCCCATAGGGATTGAAAGCGTGGGGATTTTTTCACAGGGTGGATAACCTATACCCTTAGGCTTAATTTACACTTTTTTCTGACCCATATTCCGGACAAACCAGATATTGGTATGGATATGGACTATATAGGTTGTGGACCCCATGGACCCTACTCCCTAATCACCCCAGTCCCATTGGGATTGAAAGCGTGGGGATTTTTCCACAGAGGGACAACCTATACCCTAGGCTTAATTTACACTTTTTTTCTGACCCATATTCCTGACAAACCAGAAATTGGTAGGGATATGGACTATATAGGGTGTTACTTATTCCCTATAAAGTAACCAGTAACTTATTTACTATTTTACAATTCGGGCAAAAAATTATTAAAAAAAATATAAATAATGAATAGGGAATAAGTAACCAGCTACTTATTTATTATTTTACAATTCTGGCAAAAAATAACTTATTCCCTATTTGGTGTTCTGAGAATAAGGAATAAGTAACCAGTTACTTATTCCTTATTCAAATAAGGAATAAGGAATAGGGAATAAGTAACCAACTTGACGCTTCTCACCTTTACCTCTTTTGTACATTGTATGCCTGTTTATATAATTTGAAAACAATTTTTGAAAAATATTGTAATTGTATAAATCCCATAAGAAACCTTATTGTGTTTGAAAATCTGGCGCAATCATTGGCTGAAGTGAAATGAAACTTATTATGTTGTTCATTGTGGAATAATTAATGTACAAAATGGCTATATTGCTGTAATAAATGTAGGTAAGTTGCTTATATTATAAACTTGGAGCAGAAAATATTGAAATTGTGCATCAATCTGTTATGTTAGATGAATTTAAATATATTCATAATTCCTAATTGCATGACTGTAATTTCTCTATTTTCATGAGCTAATAATTAAGGGTCATGTCTTTCAAAAGGACTGAAGAATTTACTTTTGCAGTACGCTTCGTTTGCTGCATGGATTTCTTCAATTTATCCTCCAGAGTTAGAGATAAAAGTAACCATCGAATCAACTTGTTTCACGTCGTTTTGGATTTGCATCTCGAGTTTGACTCGGGTGATCATCTCAGAACAAAAATATACGACAAAAGAGACGACATGAGATTGATCATCCCAGTTCGGTAATTTGGTTGATACCTTTATCTAAATAAGACGTAAATTTTCCAAGAAAATTGACTTTTAGCAAGGTTTGATGTTGTTTTGTTTTTGTGTGTTAATATATATATTTTATATGTTGAGGAACCACCATTATAAAGAAGTAACATTGTTTCAATTATTTTGTCATAGATTAAAAACAAAAACAAAATGGTTGTGATTTGGAAATTTGATATTTAAAGTGAGTATTAGTTCGCAAATTATAAATGGTCAGGATGTGCCCCTACACAAGGAAGTTCAACATCCTAAATCACTCTTATCATTTCTCAATATTCATGAAACTCAACAAAAAACGACAACTCACCCGCTATGATACGAGATGACTCGCTCCAGTAGTTTAGAGTCACCTGTGTATCAACAGGTCCTATAAATTGCAGTCTACTTAGATAGCTCATATCTTCTAATTGTTGCACATTCAAAGAAACAATTTTGAAATCTACGTCTGCCATGCGTCTTATAATCTGAAATGTTCAGCTAATATTAAAAATACAAAACTCGTTACTTCAAAATCAAAACATGTATTTTATAGCTGAATAGAGGAGTAGGGTATACAAAACCATTTACAAATGTACATATCTAAATATTACGATTCATACACAGGACATAGATACATAATTTATTGCATTACATGTATGTTCAGATTTTCATGAGTTTTCCAAAAGAAGGGACAAGGTACAAATAAGAATCAAATTTTATCAAAAACTTCGTTATTACTAATTGACCACGAATATGCAATATCTCTTTAACATAAGATAAAACTAACTTACATCAACATGTTTTTGCGTAAAATATTCCGTTGTGATGTTGAAATAATTATCCAAAATGGCTTACACATGTTTTTGAAAAGCTGTAAAAAATCTGCGAGTTTTGTGTACTTTTTTGCAAATTAACAATAAGCCACACAGTGTACTGGTGTACACGTGTAAAGGACAAGATATTTATGATAAATGCTAAATTTGCCCCGCTATTTTACCATATTCTAAACTTTATTGAATTGACATGATTGAGGAGAAACAATCCTTGATCAGTTCATAGATGAAAAAAGTATAGTAAAATAACAACAGTTTTAACAAAATATCGTTTACTACGTCACATTCATGTAATCTAATTCTGCGAAAATTTTGTGAAAAAGTGTTAAAAAATCTTGCAGATTTTGATCATTTTTTGTCGACGAATGAGTGGCAATAAAACCCATTTTGGGCCAATTATTTACCATGAAACTAAACTTCGGCAAACAAATGTCTTATGTTGCTGAAACATTCTACAAATATGGACATTTAGAAAATGATAGGATTTTTCCATACCAGATTAGATAACATTTCAATCATTTAGCGAAAAGAGCTATATTTTTATAGCATTCCTGACATGAGTTTTGTGTAACTACCGGACACAAAGATCGCAATGGAAGAGGGAGGTTTGGCGCGCCTTAAAACCTGGGTAGACCCACCATTTCTTTTCAAATGCATGTACCAAGTCAGGACCATTGCGTTCTTCATTTTTTTTTCGGTGTGTCTTGCTTAAAACTTTACTTAATTATCTGGCCTTAATTACCGTGGCCCTTCAACATTTCTTTGGTTTTTCATGTCATGTCATGTTCAGTCCCTGCAATCTCATGCTTGCCGAAAATCAATTCACGAACTAATGTAGCTCTATGTATAAACCACTACATCACCAGTGTGAATTTTGTTTTAAAAAAATATTTAAGTAGAGTTGACTTAAAGTATAATTAAACAATTGCATACCTCACTGGCAACATCTTGAGACAACAAAACCAATAAAAGTGGCAACCACATCGGGTTCATTTTCATCTTTGGTGTAAATCTGATGATGTATGGATCTGAAGATGACTTTGTCTCACTCTTTATATACGTGTACATGTCATTATGATAGGTTCATAAAAAGTTCACGTTCAATTTCTCCCATTAAACAGTTATAGGAATTACCAATTATTTTAATCTATATCCTTGAACATATATCATCATTTATTTTTAAGTAACTTCATGTATTTAGATAATTTCATTTACTTAAGTAATTTCATATATTTAAGTAATTATTTTCACTTTCATGACTTTTAGATCATTTTAATTGTGTCATCTGTCCTTTTCTATAGCACACACCTATACCTACCTACCCTATATGGTATACCATGACTCATAATTAACTATGAAAACCCTTGATCGATATAATCCTTTTGGTGTAGGGAGTGATTGTTGCCTCGGGTCTCATAGCATATCATGTATTTGGTACAGATTCAAATATGGTATACTGATCAGTAAATAAAATAAGTGCTACATGCATGTATTATATCAATTTTAGGTAACAACAAAATTACCGAACTTGGAGGATCGATCTCATTGTAATATGAGACTTTGGTTTCCGTTTCTGGTATAAATTACCTGCTTAAATTGGTGTTCCTCCGGATTTTATGTTTTCAATCACTTTGAAATCTTGCTATCCTGTATTATTAATAAATTAAGATTGGAAATTGTCAGCAACGGTCATTTAAAGATCCTCAACAACTATAGGCTTAAGTTGATGTTCCTTCTGGTACTATGTTTTCATCAACTATGAACACAGGCCATCCTCAATTAAGTAGTACATTGGATTTGTTTTAAGAAATGGCTGTTTCATCATCAACAGAAACTATACATGCTTCAGGCATCTGAAAAAGAAACTTGTTTTCTCACCGTTCTTCTCGTTGGCATTCAAGATGTAAATTAATATTTTCGCTTTTTGTCGCGCATGTTTGATACAGGCAAATGCTTGAAATTGATTTCAAAATGGTCATGTCTATCGTGTAGAATCAGAAAATACAAGTTTTTAAATAAACATAATATTCACGGGTCCAACTGTTACGTGATTACTTTTGATAAAAATGGGTAAGAAAGAAGTAAAAGTGCCAAATTGAATGTGGTTTTCGAACGTTAAAAAAATAGAATCATCACAGACGAGAACTAGACGAAAAATACACACCACAAAAACAACTGAAAAGCAATGAACAATCCATCATATTTATATTTAAAAAAGAATTAATAATAATAGATAGTTTTAGATTTGAATTCCGACATTTAAAATAAGAAATTGGCAAATAAGCAAAATATATAAATGGTTTGGTCTCAGTGCAAGTTTCAAGTAAGACTATACTATTGCAATCTTCACATTCTTTGTTTTGTTTATAAACCATGTACCGTGACAAATCCAAGTTCAATTTGTTTGTTATTATCATTTTTGCTAGACGAGTACTGAGTTAGTGATTTGTTTTGCATATAGAGATAACAAGTGGCATGCGAAATTTTTGTATATTGGAAATTGTTGTATAAGCCTAAGTCTTCATTGGTTTTATTGACGAGCAACAATTGAAAACAGAAGAACACGTGACAAGGCAATATCACAATTACTAGTACAGATAATTCTCAAATCAAACATTATTGGTTATAATGGGCAAAATTCAACAATTTTTGTCATTTTCATAAATTAATTTTAAAGATGATTAAAGCTATGCTTAGATTAATTGTCCTCAACATGCCAAAGAAAAAAATCACGTGAACTTTCTACAAACTATAAAGAGGGTATTTATGATAGTCAGTTTTAGTTTTAGTCTTGCTACATTTGATATTAGAGAACACAACAATGTTGTTCCTCTTTCTTTTGTTAGTAACTTGTATCACGTGCATCAAAAGTGAGGTAAGTAACAATAACATAAGTATTTTTTGTTGTTTTAATTTATAGAATTATAGTATTGAATATATACTTCGCAAAAAACAGAGTTGAATTTCAGAAGTACAAAAAAATTTGTTTAACACCACTGATTTTCCCCTATGTTGAATGCCATGTTCCCGACGTTTTTTTCATGTAAACAAACAAAATGGTCGATTTCTCATTGTAATTCCTCATAGACAAACTGTTGGTGTAACAAAATACACGGTGTTCAGTCAAATTATTATTGCCAAAACAAGTTTGACATGTTTGACATAATTGATCTAAGGAAGGAAAGGCAACTCTTGAATAGGGTAAGCAGTTACAAAATAAATAAAGAATAGTACATGTATACGCGGAAATTGCCTTACTCAGAATTTAGGCGCCAATGATAACTGTAATGCAGCAGATTATAAAAGCATAAATCTTGGAAAAAACAAAACAAAACCAATCAACAACGCAAAATCAAGTCCTTACACAAGTGAACTCGGGTGCTACTGTAGGGTCAACTCAGTATGGCAATTCGGTTAGGAAGGACAGAACAAATTCTCATAACAAACCATCAGGGAGTCAGAAATCTCACATTTATCAACTAATGTTTTAGTTTGGTATTTTTTGGTTTTATTGTTCTATACTCTTCATAATCATATATATGTATATGTTTATGGCTTTTTCAATATTTTAGGCAGAGCGCCTCTGATGAGTCTTGTATAGACGAAACGCGCATCAGGCGTAGCAAAATTTATTGTCTGGAACTTTGTTGTCATTTTAATTTTTATAGAAATTAAAGCTTGTCAGAACAGATAAACATATTTTGTAAAAAGCTGATTGTGATAAGCATTTATATTTTATATTATTGCAAATTGCCGTTTAGTTTTAAGTTTAACCTTTACCGACTAATCGCTATTGTGCTTGATATCGGTTACAACCGCTTATTCAAACCTGTTGGAGTTCCACACGAAAACAGCAAAGACAACCGTTCTTTTCTCTCACTACCCTTTTTAAACAAAGGTTTAGATGCCATAAATTTAGGAAATATTCTACATCATAAATCTGTTACGGCACATATTCCTCCTTATTTCAAAGATAAAAGTATTCCAATCATCTCTTATACCTATACTTCCACTATTGCACCCAAGGTCTTCAACTACAAACAAGTGTTGCGGGATTTCCAAATCAATGACCTCAAAGCAAAACCTCCAGACTGTTCTTGTGAAAAGTCCCCATTCAATTATAGTCCCTCTGGCCACGTTATAACTGGTGACCTAAACATCGTGGAAAATGATTTACTTCGCGATGTTTTGGCTAAAGGACCAAAATACCGTGAGCCTAGACGTATCAACTGGAACCATAATTTTAAAACAATTATGGATTCAGTTGAAGACTATGCCAGAAAATGGGCCAAGAAAGAACAGGAGAAAGAAACGGACGTTTTGTCAGAGTGGGTTAAAGCTGTGAGGTTATTGATTTTGAAACGAATTAATTCTTTGAAGAGCTCAATGAGCACTAAAGCAACATCCATATTTAACAACGCTGATGTTGCAAAAACACTGTCCACCTTACACGACAAATATGTTGTTGTACCTGCAGACAAAGCACCAAATAACATCATTTTTGTGTGCAAAAAACACTATATTGAGTGCTTGACAGTTGAATTAGGGGTTAGTTGTACTAACAATAGCAGCACGTACACAGCTACAACATTGTCTAAGGAGGAAATTATTGACAATCATAAATCTGTCATTTCCTCCTTCGGGCTCTCTGTTGGTGCTGACAATGATGACATTCCATCCTTGTATTGGATTCCTAAATTACATAAAAATCCATACAAACAGCGCTTCATTGCAGGGTCATCGAAATGTACCACTAAACCTCTTTCAGTCCTGTTGACCTCAATACTGACGGCAATAAAATCCGGCCTCCAGAAATATTACGATTGTTGTTATTCTAGAAATGGTGTCGATCAAATGTGGATCCTGAAGAATTCGAAAGAACTGATGGAGATTCTTAACTCTAAATCAGTTTCATCTTGCAACAGCATCAAGACTTTCGATTTCTCCACACTTTACACTTCTATTCCACATGAACAACTCAAGTCACGATTGGCACAGCTGATTAAACGCAGTTTTTTCAAAAAGAATGGAAAACGCAGGTACAAATATCTGGTAGTCGGTTATAATAAGACTTACTTCGCCATCAATGAGTCTAAAAGTAAGAACAAATTTACAGAAGATCAAATAATCGACATGCTCAACTTTCTTATAGACAACATATTTGTTCAGTTTGGTGGACGTGTTTTTCAGCAAACAATAGGGATTCCAATGGGCACTAATTGTGCACCTTTGCTTGCTGATTTGTTTCTTCATTCATATGAAGCAGACTTCTTACAATCTCTTCTAGACAAAAAAGATCGTAGACTAGCTCTCTCTTTTAACCTCACGTTCCGTTATATTGATGATGTCCTTTCACTGAACAATTCTCGATTTGGTGACTTTCTCCATCTCATATATCCCCCGGAACTTGAGATAAAGGACACAACGGATTCTAGGAAGTCTGCTTCATATTTAGATCTACATCTCGAAATATACTCTCAAGGAAAACTATCAACAAAGCTCTATGACAAACGTGATGACTTCAACTTCCCAATCGTCAACTTTCCCTTCGTGTGTAGCAACATTCCGTCCGCTCCAGCTTATGGAGTTTACGTATCACAATTGATTCGTTACTCCAGAGCTTGTGGGAGTTACATCGATTTCCTTGGCAGAGCGTCACGTTTGACACAGAAATTGCTAACACAGGGTTATGTTGCTCCTCGGTTGCTGTCTTCACTCAAGAAATTTTACGGTAGACACCATGTACTCATAGATAAATATGGGATTTCTATCTCTCAGATGAGTGCAGATGTCGGTTTGTCATAGGGTTTTGTTTTGTCTTCCTTTACCGGATTTGACACACTGAATTGGAAAGTGGCAGCGCGGCGGGTGTGCTATAGCAGGCAGGAACCGCTTACTCTTCCGGAGCACCCGAGTTCACTCTTGTTACGACTTGAGTTCGCGTTGTTGATTTCTGTTCGGTTGTTTTTATGTTTTGTGTTTCCCTGTGCTGTTCTTGTTCATGTTTACCGGTTTTGTCGTTGCCTTTTCGGACTTTTGACACTAGAATGCCCCTTTGGTGCCTCTGCTTATTTAATTTACATTTCCTCAATAGTTCTTACCTTAATCTATTTTGAACATTCATTCAAGTCTTGCACGTTAATTGCAATTTTTCCAATCAAGGCCCAAAATTTATTCAATTATAATCAATTGCAAGTCCGTATCGTCTTAAACATTTTTTAGTGTTATCTACAAGCATGGATGTCGTATTCTTTTCTTTCAGGTTATAAGACCTTTGGCTGACATGGACTTCAAAATGGTATCTGTTCAACGCGTAAGATTAGATAATATAAGTTATGACGTCACAATAAAATTCACTGGTCCACCTGATTCTGAGATATCATTTGATGAGGAGAGATTTGTAAACTCGAGCATAAAGTCAGGTAAGGGATACAGGACACAACAGTTAAAATACATACATTGAAATGCAAATCAGAATAATTTTAGAAGCGCATTTAACAACGTAGGAAATACATGCATGTTCGACTTAGGGACGGACCATTTAACTTGAAGGGGGGCTTGGTTTTTTGTTTTGATCAGAATTTTTTTTCCGCGCAAAGCGCTGACAAATATATTAATTTTCGAAGGCGTCGCGACAGAATATTATTTTTCGTTATCAGCATTATTTTTTTTAAAGCAGAAATCTTTCTTCAGAATATTTTTTTTCTTACCCTCAGCTGCCAAAATATTTTTTTTATCAAAAATATTTTTCAGAATATTTTTTTAGGAAAAAACCAAGTTAAATGGTCGGTCCCGTAATATTAACGTTCCTCAGTTTATTTCCTTTCGAAATTGTAAGATAATGCACATCACGGTATCTTTTTCGAACAAAAAATAGGCAATAACCTATTAATGGCCCTGTCACACTATAACGTTTTAGCCAACGTGTGTCAACGTTTTAGAATATATTTTCAACACGCTGGTGCTTGTTGCGTAAGTTTTGTACACGTTATGAACACGCTACAAACACGTTATCGAACGTCAGCGTGCGTTGGTGAACGCCGTGTGCGGCGCAAAATTTTCAACATGCTTAAAATTTCCGACGTTCGCCAACGTGTTAGAAATAAATTTTTCGAACGCTAGGCATAAGTTAGAAGGACGTTATACACACGCTGATTTACGCTATGTGGTCGTTGTGCGCACGTTGAAATGCGTTTGACGAACGCTGAGCTAAATGGCAACGAACGTGTCTAGCGATAATGCAGCGCACGTCTAGCGTCAGTCTAACGACCAAGAAACCTATTCAACGTGTCTAAAACGTGTACAGAGCGCACAGAGCGTCATTGTAACGAACGAGTAGCGTATCAGCCCAAGAATGTTATAAGTTAGATTGAATTACAAGGGGGAAAGTCAATTTCAAAAGCTTCAAATACTAATTCAAACCTGAAAAAAAATATTTTTATAAAAAAAAAACAATGAACAAAGCCAAAAAGATCTTGAACTTAGATGGTCTGGAATTGAAAGTAATTCTTTCAAATTGTAATACACCTGTCGTGTTTTCGGTGGACATGTCTTTGGTAGAAAAATACTCAAATTCAACGAGTAACGACAGTCTAACTTTAATACTCATTTGAAATAATGTGTTTTTTCATATTCAATAAGCACACGCGTTGTGCTATAAAAAGGATGCTAGGCAAACTCTACATACCGGTATTTCTTACATGTATATACTAATTTGAGATTTTGAGAGTTTGTTAACAGGCGCATGCATTACTCTCTGTATATTTTTGACATATCAAAATATAAAATCTACACTATATTTTATTCTTTTAGAGTGCAAAAATCATCACTATAGGTTAAAAAACGGCTTTAGAATAATCATACAATCATATTTCCGGAACGCTGAAAACCAATATTTTTTATAACGAAACAAAATTCACATGATGTATCTATAATTATTAATTTATCCAGCAATACATTTAAGCCAGATAATAGATCTATTTGGGCTACTGGAAATAATACTAAAGAAAAGAACAAATTAAATCCTAGGTGTCCCCACCGAGAGAAAAAATTACAAGTTAGACTAACGCAATGAATGCGTTCTGCAGTCGTCACACATGCGCTAGGCAAACGTCAAGTACGCCGGACAAACGCTATAGATAAGTTTTGAATAAGTTTCTTGTGCGTTGCAGGTAGTTAGTCTGACGCTTTGTTGTCGTTCACCGAGATATTTTTTGAAATATTTTACAGCGACTGTCAACGTGTTAATTAATTCGAAAATTATTCGAACGTTCGGCACACGTTGGCTAAAACGTTATAGTGTGACAGGGCCATTATAGTTAGCTGAGGTCTAAAACGGAGCCTATAAACATATAAAAATGACTTTGCAAGTAATAAATACTGTCAAACATTTTACATTTTTTTACCTTGAAAGAGGTTAATACCAGGTTATATCAACCCGAATTAAATAATAATCACCAAGCCGACGGCGAGTTGGGTATTTTTTTCATGTTTGATAAAACCGGTATTCACTGATATGTTTTATTTTATGACTACCAAAAATACGTGAAAAGATAAAAGAAAGAACATGAAACTCTTTACCTGTTAGTACTGAAAAAAAAAAAAACTTAAACTCTATTTTTCTATATACCTGTATATTAATATAGTAAATTCTGATATACAGGTCTATGATTTTTATGGTATTTATAATGAACATAATGAAATGTCCGAGAAGGAAATTAAAGAAGCAGAGGTACCAATTGTAATGGCTAGAACTCGTGTATAAAATACGACATATTGGTTTTACAACATCTATTACTAAAACTCATAATCTACATAGTTACATGGACATCAAGAACACAGAGCATGCAGACAGCACGTGAACTATCGCTCCGCCCACTTGCATTCATAGGCTAATCTATTAATACATTACATCCCTCCTTTGTTTTAGATAGAAACTTTCATGAATGAAATACAAAACAGCATTATCAATTAAATTTAACTTTATATACTTTATAAACATAAAATCTTATTTAACTTTTAAAAGTCCATAAATGTGAAATTATCAAAATATTTAAAATTCAAATTAATAGTAAAGTGTAACTTAACATCTTTGCATGTGAAAATATAAAGTCATAAAACTGCCATTTATTCTCTCTCTCTCTCTTACAACAAGACATGAATGAGTCACTGATCTTTGCACTGTAGATGACCTTCACGTGTAACGGTCGCGACTAAAATTATCTTACAAAGTCATTAAATCTCTCTGGAGGTTTTATTTGTCTGATCGGTCTAGCTTTGTTTTGACGGCGATCAACACGTGTGTTTGTGTACATTCCAAAGTAAGGTCGCACATGTGAAACATTACGATAAATTGTCTGTCCATTAGGTGCTCTTAGTTTGACACTTGTTCCCTTTTGACGAATAACTTTATAAAGTTTGTCATGGTATCGGCTGGACATTTTATTTTCATCATTCCTCATAACTATAGCATTTTGTCCTTCATAAAATTTATAAAAAGTATGTCCCATTCGTTTGTCTGCATATTGTTTCATTCTTTCCTTTCTAATGTTATCTCGGTTACGGAGAGTTTGTGGTGCTTTCTGTGTTGACATCTGTGGCATCTTCGTTGTAACGGCGCGATTGAATAGAAGTTCGGCCGGCGCTTTTCCTGTAGTTACATGCGGAGTAGAACGATACTGTAACAAGAAGGTATAAAGTTCAGTATGCCAATCCTTTTGTTCGGCACGCGCTGCTCGTATGGTTTTCTTCAGCGATTTGTTGAAATTTTCCACAAGTCCATTGGCTCTTGCCCAATACGGTGTTACGCGTGTGTGCTCAATTCCCATTTCGTTTAGGAATTCTTTGAATTCTTCGAACA
This sequence comes from Arcuatula senhousia, assembly GCA_963971305.1. NCBI lineage: Eukaryota > Metazoa > Mollusca > Bivalvia > Mytilida > Mytilidae > Arcuatula > Arcuatula senhousia. The sequence goes on along the minus strand of OZ020316.1, from coordinate 17,939,946 downwards.
CGAATTGACTTCCATTATCTGATAAAAGTTCAGAACATATTCCATGTACAGCGAATATTTTCCTCAACTTGTTGATTATTGTTGCACTAGTGATCGAACGAATTATTTCAACTTCTGGAAAGCGCGAATAATAGTCAACAATTACTAGCAGATATTCGTTGTTTGTGAACGGACCGGTCAGATCAATTCCTAGTTTTTGCCACGGTCTCTCAGGAAGTTTTGTCGGAATAATCGGCGGCGGTTGCGGGTGGTTTGACATTAATTGACAAGTTTGGCACGTTCGTATGGTGTCCTCTACATCTTCGTCTAGTTTCGGCCACCAAACTTTCTCGCGAATTAATTGTTTCGTTTTGAAAACGCCTTGATGGCTCTCGTGAGCTAATTTCAATGTACGAGCTCTAAGCTTTTGCGGTATTACTTAATATCAACGAACCATAAACTGTCAAATCCTTGCGTACGGTGTAATAAGGATGTACATCACCTCGTTTTTCCCATCTGTTGTTTTCGATACATTGTCTAACTTTGCTTAGCGTTCTGTCATTTTCAGATTCGGCTTTGATTTCGTCAATTGTCATTGCTTTCGGTATCGCGTTTTGCGCAACGTAACACACGAAGTCTTCTGTTTCATTGTTGTTGCTACTTGTCTCGGTAGTTGGTGAACGAGATAATATGTCAGCGGCATTTAAATGGCCAGGTAAATACGTCACTTTGAAGTTGTGTGGTTGAAGATCTAGTACCCACTTTTGAATCCTTGCCGGTGCCTCGTGTACAGCTGTGAATATCCTTTCAAGCGGTTTGTGGTCTGTGTAGACGGTAAAGTTCATGCCGTACAAGTACATACCGAATTTCTTAATTGCCCAGTATACACTCAACGCTTCGCGCTCAGTTTGCGAATATCGTCGTTCGACATCTGACAATGTTCTACTTGCGTATGCGACTGGTTTGTCATTTCCATCGGGTTGTTTTTGGTTTAGAATTGCGCCAACTCCAAACGGACTTCCGTCGACAATTAGACTTGTTTCTGCATCTTGGTTGTAGTAGCTCATTACGTCGGCACTTTTGAGACTTTGCTTAAGCTTCTCGAACGCGGTTTCCTGGGATTCGTTCCATTCCCATTTAACGTCTTTCCTGGTTAACTTTCTCAACGGCTCGGAAAGTGTTGCGAAATCACGAATATATTTCGCGCAAAAGTTAACTAAGCCTAGAAAACTTTTAACCTCAGTCGGGTTCTTTGGAGTAACAAAACTGTTAACGGCTTCGATTTTGGCCTGGTCTGGTCTGACGCCATCTTTTGACAGATTGTGTCCTAGAAATCTTAAACTAGTTTTGTTAAATTCACATTTGCTTTCGTTAAGTGTCAGGTTTTTCTCTCTTAACCTTTGCATGACTGCTTTGAGAGTCTGATCATGCTCTTCTTGTGATTTTGCAAATATGATGATATCATCGGCGTTGTTTTTGCAATTTGGTATGTCTTGCAAAATTTGCTGTATTATACGCTGGTGGATTTCAGGTGCTGCATTAATTCCAAACATCAACCTTTTGTACCTATACAGTCCTTTGTGACACACGAACGTTGTTATCTATCGGGACGACTCATCTAGTTCAATTTGATGAAACGATTGCTTCAAATCGAGTCTTGAAAACAAGGACGCCCCATTCATTTGTTGCAATATGTCTTCAATGTTTGGCATAGGGAATCGTTCTCTTTGAATAGCCTGATTTGCTCTTCTCATATCTACGCATACTCTTATATCAGAATTGGCTTTTGGGACAACAACTAACGGAGATACCCACGGAGTTGGACCCTGAACTTTCTCAATAACATCTGACTCTTCTAACTCTTTTAACTTTTGTTCTAGTTGCTTTTTCATTTTGAATGGTATTTTTCGTGCAATTTGCGCAACGGGCTGAACGGATTCGTTGATATGAAGCTCTAATTTATAATCCTTCAATTTCCCTAAGCCTTCAAATCTGTCACGATATGACCCGATTATTTCCTCGGTCGTTGACCTTTCTACGATATTGAAAGAACCTATGTGTAGTAGGGTCTAGCTCTGTTGCTGACCTTCTCCCTAGCAACGGTTTACCATTTCCCTTGATAATCTGAAACTCTATGTCACGTGATTCGTTGTTAACTTTTACACTCAATTTTGATTTGCCGATAAGAGGTATTGGAATGTCACCGCCGTAGGGGTATATCTTTGCATTCGTTTTCTCAAGGGTAGTTTCAGATGTTTTTATTTTGTGAAAAGTTTTCTTATCTATAGCATTGACTGTTGAGCCCGAGTCTATTAAAACATTAATTGACTGACCTTCTATTTGCAAAAGCATACATGCATTGTCATCCGCCTTTCCAATAACTGAAAAAAAATCCTCTGAATCGCTTTCGCTTTCCTTTGATTGATTAATAGTATTTACCCTACCGAACTGCTTGGTTTTGCACACTCTTGCGAAATGTCCGGGTTTTCAGCACTTCCTACATTTCTCATCTTGCGTTTTCCTACAATCTCTTCCATAATGACCAATATCTCCACACCTGTAACACTTAGCGGTAGAACTTTGCCGGTTATGCGACGCGAACGGTTTGCTGAACGCTTTTGGTGCTCCTCGCGGTTTGAATTGAGTTCTCTTCTTTCTCTGAAGCTTGTTGACTTCTTCTTCCTTTGAATCGGTCGGTGCGCTTGTTCCATTTTCCATTTTCTCAGCGTGAGACGTTGCAAGTTCAAACGTTCTTGAAATTTTACGAACTTTGTCCAATGTCAGGTTTTCTGTGGCTAGAAACTTCCTTCTGAGGTCGGTCGATTTGCATCCGTCAACCACTTGATCTCGGATCATGTCCTCCCTTTGATCGGGTGCGTACTCGCAAGAAACTGCAAGCTTCGAAAGTCTAACTATGAAATTGTCAATTATTTCATCTTCGCGTTGTTCTGCTTTACGGAATACATGTCTTTCGTACGAAATGTGCTTCTTTGGATTGAAATACGTTGTAAGTGATGCTTTCAGTTCATCGTAACGAGTTCCAGTGTCATTTAATGTGTCTACAATGTCTTGAACTTCTTCCCCCGAAATATGAAGTAGTAACGCACGTTTTTGATCATCTTTACTTATTCCGGTAGCTCTGAGATAATATTCGAATCTCTTTAAATATTGTTCCCACGTTTTTGATAAGTTTGTATGTTCTCCGAGAACTTTAAAAGGTCCCGGTGCACGGAGGTCTAGATTTCCTGCCATTACGAATTTAATCACTAATTAGCAATATCGGAATTTAATCCTTTTCACTAAAAAATGTTTATACGGAATTTAATCCAGTTTTATAAAAGCAATCTCCATCTTCGTCGCCAATGTAATGGCTAGAACTCGTGTATAAAATACGACATATTGGTTTTACAACATCTATTACTAAAACTCATAATCTACATAGTTACATGGACATCAAGAACACAGAGCATGCATACAGCACGTGAACTATCGCTCCGCCCACTTGCATTCATAGGCTAATCTATTAATACATTACACCAATGGGGTATCCGAATGTCAAAAGTTCGAAAGGGCAGAGACAAAACCAGTAAACACCAACAAGAACGGGACAAAAACAGACAACATGTAAAACGTGTCTTGATTAAAGTGTTGATTAAACCTTGATTAAAGTGTTTAACAAAGTCAAACCGTATTTATAAAAAGACAGGATAATAAAACAATTCCAACAAGAAGAACAGATTTAGAATAACCAATCGATATCTTGATAAATGAAGTCATAAGTTCACCTCATTACGTTATAATTCTATTCCTTACGACTGAAACGTGATAAATATTCTATTTTTAGCGACTCAAAAGTCAATTTTTTATCAGTTTATTATCAACTACTTTGGGGTTAACATGGTTAATATACTCTCTGGGTAATACTTCTCATGACATCCTAGGCCAATCAAAATCAAGATAATTTTCGTCATATAATAGCAGGTTGTATCAACCCGAATCAAATTATATTCATCGAACCAACGGCAAGGTTGATATATAAAACCGGTATTCACTGATATCAAAGTCTATGAATGTTTTATCATATTACTTCCCAAAATCAGTGAACAGACGAAAGCAATAACCCCACCACCCCCCCCCCCCCCCCCAGAAAATCAAATGGTCCGTGCCTAATTGTCATGACAAGTACAATGTTTAGAGTGCTTTAAAGCTTCAAGATTTGTAAAAAGGAAATGGTATTAACATTTTTATTATTTTTTTGCAGTTTGTAAAAATAAAGAAGAGTTAACTGTGCTAGTTAACTATCAGTCAGGAGGAATCAATTTCCATATTCTGGTCAAATCCCCATCTAAGGACGTCGAAATGAAAGTTTATACCTACCTTAAATATTTTCCAGAAAATTTTCAAGACCAGTACCCAATGAATAAGTTTAAATACAAAATCAGCCGCAAAGAGGTCGATGGACTTACAAGGTTTACCGCAAAGATCCAACGACCTAAGCATAACTGGCATAAGGAAGTAGCTGGCGGACTCTTTGCATTTGATTTGTTTTCAAAAGACGGATCACCACTTTATTTGTTTGGTAGTAACAAATACGGCAGTACTACTAATAGGTACATGAAAGGTAACATAGAAGAATGTACTTGCATCTTCAATTCATCAGCATTGAACGAGGATGGTGTGAAACTGGAAAACTTTCGTTTTAATTTAGACGACGTGAGCCGACATCTTGGAAATACAATATATAGCCATTTGTTACCCACTGACTTTTAGACTGTTATCCTTAGGTTAGGGGATGACTATTGGGAAACCTATATACATAATGTATACATATAATGGTTTTTGTGTGAATTATTCAGTAAGAAGTATGAGATAAAAAATTACACAAACACATTTAATTACTCTTCATTTTTAAAGGCTTGTTGTAAAATGTTCATCAATCCTGCTTACACATGTTACAGCTCAGCAATATCGTGTGGCTACAGAATCTTAAAATTTAGCTGTCGGTAATTAAAATAAGAAAACCACATTATAAACAATTTGGGGAAATAATAGTACATGTACCCGACACGGGATATCACATTCCACAGAGTTCCAACATGACATAGTTTGATTTTGTTTGTTTAACGAACAATTCTATGGTAGAAAACAATGATACCGTTCATTGAATTGATTTTCATAAATTTAAGGTATCCAATACAAATATTGTAACTTTTTGTGTTTTTCTTCAAATTAAGTTTTAAAAAGGACATGAAAGAGTTATGGTAAGTGAGTGAGAGAGTTTGTGTTTTACGTCCTTGCAACACTCTAGGTTATTTAAAGGCGATGGACATGATGAGAATGATAAATTGAACATGAAATGATGATGATGATAAATGAAATATTGGTTGGAGTGGGAAACATAAAAACAGTAAATTTTGAACAACCACATGAAGAGGGACGGAAAATTTAGCATATGCGGTGCACTACTTGGCGGTCCACAAAGGGGTCTTTTACGTGCATTAAGCGTGGCACTCTCCACACACGTTGGCCTATTGTGTTCAGCGGTCAGGGTTTTCGAATTATAGACCTGACAACCCCTGCGGACGAGGTACACCCTATTCAGCAACCTAGGGTACACACTCTGTCGCTCTGTAGGGTGAGCACTGACGTCAGAATCTTAAGACCCTAAGTCGCCTATTACGACAAGCTAGGCTCTGCCTTTTCGCCATCCGGGCCCTGCAGGGGCGAGTTATGGTAATCTATTATCTCATATTTGTCAAATGAAGTCCGTGTTTATGTAGCACTAGCGGAGGCATTACCAACAATGTCTAGTTATTAGACCAAACAATTGTAGTTGTGTGCTGTTCATACAAAAACTTTTTTTGTAAGAAGCCTTATTTGCATGTGTGAAAACAAACTTGTCGTGTAGAAAGAAAGACAGTCAAAAACCTCGCAATCTCTGAATTCCTAAATCGACGGTTTTAGTTTTATAAGTGTCTTTCCTAAACGTTTAATTATATTTCAAAGTTAACAATTTACATATTTTATTTGTTTTAAGGCCGAAAACTAATCTTGAAGGTGTTTTGGACAGCTGAGGTTTAGATATTCTGAATAAGGGTTTCTTTTATATAAAAGATAACTAATATCTAAAGAAATATAACTAATATATAAGAAGAACAAATGGTTAAAAATAGATATTTTTTCTGCACTAAACATCAATCCCCACGCTTCAAGTAAGATGGTCGGTCCCTTTACTTATGTGCATTTCGTTGTAAAAAAACGCCCCCCTTGAACAACTATAAGAATACCTCTTAATGCTTTGCATTTGTTTGTTTTTCTTGGGTCGTTTTCGAGACAACGACCGTTAATTGTACTTAAGTTGCCAATTTATTTGTTGCCCTGGTTTGTTGCTAGCGTTTGGTTAATTGAAAGTTGTTGAATATATTATATTCATTTGTTAATTCTTTCATTAAGATTCGTCAATGACCTGACTGAATTCGGCAGTTTTCTTCGAGCACTTCCTAAACCGTATAAATTAATCATCGTTTGCATAAAGGATTTTCAAAATCATACTGGTGTGTGATTCGTGATAGTCATTTGGCTGCTTGTTTTCCTGAATTTATCACTTAGCTTCACAACCGTGTTTTGTGTTAACTGACCCTAGGGTTTAACCTGCAAGTACTTTTGAAATGCCTGTACCAAACTATAACCAGTGCAGTCTTCCATTTTTCGGTTTGTTGGTTATCCTAAATTAATTTTAATGTTGTTATCGCCCGTACTAACAAGAATTATGTAAAGCAAAATTGTAACAGATTTATTTGTCTAACAATGTATAACAGTATGCTTAATTATCTATAATGTGTGCAACTTTATGAAGATTTGCGATAAAATTATCACTAGGTTTAAAACAATGAGTGTAGTTACTTACATACAGCTGTGATGTTCTATCTGCTGCACCGCCAACGTCCTCAGCCGAGGCCATCCCTCATAGTGTATTTCGACCCCTAGCTTGGTACACTCTCAGGATAGGGGTCCACAGTGGTGATCAGTCACTGCGCGTTGGTTGTGGGTTTCTAGCTACTGGTGTCTCTCTTCATCCACACCCAGCATGATGCTCTCTCTGCTGCCTGTGTCATCCTCTGAACTGCTGAACTTCTGTTGTGTCCTGTTACTCCTACCCCTGTTAACATTCTCCACACTGACTGGGATAGAAAGCTTCTACATCCGACCTCTATCAGATAGCTCCAAGTCTGCCATCCTCTCTCTCTACACTCCGTCAGCAAAGGATCGTATTTTGTTCTCTTTCTGTCATGGGCTTCTGCACATCTTTCCTCCCATGGCACTGTCAACTCTACTATAACGATTTTCTTGGTCCCTTGAGACCTAAGTACAATGTCTGTTCTGAGATTGGTTGGAATGATCTCAGGGAATGTCAGTTGATGTTCTTGGTGTACCGACAGCTTTCAGTCATTAGCTTGGTCCATCACTCTTAACTTCTTTCTTTCCATCTTTGCTTTTGTTTCGCCGTCCTTCACAAAACTTATCTGCCTAGGTTTGGTTTTGGTCTGCAAGTTCTAATTCTTCCGCTGTCTCTCAATTGTGTCTGCTACCTCTCTAAGGACTTCATTGTGTCGGCAGGTGTATCTCCCCTAGGTAAGGAGCCACCTGACAAGAGGACAAGATATGTTGTAAAGTCCGTCTTTGTCCGCATAATGGACAGTCTGGTGTTTCAATGAGGTCCCATCTGTGAAGGTTTGATGGTGTTTGAAGCAGATCATAAACTTAACGCAGGAGAAACTGTAGTTGGAATTGTGGGTATATCCAGATGTCGGCTCAAGATAGAGAACGTCGATCTGTTTCCCACTTTGTCCATGCTCCCTGAGTTCCAATCTGTACTGCTTTCACTTGCCGATCTTCTTCTCTGGCTCTTTTCTCCCTCTGGACCATGCTTCGTCTTTCTGATTTGTCTGCTTTCTTCCAGTAACTGCTCTTGGTTGTACCCAAACCTTGCCTTCCTACCGCCACTGTTCCGACAATATCTTTGTGCTTCAGTCTGCTCTCTGCCTTGTCTACTGCTGTAGATACTGACCACTTCTTTCCTGTTCTTGTCTCTACTCCTGCTGATCGTACCTTGTTATCCCTGGATTCCTTCAGTGTCTTCACAAGACTGGCTTTGCTGGTCATGAATTCTTCTACAATTGATGTTAAAGGTAGTTGAAGTTTTGCAGTTCTGCTATACAGTCCTATTGAGGTGAAGCTTGGAGGTACTCCAAACCATTTCCTTAGATGTTTGGTAACAGTTCTCTCAAGCTTCTCTACTGTTGTTGTTGCTTCTTCGTACAGCATCAGTGACCAAGATAAGCGTGGCAAGAGGCCATGTTGGTATATCCCAGCCTTGAATTTTCCGGGTAGCCCAGTCTTGTCTATTTTTTTTCATCCCTTCACATACTTGCTGCTCTATTCTCTTGATGTTAGCCTTATCTCCAAGAGTGTCATCAAACCATTTCCCTATGCACTTGATAGGATTCCCAATGATGGTCAACCATCATTCAAGGAAGTGAAAGAGATTGTTCAGAAAGCGAGGGCAGCATCAACACCAGGTCCCAGTGGCATCCCATATAAGGTGTACAAGAGATGTCCAAAGATCCTGAAACATCTATGGAAGTTATTGAAGATAGTTTGGAGGAAAGGGAAGATTCCATCTTGTTGGCAAAACGCTGAAGGATGCTTTGTCCCAAAGAAGGAGAAGTCAGAAGGGATAAACCAGTTTCGAACCATCTCACTATTGAATGTAAAGGGGAAACTCTTCTTCTCTCTACTAGCGAAAAGAATGACAACATACATTACTGCAAACCAATACGTCGACACTTCAGTGCAGAAAGGAGGAGTGTCTGTTTCTCTGGGTGCATTGAACACACTAGCATCATAACCCAGCTGATTCAAGAAGCGAAATCAAACAAGAAAGATCTCACAATTTTAAGTTATGGTTATACTTGGCCAACACCTATGGTACCATTCCGCACACCCTGTTAGGGACCGACCATTTAACTTGAAAGGGGGGCCTTGGTTTTTTCCTAAAAAAAAATATTTTGAAAATGATTTTTGATGAAAAAAATATTTTGAAAATGATTTTTGATGAAAAAAATATTTGGCAGCAGAGGGTAAGAAAAAGAAATATCCTGAAGAAGAATTTCTGCCATATAAAATAATGCTAATAATTAAAAAAAATATTCTGTCGCGACGCTTTCAAAAAATAAAAATTCTGTCATGACGCATTCACAAAAAAAAATTCTGGCCAAAACAAAAAACCATGGCCCCCCTTCAAGTTAAATGGTCCGTCCCTTACAGATGGACACCACCATATACCGGAACACTTCCAACAGATGATCAAGAGCTACTGCAGCGGCATACACATACGGTTTACAACCAATAACTTCACAACATCTTGGCAAAGACTTCAGAAAGGTATTGTAACAGGATGTACAATCTCAGTGATCCTGTTTGTTATGGGCATGAATATGATCATCAAGGCTGGAGAGAGGGAAACCTGGGGACCAAACACATGTAGCAACATCAGACAACGACCAAGTAGAGGCTTTATGGACGATCTGCCTTAACAACAGACACCCACATCCAGGCTAGATGGATACTAAAAGCACTGGAGGAAACAGCATCGTTGGCAAAAATGACCTTCAAACCAAGGAAGTCAAGACCTTTAGTGATAAGGAAAGGCAGAATCACACAAAGCGTCAACCTTACGATCCAGGGAGAGAACATTTCATTGGTTCACTTGGTGCTGGTACATCCTCTATTCGGTCACAAGGGCCTTAGCTCTTCCACTCTTCTTTATCTCCATGTGTCTTCTAAGGGTAGGTCTCAACCTCGTTTTTAGTGATCTCTAATGTCCTTGATTTAGCTCTTTCAGGAGTGGCTTTAGTAAACCTGTAAGGGTCTGCTGTGAACATAGTCCTTTTCTTCCCTCTCTCTTGGCTGGCCTTTCTTATTCTCTCTGCTTTCTGAAGATTATTTCTCTTTTATCTCAGCATTGATCTTAACTCACTGAGGCATATCCTTTGGTCTTCACTTGCTCCTTTTAACTGCTTGGTGACTCTATTGATATTTTCTCGTAACCTGTGTATCTCCTGCTGTCTTCTATTGACTTATCCTTGACGTTCCTCTTTGCCTTTTCGAACTGTTCAGCTAAAACTGCATAAACTATAGTTGTCCATGCCGATAACTTCCTCTGAACGTCTCCTACCTATGTGCTTGTTAATATGGTGTCTAGGTCATTATCAAAAGATTCCCATCTCCTGTCATCTGTGGATGGCCACTGTATCGCTGGTTTCCTTTTTCCTCTTGGTTGTTCCGGAGTAGATTGTTGTTGGTTTGTCACATCTGGTTCTGGCTCAATGTTGGTCTGAGTAACATCATTTGGTAAAAGGTCCTCAGTGCTTTTGGTGTTCTACCTTACTGTGGTCCTTCTCCGTCTGATCAGTGTTATCTGTTCGTCCCTCTTGTTGCTTCTTAAGTCTACAATTAGCCCTTGCCTGATGAATTTTCAAACCTATATGTTTTTCCACAGCTTTCCGCAGTGGCATCTTGTTTCCGCCGTTGTTCCTGTCAAAGTCTGTTTTTACCGTTGAAGTCCTACCACTGGGTCCATCATTTTTCCCCCTTTCGGAAGATCCTTGGGGTATTGTTCTTCTGTCTGTGTTGTAGCTTGGTTGCGGTGTTCCTTCGCAGGAACTGTGTGTTGGGCTGCCGACTCTTTACACCCGGTTTACAGTCTTCCATGGATGCCATCTGTCTTTCCAGACGTCACCATTCTATTCCTGTTGTCAGCCAGTCTTTCCTAGCCGTCACTGGTCGCCAAGTTAAAAAGTTACTTACATACAGCTGTGATGTTCTAACTGCTGTACCACCAAAGTCCTCAGCCGAGGTCATCCCTCGTCGTGTGTTTCGACCTCTAGGTCGGTACACTCTCAGGATGGGGGTTCCACAGTGGTGATCAGCACTGTGCAATGGTAGTGGGTTTCCAGCTACTGGTGTTCCCTTCATCCACACCCAGCATGATGCTTTGTCTGCTACCTGTGTCATCTTTTGAACTGCTGATCTTCTGTTGTGTCCTGTAACTCCTAGCCCTGCTAACATTCTCCACACTGACTGGGCTGGAAAACCTCTACATCCGACCTCTATCGGATAGCTCCAAGTCTGCCATCCTCTCTCTCTACACTCCGTCAGCAAAGGATCGTACTTTGTTCCCTTCCTCTCATGGGCTTCTGTACATCTTTCCTCCCATGGAACTGTCAAATCCATTATAACGATCTTCTTGGTCCCTGGTGACCACAGTACAATGTCTGGCCTGAGATTGGTTGTAATGATCTCAGGGAATGTCAGTTTATGTTTTAGGTCTACCGCCAGCTTCCAGTCATTAGCTTGGTCTAACACTCCTAGCTTCTTTCTTTCCATCTTTGCTGTAAGATAGTTCTGAGAAATGAAGTGGTCGCATTTGATACGACAGGGAGTCAACATGTTATACTGTCTTTTGTTAATATTCATTAAAAGCAAGGCAGGTTACAATAATCATCATTATTATAACTTGTAAGTTACCGGTACTTATGTTAATCTGTTCATTTACTTGTTTTGTGTGTTTTACAACATCTTTGTGTTTTTAGCTCAAAGGACAGGTGAGCTATAATTGCCACCACTTGGCGTCCGTCGTCGTCTGTCGTTGTCTGTTAACAATTGTTCTAAAATCTTCTTCTCTGAAACTTCTGATCAGAATTATATGAAACTTGGTATGAATGATCCTAAGGGTGTCCTGCACCAAATTTGTGTTTCGATTTTTGATTCGTCAAAAAACATGGCTGCCGTTACTATAAATAGACCAGGGGGTCAGACTACTGTCTTTGGCCTGTAAATCAAAAAGTATAAGAGATAGATGAAACTTGATGGCACCGTACTGCTTGAGCATCAAAAGCTCTACAAAAGAGTCTCCATTGGGTCAAAATTGACAGATCATTCCTTATAAGGGTAGCAGCCCCTTAAAGGCAAAAAATAGTGTGTTTTTGCTTATAAAATGAAAAGTTTTGCAGATAGAGAAAATATGTTGCTTGCTTAAATGTTCGGCTCTTTTAGATCTACAAAAGTCTCCATATGGTCGAAGTTGTCAGATAGCCTCTTATAGGGGTTACAGCGCCTTAAATGGGAAAAAAAGTGTTTTTGGCCTTTAGAATAAAAACTATTGCAGGTAGATAAAAAAGATGTTGCCTGCTTAAATGTTCAGCTCATTTAGCCCTACAAAAGTATTCATAGGGTCCAAGTTGTCAGATGACCCCTTAAGCCCCCATCAACCTGACCACGATCTTACTACGCTCTCAACGACCTCTACGATCTTAGTGATCGTAGTAGAGTCGCAATGATTGTGTTATAACATAGCCTGTGTGACTACGAGGACGAAAGCACTACGACCACAGTACGATAGTACCACCACGAGTGCAGTACGTTGCTTCAGCGACTTTGCTACAACCATACTACGATTATACCACGACCAGTTACGACCTTCCTATGCATCTTCTACGATCACTACGATCGTGTTACACTTTCACAACGCTTGTACTACGCTCAGTACGATTCCACTACGCTGACAAAGACTCCTCTACGATCGGTCGACCTTAAATTTCAAAACTTGGTAAGGGGTGCAGGTGCCACGCTAGTCATGAAATGTTATTTGATGTGTTTCCTTTACCATGTTAAGCAACATAAACTAAGGTCAATTCAATACGTGCATGTTCTTTTTGTAAATTCATTTTATCTTACCGTAAAATTTCTGTCATGTTACATTTGAAAACGATATCCTATCTGATCTCATTCTCCTTTTTATAAAGAAAAAAATAAACAGAACGGAAAGACTTATTAAGCCATATTTTTAACATTTTATCTATACTTGAAAAAATAGCAATAAGACGATTTTATGAAAACACGAACTGGTCACATACACATCAGTTGTCTTAATTTGCATATGCTGCGCGCCTCGGTCAAAATAACAATTTTTATCAATAGATTAATTAAATAATTCCTATATTTTCATATTAAATTTAAGAAATTCTATAATTGCAAAATGCATTTAATTTGTTGGACATGTGCGAGGTCATCAAAACTACGGTGTGTGGATTTAAAAAGATAAACATTAACATCAAAATCAAGACTCATTGAATGTCGTTTTACTAAAATATTTTTTTTTGTTTTTGTTATGTCTAAATTTGTGGTTTCTAAAATCTAGGGAGGCATTTGCTGCTGCAAATGGTTAAAAGGTTAAGCCAATTGGTACTTTTTTGTATTTGATTTTGTCAGTGCGAGAGACAATTGTTACATGTAAAACGTAGAAAGATCTTGGTAGGATCGTATTTAGAACGCCAAGGGCGTGGAAGAGTCGTAGTGTTGTCGTGGTATGATCTTAAAGGTTGTAGTATCATCGCAGTACGACCGTATAGGTCGTACAATATTCATGGTATGACCGTGACGAGAGCGCAACGCTACCGTAGTGACATCGGCTGTCAATTAAGGTACGTCCTTACCACGATTGTCCCACGACATTACTAGGACAGAAGCCGACTGCTTTACGACCCTCTTACGATCTCAGTACGCTGTTAGCACGCTCTATTTTCACCACGACTGCACTACGAATGTTTTGAACATGTTCAAAATTTACGTCGTGCAGTCGTAGTAATCCACGACCTACTACGATCACGACACGATCTCCACGACCCAAGGACGACAACACTATATGATGTCCTACGATTTAGGAAAACTAGATCGTAGTAAGTCGCGGTTCAGTGTGTCGGAGGTTTTATAGGGATTTTAGCCCCTTAAAGAGGCAAAATAGTGTTTTTGGCCTTTAGAATGAAAACTGTTGCAGTTAGAGAAAAGCTGCTGCTTGCTTAAATGTTCAGCTCATTAAAGTATTCCTCGTGTTCAAGTTGTCAAATGACCCCTTATAGGGATTTCAGCCCCTATAAGACAAAAATAGCGTTTTTGGCCTATAGAATGAAAACTATTCAGATAAAGAAAAGCTTAAAAGATCTTGGTAGGATCGTATTAAGATTTACGCAAGCGGTTGCTTGCGTAAATGTTCAGCTCGTTAAGCTCTTAAAAAGTCGCCAAAGAGTCAAAGTTGTCAAATGGCCACTTATAGGGGTTTCAGCCCCTTAAAGGCAAGAAATAGTGTTTTTGGTCTACAGAATGAAAACTATTGTATATAAAGAAAAGCGGTTGCTTGCTTAAATGTTCAGCTCATTAAGCTCTTATAAAGTCCGCATAAAGTCAAAGTTGTCAGATGACCCAATTTAGGGGTAACGGCCCTTAAAAATAACGTTTTACATGTTTTTGGCCTACAGAATGAAAACTATTGCTGAAAGAGAAAAGCTAGTGCTTGCTTAAATGTTCAGCTTATGTAACTCTAGATCTACAAAAGTTTCCATTGGGTCAAAGTTGTCAGATGATCCCTTATAGGGGTTACGACCCCTTAAAGGTGAAAAATAATGTTTTTGGTCTATAGAAGGAAACATTTTGCCGATAGAGAAAAGCTGTTGCTAGCTGAAACATTCATTTCATTAAGCTCTACAAAAGTCGTTTTAGGCTCGAAGTTGGAAGATGATCCCTTAAAGGGGTTATGGCCCTTTAAAGGTGAAAAATTTTGTTTTTGCTTATAGAATGAAAACTATTGCAGATAAAGAAAAGCTTTTTCTTGCTAAAACATTCGGCTCATTTAACAAAAGTCTTCAAAGAGTTGACATCAAGGCCAGGTGAGCGATTAAGGCTCATTGGAGCCTATTGTTACATATTCAGAGCAATAGGAAAGAAATCGTTCTTCTGCCTCAGTTGTGCATGCTTTTTATTAATTGCTGACAATATTGAAATTAAGTGAAAACAAATTATTTACCATTTAAACTACAAGTATTTTTTTTGCCTTGTAAGAAGTTAGACTTATTGCTCATACATGTATCAACTTTCATATAAATAAATAAGTGTTAGTTATTCCCCTGAGGGCGGATGCCCGATGGGGTATAACTGATTTATACCACGGGACTGTAGAGGGTGCTAAATGAAAGTTTATGATAATTAATGAGGGGGGTCTTTCAGGAATTTAGCCTTATCTACTGATAAATCATGATTAGTGCTGGGTATCTCGTTACATTTTATGACATAGTGGTATAACTGATTTTATGTTAGGTTAAAAATGAAAGGTTGATTTAAACATGATATCAAGAAGAAACATTTGCTACACCAATTAAATGAATTTCTTAAGTTAGAATTAGCGCATAAGACTTCATATGTCTTCGTTAAGTGCCAATAGTCACAATTTACTATAAGAGGACTAGGTCTAATGAATAACAAAAGATAACGCGTCAGGCGTAGCAAAATTTATTGTCTGAAACTTTTTGCCCAAATTCTAGGAAAATATTTCGGTTTGGGCCGGGAACGCCACAGGGGCTTGACTTCTGGTCATTTATATCGACTTATTAAACCAGAATTCATGCCCTTGTGGGAAATGGCAGCCTATGGGTTTAGGAACCCGGGCCCCTCTTTTTGACCGAAAAAAAAATTGATTTAATATATAGAAAATCACTGAAGCTTAACCAAACCTAGTCAGTGCACACCTCCTTTTAAAAATTTCTGGATCCTCCTCTGCTAAAGAGGAAAACGTTTATGACCATGTGACACAAGTTTGTTATTTACCGATGTAGTTAAAGAAAGAAAATAAGTTATGTGGTTAGGTTTTATATGGCCTAGTCTCAGACAGCCGGAGTTTACAAAAAAAACAGTCATAATCTAGCAAGGTATATTTTCCTTGAAGAAAATCTGTAATATCTAGTGGAACATTGATTTATGTTATAGAATCGAGATAACAGCATTATACTATTAACTAAAAACCATGAAGAGACAGTTTGATTGCGTTGGCCATGACTGATTTCTATACGAAAAACAAACCTCCGTCACCAAAATATGGAATCCGTTGTAGGCGATGTACACGAGAAAACTGAAGAATATACATCCAGTGAAAATACGATATGAAAGACATGAAAAGAACTTTTAAAGACTTCTCTGGACAGACCCAAACAGAGACAATTGGTTGCAGTCTTATGTGACACCGGTGTAATAAGGATGGATAGATAGTTTTCAATTCAATAAGATACGCTTGTGTATCGTCAAATATAGCTCGCTAGGCAATGGCCACCTCACTGAAAAAACACTTTTCAGTGGGGTGGCCATTGCTTAGCGCGCAATATTTGACTTTTTAGTTGGGTGGCCATTGCCAAGCAAGCAATATTTGACTATACACAAGAGTCTGTGATTTAATGGGGAACTATTTCAATGACGTTTTCCTCTTTAGCAGAGGCGGATCCAGAAATTTTTAAAAGGAGGGGTGCACTGACTAGGTTTGGTTAAGCTTCAGTGATTTTCTATATATTAAATCAAGACTTTCAACAAGGCTCTATGACAAACGTGATGACTTCAACTTTCCAATCGTCAACTTTCCCTTCTTGTGTAGCAACATTCCGTCCGCTCCAGCTTATGGAGTTTACGTATCTCAATTGATTCGTTACTCCAGAGCGTGCGGGACTTACATCGATTTCCTTAGCAGAGCGACACGTCTGACGCAAAAATTGCTCACACAGGGTTATGTTGCTCCTCGGTCGCTGTCTTCACGCAAGAAATTTTACGGAAGACATCATGCACTTATAGACAAATATGGGATTTCGATCTCTCAGATGAGTGCAGAAGTTGGTTTGTCATAGGGTTATGTTTTGTCTTCCTTTACCGGATTAGACACGCTGAATGGACTATTGGCAACGCAACGGGTGTGCTATAGCAAGCAGGAACTTATTACTCTTCCTGAGCACCTGAGTTCACTCTTGTTTCGACTGGAGTTCGTGTTGTTGATTGATATTCAGTTATTTTGTGTTTCAATGTTTTACATGTTGTCTGTTTTTGTCGTTCTTGTTAGTGTTTACTGGTTTTGTCTCTGCCCTCTCGGACTTTTGACATTCGGATACCCCATTCGTACCTCTGCTTCTTTCAATTGAAGTCAAACGCTAGATTTGATTAATTTCTCTATAATTGTTATTTCCCTAGCTCTGTCTTCATGTCGACATTAAACGTCAAACGCTCAAATAAATGCCTACTAAAATTGACTAATATTAATATACAAATATGCTGATCAATTTCTTATTCACCAAAAAGTCAAAAAAGAGAAACATGCCAAATCGATTTTGATTATGTATATAGATAATTATTAACTTTTATTAAGTCAAACGAATGTTAAAAGACCAGAGAATTCTTAGTATAGATTTTTTCATTCACTAGAAATTGTAAAACAAACATTGCTGTAGTATCCAAAACTCATTTTATGGAACTCATTCTTGAATTTTCTATTTATTTAATCATTCGAAAAAATGTATTTCATGCAACTCATCTTGAATATTCGTTTCCATATGTTTTACCATTCAGAAATCATGGCCAAATAAAATTCGACAAATAGGCAATCGAAATTCGAAACACATGGACAAATGATTTAAATTAGTCAGGATATATAAGTGAAATAATTTGGTAGTTATTTCCGAATAATTTTCAAAATTATGGAAGAAGATCCCCTTTTTGAAGCCTTACAGGATTGGGATACGGATACACCTTCAAAAACTCTGAAACTGATAAAAAACGGTACGGATGTCAATCGAAAGGGCGAATCCGGACAGACGTTTTTACATCTTATAGCCGAGAAATATACAGAAGATTGCTTCGATGCACCATGTCTAGTGCCAGTAGTATTCCAATTGTCAAATGCAGGAATAAATAAAAACGAAACAGACGAACAGGGAGATACAAGTCTTCATATCATCGCTAGAAAGACGAGAGTTCAAAAGCTGTTTAGAGCTTTGATAATGATTGGTGTTGACCCAACGATAAAAAATAAAAATGACGAAACAGCGAAGGATCTTGTCAAGCCATCAGATACTGAGATGGCGCTGTGTTGCTCTCTGCTTTATCCGGGTCTTTGGCAAGCAGCGACTAAAGGTGACGATGACCTCGCTAGGAGGTTACTCGATTCTTGGTGCAATCATGAGGACATACGAGATGGGAAACCTTTAATGAATCAAGTTTACGTGCATCTGACCGAAGCCTCACACGTTATATTTGAAAAAGCAACACCAACGATTAAAATGGTTTACGCTGCTTTAGCCAGAGACAAAAAGGCTTTAAAACGTGCCTTGAAAGAACCAAAGGTGGACATTAACGCAACAAATGCCACTCACATAGGGTCTGCTGGACGAGCTTTCTTTATGCCAATTGTGGGAGAAGTGGCTTTATTATATGGAGCACGATGCGTTTTGAAATTATTAAAGAAGGGAGCAAATATAAATTATATTGTTGACGAAATGGGCTTTAACGAACCACTATTTTTATATCTAATGCGAGAACTGCCACCAACTGAAGACGCTTATGACGTTCTAGAGGATCTTCTACCATATGCAGACTTTTCTTTGGTCGAGGATAAAATGTCATCTGTTTGTAGCATTGCGTTTGAAAACCAATTTCCTCTCGTTCTAGTTAAAATAATGATATCTAAAGGTTGCAATTTGTTTAACAGAGACGCTAACGGATTGACGCTTCGTGATAAAATTTTTCTATCAAACTACAACGAGGAGAAATCGGTATTAAGAAAGAACCTTGGTTTTGTGGATCAAGTATTAGTAGACATGGCTGTGGCGGGGGACATTGAAACTCTAGAGAGTCTGAGTCTAGATTGTTATGATTACGACCAGGTCGTCAGTCGGATGGGGCAGACCATGATCGATGTTGTGATGGATAAGGGTAATATGGAAATGGTCCGATTCCTGGAAGGCTTGCCGGAGTTACAGGTAAAAATACAAGTACACCGGAAATAGTTTTCATTTGAGTCAAACGATGCATGAGCGTGTTGGATCTTTTTTGAGTTATAAATGTATAATGCCCGGGGGGGTCACTCGCTATATATTGGGGGGGGCAGTTTTTTCGTATATTTGTCTACAATGGGGTATTTAATTTTTACTGTGTCTCTGAAGGGTTATGTAAAATCTAGTCTCTAATGGGGTTATAATAAACAAAGATTATTCTACCACAGGGTTATAATTGAATCTAAATCCAATCAGGTCAGCATCTTTATTGGATTATAACAGTTCCCTGTCCTTTAAGAGCTTATCTAATACTTATTATATGAATTCCATTCCTTATCACAATCTCTTTAGTTTGCACAGCAGGAAATAACATCTTGAACCAACAAATTAGGGGCTATAATTTTGTTTGTTGGTCTACAACGGGGTTACTTAAAGGCACGAAGTCTAAAATGGGGTTGCGTATTCAGGAAAAAAAGTAGTCTACAATGGGGTCGGGGTTCAAGACCTCTATCCGAACCCCCCGCCCCCCCCCTACCAAAAACATTTCAAGTACCCCCCCCCCCGGGGTATAATGTATTTACAAACTTAAGGTTAATTTGAATCATCCAAATTTTACATGAAAAAAAAACACATGAACAGAAACCGAATTTTGCATGATACTTACGCGAGTCAAATAACTATTCCTGTGTAAAATATCATGATAGCAAGAATGCGCTTGAATTGACATGATGTCCCACCTCGAAACCAATCACAGAATCGTGAAATTTATGTCGTTCGAAATCCCCTTGCAATATGCGTCAAGTTTCGTGGCAATATAATTCAAGGGCTATGAGATGATCTCATATTCTTAAAGCTCAGTCGGACCCATTGGCAGATTTTTCAGAAAGGGTGCGTTTACATGAAACTATAAGAAATTTACGGGTTGAGCTCTGGTTGAATCAATAATTTGACCAAAATCTGATAAAAAGGGAATATAAACAAACAAAGACCGTATGCCTTGCAGTTGATCACACACTGGAAATAAATTGTCCTATTAATTGAGCATTTATTTCTGTTTAAAAAGGCGTTTAAATAGTAAGGACCGGGCAAGGTAAGATATAACTCCCGATATAAGTTTATAGGGTTTATCTTTTCACGATTTTACGATTTCGCCCAAGTTCAAGGGTACTTAATTTCAAGAATTCTGCTCATTATTTTATTAATTTCATAAAATTCATTTCATTTCGCGGGTATTCAATTTCGCTTGACCGCAAAATCCGTGAAAATAAATACCTCGCGAAAATAAGTACATTTATAGTAGATTATTACGATAAAAGTTTTTTCGAAATCCAGAACCTGTTTTTTTTTCTTCTCTTCTCTAGAGAACAATAAGAAGAATCCATGTTGCTATAGAAACGGGAAATCTCAACCAAGTAAAAGAGCACATTACAAAACGACTTGCCGGATCACGTGATAAAGGCGGGCATGGACTTCTCCACAAGGCAGTGCTGTATGAAAGGCGTTACATTATAAAATATTTGATTAAAGAATTCCCACATTTGGTCAACATGCGAGATTCAGTAAGTACAACTAATGTTCTAATTAAAAGAAACCACTTTAAATTTGATTATTTGCTTGTGTGTTCAGGAAATATCGGAAACCTTTTACGTTTGTTCCAACTCCCGAATCCCCCACTAGAAACAGTGTCTGAAACTATCTGCCATGATTGGACACGCTTGGCATATTTTTTTTTTTGGCAGCGCGACGGGTGTGCTATATCGAGCTGCTTACTCTTCTTGAGCTTGAACTTGAATTCGCGTGTTTGGACGCTATTCAGTTGATTTGTATTTCTGTGATTTATGTTGTTTGTTTTTTTTTCGTTTTGTTCTCGTTTGTGTTTACTAGTTTTTCTCTGGCCTTTCGGACTTTTGACATCTGGATGCCCCATTAGTACAACTGTTTGTTCGAGAAGTGTGATATTTTTCTTAAATGGTAACTTGTCGCAGATGATTTCCCCAGCAAACAGATACATTTATTTTCGTAAATTGATCTTGAACATTTTTTTTATAAGTGATGTATAGAGAATTAAGAATTGCAATCAAATTCAAATTTCAGTATGGCAGGACTCCGTTACATTGGGCCACATGCCTACCTGACGGCAAGGATATCGAAGACAGTCTTCAGAAAGCTGGGGCAGACTATAGCATTGCAGATAAGGTGGGCATTTCATGTATTTTGGTTCTAAACATACGTTTTAATGAGCGCTTATAAAACGAAGCAGCTATATATACCAAGCTTTTAAGTCTCTTTTCTTAATTCATGTCAATAATATTTTAGATAGAGTATAACTTTCGGCGTTTTACATTAATTGTAAATCTTTTAATATCTACCCTGACTGATATCTCAGAGACTCCATGTTTATCCTAATATGAAAAAGTTATCTTTGTACAACGATAAAAAAAAATCCTTCAAAGGGTTTGGGATAAGTCTCGCTTACGAGGCATGTGGACGGCCAGTGTGGTCCTCCTTGTTCTCTGTAAGGAAACATATAACGTATAAACGGTGAAGAGGGTGGTATTATTACTTGTAACGTAAACTCACTTATTGTAGAAAGGCAAAACTCCAAACGACTATCGCAAGGTACAAACCACAATGCAGGAACTAGTAAAGAAAGAGAGACATTCAGAATACGGTCTCGAAGTATATCTTCTGCAACGTTATGTAGAGTTTAAATATGCCATAGAGGATGGGAATTTGAAGAAAGTTGAAGATATTCGTAATGGAATGTATAAAGATATCAGTCTAAATGATTTACATACAAAGATGTTTAAGACGACTCCGCCAGCCAAGGACTTGCTGTCTCTGTGTCTGGATTATGAACAAGATCAGATTGGGAAGTATCTTATGAGTCAGGGATTAGAGGGTGATATCAAGGTAAGTTATTAACATGAACTTGTTCTATCATAAAATGAGCCTTTTTACTTGGGTCATCAACATGCAGTTACCGGTCGAATCTGTAAGTCATGCAGAGTTATTTTTTTAAATCTAGAACTTGAAAAAGATATCTACTTCATGTTGTTATATTTTTAACCAAATCTATCGAAGATTTTAACATGATTTGCGCATAAAATAGTGCAGCATAAAGTGTAACGGACGGAAGCATAAGGACCGACGGAAACCCCCATGTCACTTACAACTGAGGCTATAATAAATAATATTTTCCTTACTATACCAGTTTGAGTATTTTAAACAGAACAAACCTAACTCAAGACCAACGCGGTCTTATTAATTGTCTGCCTTTCTTTTACATCACCCTCCGTGGTTTGTTTATGTTAACACTATGAAATGCTTGGAATAGTATTACTTTAGTCACTAATACAAATTAATGTAATATTTGTTTTAGTACAAAGACAAAGAAGGGAACACCATGTCAGCAGAAAAAGCTGCAGACAAAAAAGGCATGACACAAACAGCAGAAGCCATCAGATACCAGGTATAATGAATTATGTACAGCGTTGTTGAAATAAAAACCCAGGAATGTGTATACATGTTTAAGACTTAAACATTTCTAAATCAAGCAATATTTAAAGTAACGAATCTGCTTATCGCATTGCAATTAATATTATAAACAATAATTTGTCCAAAAGACATTATTGTCCCATCTCTCAAAATTTGGGACGGACAGACGAATCTGTACACTAATAGCCCTTACTTTCGAAGGCTGGGCATAAAAAATGAATGCACAAAATTTGAATCACTTTTAATTAATTTCGTTTTTTTCCGTACAAATATATCCTAAAAACCAAAGACAAAAATTGCTAGATATTTTGTTATGCTGGAAGTAGATAAGCAACAGACCTAAAATTGAAAATATCACAATATGGGACCTCAATACATACCAACTATCAAAATGTTCTGATAAGTAGCATCTGGGAATACTGTAATGAAAAAAATCATCATCCTGCCGCCCGCCACCCGACATTCATCATTGATACAAATTGTCATTCTTGTCATTTCAGGCAAGAATTAACCACTATTCTCCATGAGCACTTATAACACATGTATAATTTACATAATTCAGTATTACTTTATAAAAGAAACCATAAAGACAAATAGAATTTTCATACTTAACTCATGATTTTGTGTAAAGTTCCTTACGATTTTATAAATTCTTTAGAAAACAAGAGCTGCCGAAGAACAGAAAATTCTTAGCAAAGTAAAGAAAGAAAAGAAGGAACTCCTTGAGAAAAAGAAAAAAGATGGAACATATGAACCCATTGATATAGCAAAGCTGAGTCAAACTTTAAAGCTTGGTGACAATAATGATTTTTATAAAATGAAGGATAAGTCAGAAATCAAGCCTGAAAAACTCCAAGTTACATCTGTAGAAAAGCGTGTATTGCCCCCAGAAGCTTCGTCAGTGGAAAAACGTGAAACTATCCCTATCGTTGCCCCAGTAGAAAAGCGTGCAGTGACTCCAGCAGTTTCTCCAATGGAAAAGCCTACACCGACCCCTACTGCTGATAATCGGACGCCGACTCCATTGACGCCTGTTCCAAAGGAAAATAATAACGAGACAAATTCAAACGGTTTGACAAATGGAACTCAACCAACATCACCGAATGCCAATAGTCAGGTTGAGAGTGTAATATATGGTCAGAAAAGCAAAAGCTGTGTTCTGTCATAAACTTGTTACTGTAACTTTCCTGTCATTAACTTGCTACTGTGTCTTGTCATCAACTTGTTCCTAAGTCCCGTCATAAACCTGTTACCGTGTCTTATCATAAACTTGTAACCGTGTCTTGTCATCAACTTGTTTCTGTGTCCCGTCATAAACTTGTTCTTATCATAAACTTGTAACCGTGTCTTGTCATCAACTTGTTTCTGTGTCCCGTCATAAACTTGTTCTTATCATAAACTTGTAACCGTGTCTTGTCATCAACTTGTTTCTGTGTCCCGTCATAAACTTGTTCTTATCATAAACTTGTAACCGTGTCTTGTCATCAACTTGTTTCTGTGTCCCGTCATAAACTTGTTCTTATCATAAACTTGTAACCGTGTCTTGTCATCAACTTGTTTCTGTGTCCCGTCATAAAACTTGTAACCGTGTCTTGTCATCAACTTGTTTCTGTGTCCCGTCATAAACTTGTTCTTATCATAAACTTGTAACCGTGTCTTGTCATCAACTTGTTTCTGTGTCCCGTCATAAAACTTGTAACCGTGTCTTGTCATCAACTTGTTTCTGTGTCCCGTCACAAACTTGTTACTGTGTCTTGTCATTAACTTGTAACCGTGTCTAGTCATCAACTTGTTACTGTGTCCCGTCATAAATTTGTGACCGTGTCCCGTCATAAACGTGTTACAGTGTCATGTCATCAATTTGATACTATGTCCTACTATGAACTTTTTACTGTGTCCTGTCTTAAATTTGTTACTTTGTCCTGTCATCAACTTGTTACTGTGTCTTTTCGTTAATTTGGTTCTGTGTCCTGTCATAAACCTGTTGCTGTGTCTTGTCATTGATTTGTTACTGGGTCCTGTCATCAATTTTATACTGTGTCCTGTTATTAACTTGTTGCTGTGTCATTACATAATCTTATTACTGTGTCCAATCATCAACTTGTCAAGCCAATGCAACTAAACCTGTTTCACTCAGATCTAGATGGTTTTGGACAAAATGACAAACTGTGTTCAATGATAAATCAGATAATTTCTTCTCATTTTTTAGTATCTCCTTTTATAATATGTTTTTTTAGAATGTCTTACATCAGATTTTGTTTTATCATATTTGTAAATTAAGTTTACCCAACTAACAACAAATTTTACAAATTTAATTTGAGTAATGCTAACTTTAAGTCAATTTAATTAATCTGTAGCCATTATTTTATTGTTGAATTTATCAACGACCCAGCATCAAGAAATAAATGAAATAACAACCAAAAAAAACCGGACTGAAGATCAATCTCAAATGTTCAAGAGAAAAGACCAAACAATGCAGACATTCAGGAATTTTTTTTAATATGTATTTACTATTCATGATTAATCACATATACTTAAAATAAGAGTCAATTTTATAGTATGTCTCGATTTATACCCGCTCCTTCAAAAGTGAATTCCATATAAATCTACCCTTTATATTCACAATTCTATACTCACACTAGGTAAACGCTGTCCGCGAGAGCAAAGATATTTCGCGTTTTCACTGTACGGATATTTCGGGTTGTTGTTGACATTGGACACCAGGATTAAAATCGGTGTTTGTTTTTACTATTTGAAGCATGGAATTGTATATGCTGACCCAATGTCTTTTTAAAATATACATTTCCAATCTCCTTTCAGTTTTAATGAAATTATTTGGTACTTTATATGCAACAATATTTGTATTTATTTAGCAGATGTATGGTTTAAAAAAAAATACGATAATTTACCTATTTTTCTAATATTGTAAATGAACGGTGATTCAAAACACTTCAAAACAAGATTACTATTTACCCAAAATGCATTCACACCCCTTCTTCCTTATTATAAATCGCAGAAAATGCTCGTAACAGAGAATCTTCTGTACTGTTATTTCCTGTTCCGATTTGGCTGTCAAAATCTTACTGTACTGTTATTTCTGTTAAACTGTACTGATATTCTGTGTTCTTGAAAATTTCATTCGTATATAAAAAAAAAAAAAACAGACTTCAAATTGCAAGATTGACTTACTGTCATATACACATGCAGGGCATTGGAACTTGTAATATATACTACCTCCTGTTTTCCGAATGGTCGAGTTGGAGTATCCATAGCACGACTTGGTGCAGCACCTTGTTACACAATACAATCTTATAACAGCCAGATAAGCAAGTAATTATTCTAACAGTTAATTTTTTTTTAAATAGATACTTTTTTTAATTAAACAACATTGCAATCTTATTTATACCCCCCCCCCCCCCAAAAAAAAAAAAAAAAAAAAAACTACGTGGTAAATCGACAAAATATTTTGTTATTCTATGTATTTACTTCTCAACCCCATTCCATGCATAATACTGCGTTCACGTACATAAACAAACAAAATGCAATTCATGTCAAACCCCATTCATTCATAAGTTACAAATTGTTGTCCCCCTAAGAATGAATATTTCTTGATCTACCTACATGTACTTCACCATTGTTCTATGGGGAATTTAATGTTGCACGTATGAAATCTGAATATGCAAATGCGAGAGTTCAACTCAAGATGTAGCACATAGGACCCTAGCACATATGCCTTTAGTGAAAATACATATTGAAAAGATAATACATAATACCGCCTGGTCTCCAAAACACATCACTATTAGACTTTTAACCAAAAGTGAATATTTACAGGATACTTTTTCAATTTGTGCTCACAAATCTGAACTTTCCATTTCTATCAATTTTTAGACAAATTGTATACTTCTTATACGACCTTAAAAATAGTGGTCGTATAATGTTGTGGTGATGTTTTGTCTGTAGACATTTTGTTTCCGTACAGGGTTAAACACGGTTGTATCATTCTGTGCGTCGTTACTTTTAATTTATCTAACTGTTGTGCAATATTATTTGGTTCTCGCGAGATGACACTATTTTGCGTATCACACTCTGCACGATGTGATATTCAATTTCAAGTCATTTGATTGGCTGTCCGCGCAAGACACCATAGTTAGATACGCATCTCGTGAAAAGCGTGCTTACTTTTATTTGAACACCTGTTGATCTCGCTTGATAGAAAAGGACAAACAAAATATATCCAAAATGCACTAAAACGTTTGTTTTATTATAAATAGACGATAATGAAATGTCAACGTTTAATTAAAATTGATTATAAAAAGGTGGTACTTTTTTATTTGACTACTTTTTTCACATGTTTGCTAAACGATATATACATGTAGGTTTACTTT
Source organism: Arcuatula senhousia (assembly GCA_963971305.1). Lineage (NCBI taxonomy): Eukaryota > Metazoa > Mollusca > Bivalvia > Mytilida > Mytilidae > Arcuatula > Arcuatula senhousia. Next base: position 17,913,170 of record OZ020316.1, on the reverse strand, counting down.
TCTATGAATTTTCATTAAATAAGTAATTTTGGGCCTATACTTTCACGTAATACAGCTAGAGAAAAAAGGTTTCACAAGTACAAGTGATGAGATACGAAATTTTATCACACTCGCAAATCCTCGTTTCCTAACTTGACAAATATCTAACTCGATGTAATAGAAATCTGTATCTCATCACTTGTAGTAGTGAAACCTGTATTTAAAGTATAACCGTGGAGATATGAAATATATGCTATATCATATCTACATGGTGTATCTAACTAATGATTCCTAAAATGAGGTAATATTGAACGAGTGACCAAACATTCCAATAACTCACGAGTGCGCTAAGTGCATAAGTGAATTGTAAAGGTTGTTCGGTCACAAGTTGAATATATCTTAAGTTAGTTATACTATTTATTACATAGTTAAACAATAATTATTGCTTTATTTGTGGCTGACTTCCTAACATTTTCAGTTGAACTATTTTAATGCAAAGGTAATAGTTTTCGATACTTTTAGATTAATTACCTATTACTTTGAATTTGGATTTAACATAACTCTTGATTTTCTAAGAGGGATCTGTATTCTACTTCTAAAAATATTTTAATACCCGAAATAACAGTACAGTGTTGATAGATTTATACACGAAGTAACAGTACAGAATGATTTCATGAACACAGAATAACAGTACAGTCAATATTTTTAAGATTGCTGAATTTCAGTTAATAATCTATTAAATTACTAATTTTATGAATTATACTGACTAAAGATTTTATCAAAAAGCATTTGCACTAGCTTTTCTTTCAAACCGTATATTTTTCATATGTTTTAGCTGTGTTTCCACTGTTTTTTCTAGTAATTATGCTTTATTGGTTATTTTTCTTTTGTTTTATGCGGATGTTTTTAAGGATTAACCAAATTTGTCCAAGATACATATTCAATGATTTAAATTGTTACAACAAGCAGTATTAAAAAGGTAAAAACTCACGGAAATAACATGTTTAATGAGCCATCCATGCCAGTAGACAAGACAACATGAAATATCAGTACAGAAAAAACGCGAAATATCATTTCTCTCGCGGACAGCGTTTACCTAGTGTGATACTTGGATATTAATCTAAAACTCAAATAAAAAGCTACGCCGAGCGCAGCATGATACGACCGCAACAAGTTGAACCCTGTAAATTGGAGGCCCAATATAGATAGTCTATTGCTTTAGTCACATGCAGCCCATGGTGGAATTACAAAGCTTTTTTACACATGCAACCTATGGTGGACTTTAAAATGCATATTTGACACATATATATTTACAATAACATTTAATAGAAATAAAATATTTTTATATTCATTGACATTTTGACATGATTAAACCCCTTTTGGCCCTTTTTAAAAAAGTTTAGGACCACAAAATGCATTAAAAAGCTTCATTCAGTGTATATAATCATCATATTTAAACTTCATAACAATTGGCTGGCCCACTACAGCAAAATTCATTTGCCTTGGCCAACTTTTAAAAATGGCGTTTTTTGCCCCTTCGACCCCTTATATCTCAAAAACAGTAAGAGATATTTCAAATCTGATTGAAAAATGCAGGCAGGGATTTTCATAAGGATTCCAATGAAAAAAAGGATTTTGAAAATCGGACCACAAATAAACAAGAGGCTCCCAGGAGCCTAAATCGCTCAGCTGGTCTTGATGTCAACCCTATATTTTGTAGATCTAAATGAGCTTAACATTTAAGCCAGCAACAGTTTTTCTTTATCTACTATAGTTTTCATTCTATAGGCCAAAAACACGAAAAACTGTTATTTTAAGGGCCGTAACCCCTATAAGGGGCATCTGACAACTTAAAAACTATGGGGACTTCTGTAGAGCTTTATGCGCTGAACATTTTAGCAAGCAACAGCTTTTCTCTATCTGCTATTTAGTTTTCATACTATAGGCCAAAAACATGAAAAAGGTTCTTTTAGGGGCCGTAACGCCTATTAAGGGTCATCTGACAACTTCGATCCTGTTGAGACTTTTGTAGAGCTAAATGAACTGAACATTTAAGCAAGCAACAACTTTTCTCTATCTGCTATAGTTTTCTTTCTATAGGCCAAAAACATGTAAAAACATCATTTAGGGGCCGTAGCCCCTATAAGGGGTCATCTGACAACTTCGACCCTATGGAGACTTTTGTACAGCTAAATTAGCTGAACATTTAAGCAAGCAACAGCTTCTCTCTATCTGCAATAGTTTTCATTCCATAGGCCAAAAACATGAAAAATCATTATTTCATGGGATGTAACTCCTATAAGGGGTCATCTGACAACTTCGACCCTATGGAGACTTTTGTAGAGCTAAATGAGCTGAACATTTAAGCAAGCAACAGCTTTTCTCTATCTGCAATAGTTTTCATACTATAGGGCAAAAACATGAAAAAACGCTATTTTTCACCTTTAAGGGACTGTAACCCCCATAAGGGGTCATCTGACAACTTGGACCAAATAGAGACTTTTGTAGAGCTTTTGATGCTGAAGCAGTTAGGTGGCATCAGATTTCATCTATCTCTTATACTTTTTGATTTACAAGCCGAAAACAGTAGTCTGACCCCCCTGGTCTATTTTTAGCAACGGCGGCATGTTTTTTTGACGAATCAAAAATCCCCACATCAGTTCTGTGGAGGATACCCTAAGGTACCATCAGGCCAAATTTGGTTTGAATCTGTTCAGTCGTTTCAGAGGAGAAGAAGTTTGAAAAAAAAGTTAACGACGACGACTACGACGACGGACGCCAAGTGATGGCAATAGCTCACCTGGCCTTTGGCCAGGTGAGCTTAAAAGTTGATTTTTTGGGTGTGGCCCGTCTTTGGCCCCCTGTAGCAATGTAACGGTTCAATATACATCAAAACCATTTAGACATTTGTTGACAGAATTTAATAAGGAATTCAATAAAAAAAAAAGAATTTTCAAAATCAAATGAATAATAAACATTCTACAACAGTTTTGTCAATACACCCGTATTAGCCCCTTTTGGCCCTTTTTTCTGAAACGGTAGGGGCCACCAACCCCAAATAAAATAGGTGAGTGAGTGAGTGAGTTGGTGTTTTACGCCCGTGCAACGCTATATAGGTTATTTACAGGCGACCAAATACAATAGGAACCTTCCTCTAGTGATTACAAACAACATATAAAAATTTCATAACCATTGGTCAATATTTACTCAAGTTATCGCACGGAAACCAAATGTCCCCAGACGACGACGACGACGACGACAGCATCATACCATTATACGTCCGCAAATATAAAAATGCTTCAAATATACCACTGAAAATTATCACCAACTCAACAGAAGACACGGAAGCAGTTGATACATAAGCATACCAGGTCATAGTACCTTAAGAGATATAGTTAATGATATATGAAATTGTTTTTTAAACTTATCCCAAAATTAGAAAAAGACCTCAAAGTCACTACGACAACATATCAGGTCTAAGTTAAAAGATGTGATAAGCTACAACTGAAGCATATGCATACCAATTTTCATTAACCTTAAACTGAGATAATTCCTGAGATATATGAATAAATTATATTATTAACTAAACGACACAAGAATCGCACCACTTCTTATCATTTCATCTTAATACACATAATATGAAATATCTCATTAAGGAGGTGTCTTAAAGACCTGATATTAAGCTACTACTGATGCATATGCATACCAATCTTCGTCAACCTAGGATTTATAGCGAGCATACGCAAGCGGAGAGCTCTACGGTATTTGTTTCCGCGAGAAATTTGCTAATGCTGATTTAGATTTTGTATGGTCCGGAAAGAGTTATTATTTTTACAGGGCCGGAGTGAATGTTAAAATAATTTATAAGAAAAGAAATAATGCTTAGAAAAATAATAAATTGCGCTTTTTACAAGAAAATAATATTCTTAAAATAATAAATACACATAACCTGCTCGTTTCGTCTTGGTTATATGCACGTACGAAACTAACGTGTCTCGAAGCTCGCCCCATACCATCTCGCCCCAAAATAAGCACATGGAAATATTGGAAATTAAATCCTGAATGTCGACATTTAGAACAAAATATGAATAAAAAATATATATGAAAAAGATTGTTAGAAATGGAAAAACTTGTTTACCAAATAAACTTATGAATTTTGTGTAATTAAAATGAACCAAAGGTCGTGCACTACAATGTTCGTCTGCTACTGATTCTGAATATCCAATTTGAGTAGCTGCCCGGAGTAGATCCAACACAAAAATAATTTCTATCCACTCATTCACACTTTTTGGTAAGATAAGGGTACACTTTAAAGACGATCACAAACAAGTCTTCCAAGAGTAAAATGTCCCATTTGATTGCATTGATTATGATCATCATTATGTAATCAAAACGTAGTCCCTTTTAGCTATGCTCGCATTTAGGCAATGCCTACTCCATATTAGTTTTTAAGAAAAGTGAAGGTTCTCATAAAACTTAAACATTGATAGTTAACAAAACCACTGGAAAAGCCCCATCATGCAAATAAGTCTTAGAAAACAAGAAAAAAACTCAGTTATACCAAGACTGAATGCAAACTGAACACGAATACACCTGCTTTATATAGGACTCTATAACAAAAAACCTTACAATCATCTCCTCTGAAAATTTCATCAAAATGTATTAAATGGGATTAAAGAGGCGTTGTGCTCACCCGATATGATTATAGAAAAGTTCCTATACTAGTATATGCATCTTAACTTTGTGTTTGTTTGAGGTTGAGGGCGGGTGGGGGTGTAATGGTGCATTGCAATGTAAATCTCTATAATATTTCAGGCATGGATCTATAAAATGTTACTAAAGATCTTTTGACCTAATAAATCTTCAGACAAATCTTAGTCGAATACATTTAAAAAGATCGACTTGAAATATAGTTGACAGGCACTGACAATCCTCAAAAAATCTCCAAAAATGCTGAAAAACAATTTAAAAGGTATAAGACAAAAATAAAACAGAATTGATGGCATGTATAGCATTCATGTGTAATCAATTAAAGTTGAAACAGTTGGTCTTTTCACTTGAAGTCGAACACCAGAATTTTTTTTTCCATCCAATATGATCGACTAATGTTTGGATCTGTTGCTATGTATGAATTTAAAGCTTTTCTATTTCAAAGAAATTTATTTCAAGTGATTATTTTTACTGAAGAATACAAATATTTGCCCAATCAATAATGTTATGTGGAATAATTTCATGTAGTTCTTGTTTCTTATTATTGATAAGGTAATTGTTAAACAACCGATCCAAGATTGTTTACCATGTTAAATTTTAAGTTTAAATATTGAAATAGGCAATGTTAATTTCAAAGAATGGTGTAGTCAATAACATCAGTAAATCAAAGCGCTAAAGCGTTTAAAGGCAAGCGAAATATATAAGAACTATAATAGATTTATTCTCTGTTAAAGTATATTGTTCAAAATGTTTGCGAATTATTAATTTTGGTGAGCGAAGAAAGGATCGTCATGCAGATGCCCTCAAATTTAAAGTTAATGAACACAATTGCACACATAAGACAGGTATCGTGTAAAAACGGTATCGATTGAAACACCCCTTCGATTAAAATGCACTCGTCCCAATGATGTGTATTTTGTACTGATTTATGAATGGTGAAGCTAGAATCTGAATCCATGCCTAAAAAGCAGTTTTAAGGCTTTTATAAAAAGTGGCTCACAGGAGCCTGATTCGCCTATCTGGTCTTCACATATATGCTTCGGTGATACTTTTAAGCTGGAAATACAAAGGTTTGGTAGTCCTTTAAAGCAATAATATTAATTTGATGAGGTTAAAGACTGAAACTGTGAAAATGGTCCATTTGCACAATTTTACGGTGATTCATATTTTGTAGGCCCTGATGTGTTAAACATTAAGCAATTATAATTATGAATATTTTTTGTTTTGTTTTGTTTTGTTTTTTTTTTGTTTGGGGGAGGAGGGTTGCCATGGGCATTGGCTAATTATAGGGGATATACATATTATAACAATAAACTCTCATTTTACAGAAACTAAAGTTCCAGTTTGTACTTTCAATATAAACAATAAAAAGTTAGACTGAATATTAGTTTATGAAACATGTGCAAAAACAAGAAATCTGTGAGCCATTGCTCACTAGTTATACCCCGCTTTTACATCTATGCCTTGCATAAAATGACAAGTTTTCGGCAAGTCCAATGGACCTATGTCACCTATAGGCATATCGCACAATGCATCATGTCAATATAAAGCTTGTTACCAAATATCAGAACCTAGGAGTAATATAGTACCTGAGTTATGAGTAAACATAAAGTGACGAAATAAAAATGTGACAGAAATTTGTGAAGTTTTCGACAATTAGGAAATAGATGTCTGATTTACCTTACCCCTACCCTTATGAGAGACCCTTACTAATTTATGTGTCTTCTTGGTCCACCTTTTATAGCTTGGTGGATCTTTTTTCATGTGCTGTTGGCGATTGGTTTTTTTTTGGTGCGGGGGTATTTGTGAGCAACTGCTGTCATTTTTCCAAGAAACATTCTAATGTGTCTTGGGTCTTCTATGTCACCGGGCTAAGTTGTGTTGAACAAGCAGGAACAGCTTACCCTGAGATCACCATCCTTCCGACATGAGCGCACTTTTAGGTCTGTTCATGTGGTTTTGTGTTGTTGTGTTTTTGAATATTTTGTTCGCGCGTTTATAAATATCAATTTATTTTGTCTGCCGTATTTCTTCGCTTTATTGAAATAAATAAATAAATAGATAAATAAAATTATTATTATCCGAAAATCATTTAACAAGTGATCAAGGTTTGGATGTTTGATTCATGATCAACAAGACCATGCACAATGAAATATTTCGTCCGAGCTTTTCGTATAAAATAAAGACTGATTTTTTTTTAATAATTCAGATATCTTGCTGCAATTTTGACTTTTAATATCCCCCGTTTGAAAAGTGAGGGAAAATAGTACTAGGAATGTCCGTTCGTCCGTATATCCATCCTTCCTTTACCCCTTAGGGTACCTATTCTTATCCACAACTCCTCCTAAACCCCTCAATTCCTTTTCATGAAACTTCCACACAACCTTAGTGACATAATGTAGATCTAATTGACTTTGTTTTTTTTCTTAACAAAACATGGAAGAAGCAGAGGTACCAATCGGGTATCCGAATGTCAAAAGTCCGAAAGGGCAGAGACAAAACCAGTAAACACCAACAAGAACGGGACAAAACAGACAACATGAAAAACATGGAATCACAAAATAACTGAATATCAATCAACAACGCGAACTCCAGTCGAAACAAGAGTGAACTCAGGTGCTCCGGAAGAGTAAGCACTTCCTGCTTGCTATAGCTTAGCCATTAGACGACAACTCGGTAAACCCTTTATAAATGGATTTAAATGAATTGTGTACGTAATCTTTGTGACAAAATGTAAATGTGCATATCCTTTTTTGAAATTTGATCATATTGATTCTTTTGGGGTGGTTCTTATAGCATTACATGGACTTACCCATTAAACGATTGGGGTTGTACCCAACTCTCTTAGTCTCATGTTCATTTAATCCATATCCTTTCATAAATTATCTCTTATCGCAACTATTCCTAAGACCTTTAATGAATTTACATGAAACTTTCACACAATCTTTGTGACTTAATGTCTACCATTTTTGAGTTAATGTTCATAGCCTAGCTGCATGTCCATGTCCTCTTGGACATCGCAGGCGTTTACTTATTCCTTTGTCGGTGACGATGAAAAATGGAAATAATACTGTCCTTACCTAACCCCTACCCTTATGGGAGGCCTTACCCATTTTCGTTGTCTCCTTGGTCCACCTTTTATAGCTTGGTGGATCATTGTTGTCATTTTTCCGAGACACATTTCTTTGGTCCTATATGGCACTGGGCTCGGGAAGTTGGCCTTAACAATATTTTGGAATACAATCTCGGGAACAATGGTCCTATAATGTCAGACACTATATACAGGGAAAATGTTCTGTGTCATAATTTAGATGTGCACCTCCTATTTCAAAATTTTATCTTTATTTTTTGGGGGATTCCCAATAGTAAAACATGGACTAAACCGTTAATTGACAAGGGGGTATCTTATCATACTTTATCACCCTAAATTTTCATGAAATCTGCACACAATCTTGTGGGAAAATGTATGCGTGCATTTTCTATCTTAAAACTTAAACTGAGTGATTTAAGGTAGGGGGAGGGGATTATTTATTTGTTAGCAGCTTCTCGCAATTTTTCTAGTTTAGAAATATTTTCTGTACATTCAATGTAAAAATCTGGGTACACCATTTCCAGACTTGTATAGCTATTTTGTTGTAGTGAGCTACAAGTAGTATATTTCCAGTGATTTCGCAACAAGAGTACAGACTTGTTTCCAGTTTAGTTCCATGCAATATACCATATTTCACGAATTGCAAACAGTTCTATTTTTATTAGTATGGGATTTGAGGATAAAATCTGTATACATATTAAGAGAGTATTAAATTATCACAGGAAATGTAAGAAGTAATCACAAAAAACGTGAGTAGTAATCACAGAAAACGTTGGAAGTATTCAGAGAAAACGTGAGAAGTATTCAGAGAAAACGTGAGTAGTTATCACAGAAAAACGCGAGTAGTTATCACAGAAAACATGAGTAGTAATCACAGAAAACGTGAGTAGTAATCATAGAAAACGTGAGTAGTAATTACAGAAAAACGAGAGAAGTAATCGAAGAAAACGTGAGTAGTAATCACATAAAACGTGAGAAGTAATCAAAGAAAACGTGAGTAGTAATCATAAAAAATGTGAGTAGTAATCACAGAAAAACGTGAGTAGTAATCATAAAAAACATGAGTAGTAATCACATAAAACGTGAGTAGTAATCATAGAAAACGTGAGTAGTAATCACATAAAACGTGAGTAGTAATCATAGAAAACGTGAGTAGTTATCATAGAAAACGTGAGTAGTAGTCACAGAAAACGTGAGTAGTAATCATTGAAAACGTGAGTAGTAATCACATAAAACGTGAGTAGTTATCAAAGAAAACGTGAGTAGTATACACAGAAAACGTGAGTAGTAATCATAGAAAAACGTGAGTAGTAATCAAAGAAAACGTGAGTAGTAATCACATAAAACGTGAGTAGTAATCACAGAAAACGTGAGTAGTAATCATAAAAAATGTGAGTAGTAATCACAGAAAAACGTGAGTAGTAATCATAGAAAACATGAGTAGTAATCACATAAAACGTGAGTAGTAATCATAGAAAACGTGAGTAGTAATCACATAAAACGTGAGTAGTAATCATAGAAAACGTGAGTAGTTATCATAGAAAACGTGAGTAGTAGTCACAGAAAACGTGAGTAGTAATCATTGAAAACGTGAGTAGTAATCACATAAAACGTGAGTAGTTATCATAGAAAACATGAGTAGTAATCACATAAAACGTGAGTAGTAATCATAGAAAACGTGAGTAGTAATCACATAAAACGTGAGTAGTAATCATAGAAAACGTGAGTAGTTATCATAGAAAACGTGAGTAGTAGTCACAGAAAACGTGAGTAGTAATCATTGAAAATGTGAGTAGTAATCACATAAAACGTGAGTAGTTATCATAGAAAACGTGAGTAGTAGTCACAGAAAACGTGAGTAGTAGTCACAGAAAACGTGAGTAGTTATCATAGAAAACGTGAATAGTAGTCACAGAAAACGTGAGTAGTAATCATTGAAAACGTGAGTAGTAATCACATAAAACGTGAGTAGTAATCATAGAAAAACGTGAGTAGTAATCACATAAAACGTGAGTAGTAATCACAGAAAACGTGAGTAGTAATCATAGAAAACGTGAGTAGTCATCATAGAAAACGTGAGTAGTAATCAGAGAAAATGTGTTAGTAATCATAGAAACGCGAGAGATAATCATAGAAAATGTGAGTAGTTATCATAGAAAACATGAATATTAATCACAGAAAACGTGAGTAGTAATCAGAGAAAATGTTATAAGTAATCAAAGAAACATGTGAGTAGTAATCATAGATATGAAAAAAAAACATATTATAAAGTGACACAAGGAATGAAGCTTAGAACCTTGCACCTAATATAGTACCTAAATGCCAAACAGCAATATGGATATGAAAAGCATAGAACAAATAGGCCAAATATGCCAGGGGAAAACAGCCTGCTCATGTTAGATGACTAAATAATCACAATATTGTCAGTTGAACAAGTTCGAGTAAATAATATATTTTTACAAAATACTTAATACCAATAAGAATGACACCAGTCTGATTACACAAAATACCAACTTAATAAGGGTGGATTTTTTACTAAATAAGTGTCAAAATAATACATTTCATTCAACCAATTTAAACCTTTTTTAGGTTTAAGCAAGCAACAGTTTTTTCTCTATCTGCATTAGTTTTCATTCTATAATGCAAGTACATGAAAAAACACTTTTATTAACCCTTAAATGGCCATAACCCCTATAAGGGATCATCTGACATCTTGAACCTAAAGGAAACTTTTGTAGAGCTTAATGAGCTTAAGGTTTATTCAAACAACAGCTTTTCTCTATCTGGAACAGTTTTTATTATTATGTATGCCAAAAACATGAAAAACACTATTATGACTAAAGGTTTAAGCAAGCAATAGTTTTTCTCTCTATCTGCAAAAGTTTTCATTCTAAAGGGCAATAGCATGAAATAACACTATGTTTGCCATTAAAATGGCCAAAACCCTTATAAGGAGTCATCTGACAACTTTGACCCAGTTGAAACTTTTGTAGAGCTTATGATGCTAAAGAAGAAAGGTTGCATCAGATTTTCTCTATCTCATACAAAGTGTCATTAAATTCTGTTCAGTAGTTTCAGAGGAGGAGATTTTAGAAAAATTGTTAAAAAAGTGATGATGACAACGACAGACGACAATAGATGCCAAGCAATTGCAATCACATGGACCTTTAGTCCAGGTGAGACAAAAATGTGTTGTTTTTTTTTACATTTTTAAAATGGTTCAAAACTATGAATGTCCCCTTTAGGAAAAGGAAATAAATAAATCAAGACTTTTTTGTACTATAATAATTTTTCTTCAGATCTAATATATTCTCCAATATCTGCTTGATGAAATGTTACTATAGACATAGGATCAGCTCTTCTACATTCTTGTGTGGTTTTAGCTGCTACACCAAATCCCTGCAAAAAAAACAACAAAAATGTACATTGTACAGCTAAATCACATTGTACAGCATTATATCTAAAGTTCCAAAGTATATGGTTAAAACCTAAATGTTTCATTAAAATAACAAAAGAAATATAGGTTGTCATTCATTCTGGAGTGGATAAAACCAAAGGATTTCTTCATTCATGCATGAGAAAAGGTATAATGTTTGAAATGGCGGAAAAGCTTGTGTAGAAATTTAATACAGCTGGATGATAAATTTGCATACGTAAATTTAACCCCTTGATTTGTATAGAAAATTTTGCTTTTCAAATCAAAATAAGAATGACAAAAGGTAGAAATAATTTGATTAACATCTACTACTGCTATTTACACAATTTCACATTTTTTTATTTGTAATATTGTAAGCACGGACTGACAAAGATAAACAACAAATACATTTTCTTGATAATCATGTTTTCAGAAAAGGATTTTGGCAAACAAATTGCTTAAAGTTGGTGCCGTTTATCTAAAAACCCTTACCAGTATTATTTCAATGGTATATTTTCATTTACACTACAATTAGTGAGTAACTTACCAAAGGGAGATCATTCATGTTATAAACAATAACACCTTGATACTGTGGTGTGTTTTCTGTAATTCTTCCAAGTCCAGACTTCATCACATGGTGTCCATAAACAAACTGCTGCTCTGCATTAGGTTTCACCCAAACCTTATACTGAAAGTAAAGCAAAACATTTTATGAATTCAGAATATTTTTAGCTTCCATCTACATATTTCAATAGCATTCAACACATTACAGTATAAAAATGTATGAGCTTTAAAGTACAATGTAATAATAAATCAAAAAATCATAAAATTTTTAACAATCTTTTTAAGCTTTAAAAATATAAATTGTTAATAAAAACTTTTATTTAAGCTACAAAAAGTCAATTAAACAGTTGGATTTTTGCAGAATTTAACAAAAAATTGTCTTTAACAATCATTTGCTTCCCGAGTTGTATTATGCAAACTAGATGCATACGACCTACTTTGAACTCACTCGGAAGTGCCCGCGCAAGCCCATCTAAAAATACTTTAGGGAATGGATGTAAACAAATTAAACGTGGTCTGAAAAGGTATGTTCTGCATATGGCTTTTGTAACTGTTTTGCTTTTTCCTTACCCCGTTCATCTTTTAAATGATACCAATAACAAGAGAAAGTGGTTTAGAAATCCCCCAATGAGAATCTTATGTCATTGAACTAATCAAGTTCAATTAAATAGGCCCGGTTAATATATAGCATGATAAAAGGAAAACAGCTACGTGTGTGTTGTTATTATTCACATGTAAAACGCTTTTTAATCAGTATTTCTTATAGCGGAAAGGTTTTACTTATCAAATAAAGGAAAATATGAAATTATATTAAACCCAGAGCTTTACAAACTTGTACTTCAAAATACATTTTTGTTTGTTTTGATATGTTCGGTAAAAATCGGAATGTTGTTCCCAAAAGTTAATAAGTGGCCATTGGTATCAAACTTCTTTCAAAAATCACCGGTACACGTACATTATTAAAATTTTCATCTTCATAAAAGTGCGAAAGCTCTAATTTTATGATTATGCAACAGTTAAGTGATTATATTTACATTGCAATATTTTCCCCCAAACTGCTTTATTATTACTTTAATTAAATGGAAACAAGAGGCTACAAGGAGTCTGAATAGTTCACCTGACTAAAATACCTAAAAGTCAAAAGCACTTTTTTGACATTTTTAAGAGCCATAGGTTCAATAAAGGGTCATCTGATATCAATGATTAACCTAATTCATGAAAGTGCAACAGTGAATAACCTAAGGCATTAATGTGTTGAGCTCAATTAGTACATTTTAGCCATCAAAAGCCTTTTATTATGGCAGCTTAATATGTTTATGGCATTAACAGTTATTTTTTAATTGAGGGAAGAAATGTGTGTTTTGACAAAATTGCTTTAGAATGTTTATTTGTCATCTGATTTTGATTTATTCTTTTTTCATTGTACAATGTACATGTATTCCTAAAAAATTCTATGAACTTAATGTCAATGATTTTCATAATTTTGGTGTACAATGTATCTTGCACTGCTACAACTTTGCAGCTCTAAAAACCAAACATATACATGTAGTATACAAGTAACAAGATCTCTACCTTTGCATATGGAGCTATGAATTCTAAAGCAGTAATATGTAGTTTAAACTTCTGTGAACCAGTAAATCTTCCAAAACATGTGCCTAGGCTTATGAGGTTTTTACGTGATACATTCCCTGCTAGCTTCATTAGTTCTTCCCTGAAAAAAAAACAAAAAACGTTTTTAATCTAATTGCAAAATTAAAATAAAACCTTATCTGTTGTTCCTGACTCACAATAGCTAATTGGAAAAGGTGTCTTAGGTGACACAATATGTCAAAAAGCTTTTTCCTTTAATTTCCAAATTTTGGACTGATAAAATCATTTTACCTATTGGGTCATGTGCCTGGTACATGTATGATGTTAAAAAGTTTTGAAATGCCTGTAAAAGAGTAAATTTTAGACATAATTATACAGTCATGCCTTCTACTGAAAGAACTCCAAAAAGTGATTTTTTTAGAATCACTCAACTGAGAATGAATTGCTAAGAGTTTCTCCCTTTTTAAGAACACAAAAATTACTTATTTATTATAAGTGATTTCTTAAAGGATACAAAATCACTTTGAACAGTGATTATTTCATGATTTACTCAAAAACAACTATAAAGATAGTGTAAAAAAAAGAAGGAAAGAACTTGGATTCAGCCCATGGACAGAGGCAACAAGAGTGGCATCTGATAGACGGAAATGTCCGAGAAGCTTGTTAATGGCCCGATTTTCCTCAAGGAGAGTTAGAAATAAGAAGAAACTAGCACTTTTCTTTAGACATGTTAGATGTACACTGTTCATTTTGAGTGAATTTTTTTATCCTAATCAAAATATTTGGCAGTTGAAATATTCAGTGATTTTATGAAATTTAAACTTAAAAAATCACTTGAACAAGTGATTTTCAACTTTTTTTCTCCCTGACTTCTGCCATTGCGAACATTCTAAATTTCATCGAGATTTAAGAAAACCAGTTAAAAGATAAAATCTATCTGGAAAATTCTAGATTCCTATGGGAAAATCCTTGGGAAAATTCTAGATCTCCATAAATTCAGGCATCAGAAATTAAGGACAAATGTGGAAAAGATGCACTAAAATGCTTATAGTTCAATTATATTGATGTTACAAATACCTGACATAGAAAACTCTGTCTTTATGTAATCTGAAACAATATGTCCCATCAGGTCTGTCTAGAAGTAGTTTGATGTTTTCTCCAATACTAGAAAAAAAAATAAGATAAAACTCTACAGCTTACATGAATAGCACAGAGGTTAATATTTGTTATGCTCTAAAACATAGAAACATTTTTTATTCTTCCTAAGGACCACTTTTGTTGAAAACTTCCTAACAAATAATGTTAAGAGAGAGAGATGGAATTTTGTTTTTTCTAATTTCATCCCATTTATCAATTGCAACCTCTCAACCAGTTGTGGAAAAATATTTCTCACCTCTAGAGAAAATTTTGTTCTCAGCATAATTACGCATGCAATTGATGATCAAACTTTTTGCAATTTTTTCACCTGTAGACATTAGAGAAAAACCTTCTACAACTTTAGTCTCGGTTGTTATGGAATTTCTAACATCTTGTAAAATAAATTTGATATTTTAATTGCTCTGCAATCCTCCTCATTAAAATAATCAAATTTATTTCCCTCGATGTTAGAAATTCCATAATCATCTTGATCGTGTTGTAGAAGCTATATTTATTAAATTTTCAACCACAAATACATTTGTAGGATTTAAGTGGTTCAACAACCTTGGCATTTACCACTATACATTATTACAATACAATATTTTTATTTTCCAATTAGATAAAAGGGCCCATTTACGGCATAACATTTAAAATTACATGAGACAAAACATTGCAGAACAATTAAGTGGAGCAAATACTATATCAATATAGTACAGAAATAAGGAAAAGGTCAATGGTCAAAGGGGGATAATACAATGAATATAGGTTATTTGAATAGTATGTAGTTATTCACATTCCATATAAATAGATCTTCTTTCATATATAATAAATTTGGATAATTTTTAATATATTTCATAACATCTTTTCTAATGTTTTCAAAAGAGGACATTTCAGTAGGAATTGTGATTCATTTTCAACTGAGAAAATCATAACGAAGAGAATCAAATCATCCTATTAAACATTTGAAATGGCTGAAAATAACAGTGTCGTTCTTGTGAAGATCTAGGATCCTCTCGATTAAACTTTGGTGTTTCTACAGCAAATTCAAATATAAAAGTATCTTTAAATAGCTGAATTTCTCATACATTCTTTGATATCATTTTCGAAGCGTTTTATTTTTTATTTTGTTTGTAATTCAATAAAATCTGAAGGATGGGGAAAAATAAAAAATCAAACACCATGCAAACAGACTGATATTTGTCACAATAAACAAATTTCCTTATCGAGAGTTATTGGCCAGCGGGCGTCCTGTTAAAACAGGAAATTGACCAATTTCAAACTGTTAATTAGTTTACCTGAATTTATCAAATTACCTTCAAATTTCACCAGAATATTCTCGAATCAATTTGCTATTAAACAGTACTAAATAAGATACTATAAGGTAAGATTTGATATGAAATGTATTAGATTTCCAAGAGGTCTATATCTAAGTTTGAATTTGGAATAAAATGTACGATAAACTTTAAACTGTTCCTTTCGAAAAATGTGTGATAAAAATGAAAAGAAAAATAGTCTAAACAGAGCAGCAAAATATACTCTTTGCAACGATGTATATATTTCATATGTAAGATTCATAATGAAAAAGTTAACTCGCTTGTAATGCAAGTGCCTATTTCAACAGGCGGAATCTGAATTTATGAATTAGAGCTGAGACACTGTTATTTTGGATTTATTGTGGAGACTAATCTTAGTAATTATTGTCTCATTTTTCAACTAAAAGAATAGCGGCGATAAGGCCATACTTTAGCCTAAAAATATGAAGGTTATGCAAATGTGTCCATTTCTGGCCAGAATATAGTATTAACTCTGCTTTAAAGGAAAACACGTCCAAATACAATGTATCATAATGACGTCATAATTCTAGTGATTTTAGCAAATTATAACAAAAAATGAGAAATTTTGGTCGTTTTTAAGGAATATCTTGAACCAGAAAACATCGGTGGCCCAGGAGAAACAAGTTCATACTTTTAGAGAAGGTTTATATACATGTAAGCCATATTAACATTCTGTAAAAAATATTTAGTCGTTTCTTGTATGCCTAGATACATTGTATCTTAAAAATACTGAAAATTGATGTAAATTGGCAATTTTCTGAATAAAGGTCAGTTTCATTTCATCAATCATTTATAACTTCAAAAATATATTTAGTTTCTCATTTTTTGGACATCTTGTAAATGTTTTATCAGCATATGACAACAGTATTCAAAGGTTGAGATTTGGGTTAAATTTTAGGCCAAAAACAGGCCTTATCACCCCTACTCCTTTAAATTACAAAATAAGCATAGCCTATCAGTATCTGACAACAGTGTTCAAAAAAAAAATTTTAAGCCCAAAACAGGCCCCTATACTCCTTTTAATGACAAAATAAGCATAATCTTATCTATCTTGTCTTCAATGGTAGAAAAGTCTAATATTTTGTAAACAAATGTCTTTTGTGTGTCTTTATGTCTAAAGACTAAACCCATGTACAAAACAACGCCCTTGATGAAAAATTGAAATCACAGTCATTCCAAAATCTGGTAAAAATTTGCTTTTTTGACTTTTCCATTGCAATGACATGTCCAGTACAAGAGAAAAATACTTTTGGAATCACTGAAATCACTTCACACACATGTCCAACACAAGCTCACCAAGAAAATTGAAGTCTTCACGTCTCGAAGTTTTGCAAAAGTCTTCAGGTGTCTCCAGTATGTCTTTATCTTGGACATTTGATATTGATCCTCCAATTTGAAGTATAATTTTTAACTTTATTCTAGATAATTCGAATGTGAAGTTAGCAGCTTCCTGGGAATCTGTAGTGTCCTTTAGCTCAAGCCAGATGCAAAAAGTCAACCAATCATGTTTTTTTGCTGTTTAGCAGGTTGGGTGTAATAGCTCATTTGCGCTATATAGCTCATTTGATGGTAATTAGTATCAAATGAACTATAATTTTCATGAAGAAAAAAGATTTTAATTTTTTGTTGCATTGTCGCATATGTTCATGTTATGAGCAACATTTTTGTGAAAGAAGATGGTCTGAAATATTTATGGTTTTCCTGATTGATACTACAAAAATTTGCAAATTTCCATGACTATGTCAAAGAAACACCTATTGAAATAACTACCATGTTTCTTTACAATAAATGATCAGAAATATATACATTTATGCGACACTCAAACAAATCAAAGCGCTAAAGCGTTTAAAGGCAAGCGAAATATATAAGAACTATAATAGATTTATTCTCTGTTAAAGTATATTGTTCAAAATGTTTGCGAATTATTAATTTTGGTGCCCTCAAATTTAAAGTTAATGAACACAATTGCACACACAAGACAGGTATCGTGTAAAAACGGTATCGATTGAAACACCCCTTCGATTAAAATGCACTCGTCCCAATGATGTGTATTTTGTACTGATTTTACGAATGGTGAAGCTAGAATCTGAATCCATGCATTGACCAATCAAATGAGAGAAATATTTATACGAACCAATCAAGTAAAAGATGAATACATAATGTATATTATATCGCCTTTAACTAAAAAGTTCGTCATGAAAGATGCAAAGGAATAAATAAAACTTGTGCTGGTCATATAAAATGCCAATAAAATTGAGATTTATAGCAGTGTTCTCCCCAGGCAATTATAGCACCGTGGGCCCGCGGTGCTATAATTTTGGGCCGCGGTGCTATTAATGTTACCGCGGTGCTATCAGGTATTGCCGCGGTGCTATCGTTTTTCTTCAATTTTAGTTTTTTGTCCAACATTTTTAAAATCTCATTTGGTTTTCATCACTTCTTCACTTGCCTTGATTGTTAAACTGTTTATTTAAGGGATTAACTCGGGTAATTAACAAAGGAAGCCATAAACTTGTCATAATTAGCCCCCAAGCCAGGCCAGTTACAGGTGAAGAACATCGAGACTTCAAAGGATTTTGCCGTCGGCAATCAATCATGAGTTAATCTCTTATCCCATTGCAAAATCTTGTGTAATAATTTAAATGTCACAATTAACTATCCTTATGATTAGAACTGTTTGAATTTTGTAATATATTCTTGTTTTAAGACTAGATTTGTAGATTGAAAGCCACAAAAAAAATCGATTTTTTAGAAATATTTATTCATGACCATATAGGTACAGAGTTACTTCCCCTAAAAATTATTTATTTGCATTTTTGAAGCTCATAACCCATATTTATACCAAAATAAGTTCTACTTGCAATTATAAATTATTATTTAAGTTTATCAAAAGCCAGTTTTATTTTTCTTTTAAAAACAATAATCTTTTTTGGAAGTTTATTTTAAAGACTACACTTCTTCAAACATCTGATCAATTATTAAGTATTGATAAAATGTGCCATAAAATTAATAAATGTATCTATGGTCTCATTAGGATTGTAATGATGATCATTAGAATGCTGAAATGAAGCAAAACTGAATGTAATCTCCTGGGAAAGTCAATTGATTCTTCAACAAGGTTCAAATACTCACACACAGTTTTAGAATGTAAAGCTAAGAGGATTTTATTTTTAAATAGCTACAGAATAGTTTTTATTATACATTTATTAAAACAAACAGATACAAATAAATAAATTATATCTTAGATTATATTGATATTTGAAATTCCATGAAATAACGCCACGGAAAATCCCATGTTCGAAATTCTCACCACGCGTTACCACAGTGCTATCAAAATTTTCTGGGGAGAACACTGTATAGAAGTGTATATCATGTTAACAAATATTGAAAAGTAGTATAGAAAATAAAGCATTTTATTCCAGTCTGGATGCAGGAAAATCACTCCGTCTAGACAGAAAAAAAACGCGAAAATCATCACTACTCTATAGACTCCGTAAGGCTTCGCTGGCGCTTGCCTAAAAATTGAAAATCTAAAAATATTTTTTTTACTTCATGAAATAAATAGTCCATTTGATACTAAATACCATCAAATGAGCTATATAGCGCAAATGAGCTATTACACCCAACCTGTTTAGTAAAAAGATAAGGTGGGGTATATTTATGATAGTATATGTACATGTACACTACCTTCACAAATACATACATACATAGTTGGTCATGCATGCCCATGGCGTATAACAGTTTCAAGGAAAATTGAAACATTATACTTACTATTTTGATAGTTTCTCAAAGAATGTCTTCGTTTCTTCTTCTGTTAGAGGGCGCATGGTAGGAGTTCACATCTGATGTTGACAAGTTTGTAAATAAAGACATGTGCTTCCGGTTATGAAGGGGTGTACTAAAAGAGAGAAAACAATATTTTTATGTATGAATACGAAATGTATGATATTGTTTGGTATGTTTTTAATTCATACACAAAAATATATTTTCTATATCTATTTCCCGTATATGGTTATCGATTTATATGTTTTTATTAGAGTAAAAATTAAATCATAAAATTAAAAGAAACATTAATTTAGGCAAACCTAAAAAATCCAAGATGTCAGCGTCCATTGAAAATTGAAGGTCAACATTATTTTCTCGATCTAAGAGTATACCAGGTGATACTATGCAGCTACATGTAGTAATTGCATTCACTTACGGTGATTTACATTTCAAAGTTGAAAAAAAGGATTTGAAATGTCGAAATTACCACCTACGGTCTTCAGTGTGCTTTCCAACCAAAAATTGAAAAAAGCTCTGTTATATCGTAGACCTGTAATAGGCTGTATTGTACTTGAACATGTAGGTCCGTATATTCTTCCACTGTATTGGAGAACGGATATACACTATCCTCTTTGGAACACTTTCAATATTGTTATAGTTTCTGAATTTATAAACTAAAATGGATGGTTGTCAAGATTGCAAAAACTGCACAATGCCCTGAGTCATGTTAGGGGGTGGTAAAGGGGGGGTGCTTGCACGGATGAACGGCAATAAAAAATGACAATCACGATGAACGGCCAATAAATAAATCATAATCACGATGAACGAAAAATGAAATAGAGAAACACGATGCACGATGAACCTCCATGCACGGCTGAACGGGAAATAAAAATTGCTCAACACGATGCACGAAAAAAAACTTTTTCCACCCACATGTTAGATTACATGTATATCAGTTCATGAGTCTACGAGATCTTTCTGCATGTAGGGAGAAGCATAGTCCACGACTGATGGTCTCGAGCTTCTGTGGCAGGTCCTTTATCCTAAGTATATGAAAGTTTGTACAGTCCAATATCACTTTGGTGAGATAATCAGAAGATTCAAGAAACAATCCTATTATGTGTATTGAAGCATTAATCCTGTAGGAAGTCAGTGTGTCTCTGAATGCTACGATATATTGGTTTCGAGTTGCTGATAGAGTTTTGCATCTAGCGATAAAATGTTCAAGGTCCTCTTCCTCCTCATTACAAAGTTTACAAACTACACTGTCTCCCTGGTTAATTCTTGCCAGATTCTTGATCTGTAGTTTGTACACTCCCGCTAAGAGTTTAACCTTGAGCATAGCTCGTGTTACGCCCATAGCATCTGACTCCACATGTACTAGACCACACATTATGCGGTTGACCAGCTGTCCAATCTGAGGTGTTGAGAAAGATAAGTGGCGTCTTACTGTCTGCTTCATCACTCAGTTTTGATTCCCAGAAGAGGATAACTGCAGATTTGACTATCTTTTTCCAGCTAATAGGACTGGGTGGCGACTCCAGTAATTCGTGGGATGATGGAAGACCATACTGCTTTAAGAGTTTCTGGACCATTATAAACCAGCTATTGGAGTTACGATCTTTGATTGAAAGTTGCCTGTATGCTAATTGAGCTTCAATAGAGTTCATATCTTGTAGAATGTTTATGAATGTACATAGGTCTTTCCTGTGAAGGTCTGCTTGAACTGGGAGTTGACCAAGTAAAATATAAGCTGCAACGTCTGCCGATCTCCTGGGTAAATGTTGAATTTGCTTTATCAGGTTCTTGTGTGCTGCGCTTAATTTGTCTATATCTGCCCTTTTGAGACGCACCACTTCTAGTCCATATAATAGTCTTGGAATAATAGAGGTGTTTACCAATCTGATGGAGACGACTGGGCATATTCCATTTAGACCGTATAGACCCGCACCCATCAATGAGTAGGCTGTCCGTCTGAGCATGGAGATCTTCTCATCTGCAATAAGTTTTGTGCCTAACTTGCTGCTGTTGTCTCTATGGATTCCCAGGTGTACAATATCACTCACTGTTGGTATCACTCCTTCATTAAGAGTCCATGATTTGGTTTCTGAGTTTTCTGCATTAATTGGTAGTATGTTGGTTTTGGTATCACTAACCAAGTATCTTTCTCTTCTTGCATAGTTTTGTTGTATATCAAGCATAGCCTGAAGCTGAAGTGGATCTGGTGCGGCCAAGCAGACATCATCTGCAACAGTTTGTACCCCACAAAAGATGGACCCAATAAAAGACCCACATCCACTGATCTGGAATATGTTGAGGAGGCAATTTATAAATATTTTGTAACCAGAGGGGGACCAGACACCCCCTGGCGTACTCCTTGCTTTTCCAGAAGAGGTCTAGATAGTTCTGAGTTCCATTTTACTCTCGAGTTCAACTCGTTGTACCTGTATACAACCCTTTGATTTTATTGGGGGGGGGGGCGATGGTGAAATTTGAAATAAAACGGCAGGATGGCAAAAATCCAGAATTAAAAAGGCAGGACAGTGCTTTGAATTAAAAAAAGGCAGGATGGTAGCTTTGGCTGAAAATATATTTATAATACATGTAAAAAATGGTACGCGCAAGTGCCAAAAAAAAATCCAGACTTAGCTTTTTCCCAAAATGAAAAGACAGGATGAAGAAAATATTCATAGCCCCCCATAAAAATCAAATGGTTGCTCCCAAAATAGATTTGCAAATTGTCACTTAATTTGTCCAGTATACAATATATGTGTGAAAATATCACTGGTTGATCAATGAGAATTATATGGAATTAATAAGAATAAATTGCATTAAACAGAGAAAATAATATGGAATATCTGTGTAAAATTTTATTTAATTTGGATGAGAAATATTATTATTAACTTTTTGTGACAATTTTGATAAAGTGAAAACTTTACAAAAATTTTGTAAAATATTGTATTTTCATGAAAACAAGCGTAGCATGGGCTCTTTGGAAACTTCTCTAAAGTGTCAAATGTTATATAAGTTATTTTAACACATTCAAAATCTGAAAACATTTAAGGATGACTGTAAAAAAACATCATGTAAAATCTTACATGGTTTTTGAGATTTACAGTATAAAGTTGTGCTTTTCAAATTGTTTATTTTTTATGGAATCTCATTTATCATGTTTATTTGCATGATACATGTATATTGTGAGATATCACCAATTTGCAAATCTATTTTGGTCATATCTGTCATTATCATGATTACAATGTATATTCCATTGATTGGTTTTTGTATCCAAATTCTAGTCGGCATATAACATAAATGTGTAATGGCATACATGTAGGTGTTAACCTTTTAAGCACTCCAATCAATGAGATCTCCTGAAACCACTTTGAGTTTCAGGGATATTTTGCATAGCGACATCTTCGCTAGCCAAGGGTTACGATCCGCTATCTCTCATCTTCACAGATGAGAGGTAGCGGATCGTAACCCTTGGCTAGCGAAGATGGCAAAGCGATGTCTTCACTTATGTATCAAAGCAATGACATACATGTCAATCTCTGTATAAATCAATTATTCTTGTGCTTATGAACATGATGAATAAGCTCATTGTCAATTTGTGTTGATTAATGCATGAAAATGAAACATTTACTTTAGAAACATGGTAATTCTATCTTTTATAGTATTTATTGTATTTTTGAATGCTATGATCATGATGATCGATACATGTAATTAATTTTTTTCTTATTTTATTTTAGATCTACTTAAAGATAAATAATGGCTCTTGGTAAGACCTGGTTGATTTTTACCAGGCAGTTACTTTCAAAGCAATATGGTATTAAACCATTAAGATATTTGTCTGGAGGTGAGTTTACAATGTTAGTGCAAAGGGAAAAAGTAACATGCCTGATAATGTACAGAGAGGACATTCAACCCATAAAAAATTAACTTGTAACTTCAAAATTGTGAAGATTTTTAAGTGCTAATTATGCCAGGAAAAAAAACCTTTGTACCCTCAATTTAAAGATATATGGAAGTGCATTTGTGAAACCTGAAATATGAAAGCATGAATTTTATTACAAAACCTATCACTAATTTCAGTTTAACAGTTTATCTTATTATAGTTTAAATTTTTCATTTATTGTTGGTCACACACACAATAGAAAATAATGAGATGTGGAATAAGTGTACCCGACACAGCTCACAATCAAGCAGCAATTCAGAAAAACCAAAATGGACTACCGCCAACAGCCTTCTCATCTTTGCTAACCAAAGGTTATGATCCGCTACCTCTCATCTTCACCCTTGGCAGATATAGAAGGATTTTTGTGGTCATACATTCTCTCATCTGATTGGATGCAGTGAAAGTTGGCTGCATCCAATCAAATTGATCCATTTCCATTTTTAAACAATCTGTTAACAAATATATGGGTTTACAAAGGTGATACATAATTATTATTTTTGCAAAAAATATTAGCAGTTTTGATCAAATCTTACCAAAATTTCCTTTATTTTATCTTTAGATAAATTTTTGTCGTAAATGGAATGAAATATCTCCTATTTTTGCAACTATCTGGATAAAAATATTTTTTTAAACTTGGAATAGATATTGCTTCAAGGGAGGTAATTAAAATGTTGAGATTACAAAAAACCTGCTAGATCTGCCAAGGGTGAAGATGAGAGATAGCGGATCGTAACCCTTGGCTAGCGAAGATGCAGCCTTCTAGGAGGCCAGTAGTTGGTGCTGGCGGCTCTGCAATTGGCCCATGGTCTAAATTAAATGCATATAATTCAAATTCAGTCCTGAAACAGTCACAGATAGACCCAATTCTTAAACAAGGAACAGAAAACATCAAATTGACAAGTACGAACGAAAGCTTTGTCAAAGATTCCTGAAGACAAAATCATTTTATTATTGAAATAAGTATTTTATATGTTTTGTAAATGTGACATAAACAAATTCAGACAAAAAAAATCTTTAAAACATTAACACTGTGCTATTTATAGTATTTTAACATGTTTAATGACATCACCACATAAACTTCAACAAAACAGGCTTGCAAAAGAAAAAGATAAGCTGTCCTTAAATTGTGGCTGGTAAATTGATGTGTAAACATATTATATATAAATCATGTCATTTGCTTCAACTGATGTAGAGAATTGATACATGTTACTGACATTTATGTGCATAATTAAACATGACACATTTTTTTTTCAGCATCATCTAACTGTTCATCTATACACCAGCCCTTTCATGTTCCTCTTATCCAGAAATCTGATGATCAAAGGGAAACAACTCCTGACATTTCCAAACATTTCTCTCAACTCAATGTGAATACCAATCAATTCAATCTCATGGAAAAACCATCTGAAGGTTATAAATGTCCTTTGAAGAAAAATCCCCACAAAGAAATTTTAGACATTAGAAATACAGTCGGACTTTATGATTGTCCTGATTCAACTAAATTAGATATTGATTTTATCTTACCCACAATGCAATTCTTCAATAACCTTGACATTAATTTAGACTGTCCTGGAAAGTCAAAGCCAGACATGTTAGCAAAGAGAAAAGTGAGGCACACAAGAAGAATTTTGCAAATAAGAATCCGGAAAGTTAGAAGACATAGATTATTGAAAATCCGTAAAAGATTGTCTTTTCTCTTCAAGAAGATAAAATTTGCAAGGAAGAAGAAGAAGGAAGAAAAGACTCTTGCTGAAATTGCTGAGATTTATGCTTCAGCTGAAAATTACAATCCCTTAAATATGATTAAGGAAGATATAGCGAAAGCACGTAAAGGTGGATTTAGGATGGATGTTTTTGGAACACAAATGCCTGAAAAATAGTGCTCATTTTTATTCATTATTTGGAAGTCATTGATAATTGTTTAAAAGCAGACAATTCCAGTATTTGAGATGAATAATAAAAATAATAAATTCTTATCTTGTTCCCGTTCCATTCTATAATTACAATTTTACATAAACAAAGAAGTTTTAACATTTTTAACCCTTAGCTTTGGGAGTGTCTTGTATCTGATTCAGTTGAATGAAATTCTACATGTAATTGACAAGGTCACAATGATCATATCAAAATAGTTTAGTGTATCCACATGTATTTAAAGAAATACTTAAGGAAGATTCAATTACAAACTTAAAAAAGAAAATTAGATATACACATGTAGATGCATGAGTGAGATAGGACCCATGTTTCCACTGCAAAAACTTTACCTTGGGTTCAAAGGTTAATAATCTTACTTTAGAACCAAGACAGTTAACATTGGCCTTTGTGTTGAAGAACATATCAAAACTACATGTAATGAATTGTCAGTCGAAATTTCAAAATACAATGTAGGTTGATCTCAGTTCTTTGGGTCCAGTTTGGCATATTTTGGTTTATTGGTCTATATGCTCTTCATATTCATAAAGTGTTTGGTATTTTTTTATATTTTTGGTAAAGCACATCTGATGAGTCTTGAATAAACAAAACATGCACAAGGTGTATCAAAATGCTTTTATTAGCAGCATTTGAAATCAATTACATGTCGCAAGCAGGTTAAAAACAAAATATTGAAAGAGAAAAACTCGTACCTAAAGGCTTGAACATGTCAAACAGGAAGCCAACTCCAGCCTTTGAGGACATCATTTCAGTACACACTATAAATGTAAAGTCTACTTGATAAGAAAATTAAATCAAGACATGTATAAGTTATTCAAAAACTTGATGTTAAAGTCCAGGGTCAGGGTCACCAGACTTGGTTGGTAAAACATTATCTTCTCTCTTGAAATGATCTAACAGCATACCTATCGGTAATAAAAAGGTAGGCCACAGACAGGAATAAAGAGTTCAAAGCGTCATTGTAAAATTTCCCAACATGATCAAGCAATTCAATTACAAAACCAAATGGGCAATGTTATTAATCAGTAAGGCAAAGGTAATTTTTAGCTTCCCTGACCCAAAGGACTAGGTTTGGAAAGGTAATTTTAAGTTGCCTGACCCAAAAGGACAAGGTGTATCATAAAGGTAATTTTTTTCATTCACCTTACCCAAAAAGGGTAATATTTATAACTTGCCTGTCCAAAAGGACATGAAGGAATGGTAAAGTTAATTACCAGTATGTCTCCTCCAACTGGTGGAAAGACCTATTGTTTTAGTCCTGTCCGTCCATCTGTCTGTCACAACTCTGAAACTTCTAAACAAATTCAAAAATCTTGGTGTGTATAAAGGACACCATATGTAGTTGTGCATAGTACCATGGAATTTCTATCCTCAATTATTTTTTAGGGTTATGGCCTTTTTAATCTTAGAAATTAGCTGAAAATCTTCACTTATCACATTGTCAGCTAAACTTCTCTGAAACTACAGAATTCAACAAAACTTAGTATGTTAGAAGAACACCACATAAAAAGAAAAAAAAGGGAGACAGCTAAGAAAATTAATTAATGAACCTATGTGCTGATTTAGTTTCTTCTTGCTGCAACAGTCCCTCATCACATTGTCAGTTGCTAGTTAAGGGAATGAACTTACCTTGTTTCAACTGGAGTTCCCGTTGTTGATTGATATTCAGTTATTTTGTGTTTCCGTGTTTTAAATGTTGTCTGTTTTTGTTCCGTTTTTGTTGGTATTTACTGGTTTTGTCTCTGCCCTTTGGACTTTTGACATTCAGATACCCTATTGGTACCTCTGCATCTTGCCGATTACCACAGTGTTAAAATAAAAAGTTTCTGAAGAGATCAATGCTTCCACTGTTGAGTAGGAGCGTCAATATTTTGATTATCTCCCCTGAAATTTTATATGCAGAACTCCTGGAAGGTAATTTTACCACCAGTTTGCTTCCCACTGTTTACATG
Organism: Arcuatula senhousia; assembly: GCA_963971305.1. NCBI lineage: Eukaryota > Metazoa > Mollusca > Bivalvia > Mytilida > Mytilidae > Arcuatula > Arcuatula senhousia. The sequence continues at coordinate 17,885,749 of OZ020316.1, read as the reverse complement.
TTGGTGTACGAAATGTCCAAGCTTGGATAAGTGAAGCTCTAGATGTTAACAAAAAAAAGGAGTTTTTCTACTCTGAATAAATTCTTAATCCAGTAGCAAGGATTTATTAGATATGTATAGCTCTATAAATAAGGAGCTGATTTTGGAGTTTTTACTTTGTTACCTCCTGCATGTCAACATTTGATTATAAGCCTGACTCAATTTTCTTCATTGATACCTTTTAAATTTGCAACTGTTCTATTTTCATGTGATTTTACTTTTTAAATTGTCATATTATGCTTACAATAAATTTTGATTTGTTTGAACAACTTTCATGACTTTAACATCACATTACTTTCCAAGGTGATAACGATATTTTCTTCCTTCCAAAAGGAGGATTTTGTTCTATGGAATCTGTGTAAACATCTCAGTCAGTGCTGGATATTTTGCAGCTCTGAAACTCTGCATATATTATCAACCACTCAATAGATTTGTGACCTCAAAGTATTCACCTGTGCCCTTATGAAGCTATAATGATGAGAAATTCAAAAAGGGTTATGTCAGAAAAACATATTATTTTTTTCCCAAAAATAATAACATTGTAAATTAAATTACATGATTTTTACAATTTGAATACTCAAGTGTACTGAATCATTGTGCAAAATTGCAGATATGAACCCCTTACATTTGGAGTCAAGGTATAAGATTTGGGGGGTCTAAAACTCTGTCCAAAGATTTTTCTAAAAATTCCATGATAGTAACTTTAAACTTTTAAAAGTTATAAAATGAAAGATTCTTCTAGGAAAATGTTTATTCACAACCTTTGTTTTGAGTAAGAATTAAATATGAAAAGTCATATTTCTGTCTGTTAAATAAATCCTAGATCTACTCAATAGATTTTCCCAAAAATTTGTGAAGATGAATGTTTTCTATGACTTTTGAATATAAATATTACATGTAGAAACAGAAGTACACCATTGAGATTGTTGAAAAAAAAAATAGATATTGTATTTTTTTTATTATTTCTTTACAAATTATCTCCACTTAAAAAGTACAGGGAGATATAATAATTAAAAATAATGATGATAATTAAATTTTTGTTGTTAAAAATATATAGCTTCTACATTGCAATCAAGTTTATTATGGAATTCTAACATCAAGGGAAATAAATTTGATTATTTTAATGGCAAGGCTAGCTGAGCAATTAAAATATCAAATTTATTTTTTAGAGATGTTAGAAATTCCATTAGCATTAAAAATTAAGTTGTAGAAGGTTTTTCTCTAATGTCTACAAGTAAAACTAGAGGCTCCCAGGAGCCTGAATCGCTCACCTGATCTCTTATGCCAAAGTTTGAATAAATTTCATAAACTTTCAAGTATACAAAGGTGCAAAACAATCCTTTCAGTGGTTTCAGAGAAGATTTTTGGAAATCAGTTGAATTTAATAGAAAAAAAAACAGTTAAAGGGCAATAACTCGTGTAAGGAACTTTGATGCTGAACAAGAAAAGTTGCTTCGGATTTTCTCTTTTTGAGTTATAGGTCAAAAACAATGGTCTGACCCCCCTGTTCTATTTTTAGCAATGGCAGCCATGTTGGTTGGTCGACATGTATATAATTCACAAACTTGGTAGAAGACATCCTAAAGATCAAGTGTACTAAGTTTCAAAGCAATCCCTGCAGTGGTTCAGAAAAGAAGATTTTTGAAAATCAGTTAAAATTAATGGAAAAAACAGTTAAAGGGGAATAACTCTTAAATGGCTGATCTGACAATTTTGACCCCTAAATCATTTTTGTAGAACTGAATGAGCTTAACAATTTTGCAATGCTAACTTTTCCTCTAGCTCTAACAGTTTTCAAGATATTGTCCAAAAGCTGGAAAAATGGTCAATTTAGACGATTAATTAAGGACAATAACTCCTATATGGAGTCGTTTCACAACTTCGACTCAATGGAGAGATTTGTAGAGCTTTTGATGCTGAACAAGGTAAGTTGCTTCGGATTTTCTCTATCCCTTATACCTTTTGAGTTATAAGCCAAAAACAATGGTCTGACCCCCCTGTTCTATTTTTAGCAACGGTGGCCATGTTGGTTGGTCGACGTGCATATAATTCCCAAACTTGGTAGAGGACATCCTTAAGATCAAGTATACCAAGTATCAATGCAATCCCTTCAGTGGTTTCAGAGGAGAAGATTTTTGAAAATCAGTGAAAATTAATGGAAAAAAAACAGTTAAAGGGGAATAACTCTTAAACGGCTGATCTGACAATTTTGACCCTGAAATCATTTTTGTAGATCTCAATGAGCTTAACAATTCTGCAATGCTAACTTTTCCTCTAGCTCTAACAGTTTTCAAGATAAAGTCCAAAAACTGCAAAAATGGTCAATTTTGATGATTTAAGGGCAATAACTCCTATAAGGAGTCGTTTCACAACTTCGACTCAATGGAGAGATTTGTAGAGCTTTTGATGCTGAACAAGGTAAGTTGCTTCGGATTTTCTCTATCAGTTATACTTTTCGAGTTGTAAGCCAAAAACAATGGTCTGACCCCCCTGTTCTATTTTTAGCAATGGCGGCCATGTTGGTTGGTCGACATGTATATAATTCACAAACTTGGTAGAGGACATCCTAAAGATCAAGTATACAAAGTTTCAATGCAATCCCTTCAGTGGTTTCAGAGGAGAAGATTTTTGAAAATCAGTGAAAATTAATGGAAAAAAACAGTTAAAGGGGAATAACTCTTAAACGGCTGATCTGACAATTTTGACCCTGAAATCATTTTTGTAGATCTCAATGAGCTTAACAATTCTGCAATGCTAACTTTTCCTCTAGCTCTAACAGTTTTCAAGATAAAGTCCAAAAACTGCAAAAATGGTCAATTTTGATGATTTAAGGGCAATAACTCCTATAAGGAGTCGTTTCACAACTTCGACTCAATGGAGAGATTTGTAGAGCTTTTGATGCTGAACAAGGTAAGTTGCTTCGGATTTTCTCTATCAGTTATACTTTTTGAGTTGTAAGCCAAAAACAATGGTCTGACCCCCCTGTTCTATTTTTAACAATGGCGGCCATGTTGGTTGGTTGATATGTATATAGTTCACAAACTTGGTAGAGGACATCCTAAAGATCAAGTATACAAAGTTTCAATGCAATTCCTTCTGTGGTTTCAGAGAAGAAGATCTTTGAAGAAAAGTTAATGGGCGACGGACGGACGGACGACGGAAAGACGGAAGACGGACGCTTAACGATGACAAAAGTTCACATGACCCTTCGGGTCAGGTGAGCTAAAAAAGCAAAAGGTTGCTCATCAATGGCATGTGCAATGATGCTTAGAACAAAAATAAATCTCTAGAGGTGAGAGGTACTATTCCACAACTGGTTGAGAGGTTGATTATTATCAATTGGATGAAAATTAGAGAAATCATTTCTAATCTTTGGAAATTTCAATAAAAATCAATTTAAGACACTAAGAACAATAAATTTGAAGATATGACAGATGTGCAGAAAAGATGTGCAGTGTTAGACACCCAGGGCCCATCTACCTTAAAGTGTGAACAGATGGACAGACAATCCAGATATCAATGTGGGCCCTAATAACAATGTAAAATTTGGTTTGATCATTTATTTGTAAAGCTCTTTTGGTGATCTTACAACATAACTAGTGTAATGAACAACAAGATATGGCACATAAGATGATAAAATGGAACAACAAACATTTGAAAAAAATAAACTCTGAAAAAAAATGTTGATATTCTAAATATAGGTTTAGATTATTTCATAAACATACACAATAATTTTTATAAGGGAAAGCAAGTAGATTGATTGCCTTGATAAATGCTGATACAGTAGATTCCTCTTATTAGCATAACCAATTTGTCAGAGAAATTTATGCAATTAACCGAATGACCCCATAAAGTGAAATGTAAATTTTAAACAGAAAATACAAAAAATTTATAGAATGTCTAATTATCAAGTGTATTAAATATTAGAACACATAAGTGACACTTTTATTGTGTCTTAATGCTTGTATAAACAAATCTGACATTAATAAAGGTTGTAAAAACATGTTTTGATAAATTTTAGAAAACACATAGCAAAGACCTTGTTAAGAAAACATGATTTGACAGGTATCAAGGGGATTTTTGAAAATTTTAAGTCAATTAACAGGAATTTTGTACTTTTTCTCATATTTTCAATGCAATCAAATGAAATTTTTAACATTACAAGTACAGGATAGGGTTTGGTGTTTTAAAACCATAAAGATGATTATTCTAATAAGAGTTAGTTGATTAAGTGGAATCCACTGTACAAAATCAGATAATTTTCAAAAATTAATAAACTCACAAACATATCTTAGCACAGAGAACACCAAAGTTAAATCACACAAAAGTACTCTTTTTTACTGAACTTTGTTCTGTATTTAAAAAAAAATGTGCAGGGCTAGAAGACACTTCAATTCTTTAATATAAGATTTAATGAGATGTGGAGTAAGTGTATGTGACACAATCTACAATATAAACAGCTGTTTAAAGAATCTGCAATGGAAAACAGTCAGCAGCCATCAACCTGACCAGTGGTCACTGCTAGCTGTTATGCAATTTGCCCTAGATTAAAATATTTCTGTTATTAGTGATGGTCCTTTTTTTTTTCTAACAGCAATGCTTTTTATATTCTGTCAACCATTTTATAAATCTGTATGGGTGATTGGGTCTGAAACAAGAGGCTCCCAGGAGCCTGAATCGCTCACCTGGTCTTGATGTTGACCCTATACTTTTGTAGAGCTAAATGAGCTGAACATTTAAGCAAGCAACAGCTTTTCTCTACCTGCAATAGTTTTCATTCTATAGGCCAAAAACACCATTTTTCACCTATAAGGGGCCATAACCCCTATAAGGAGTCATCTGACAACTTCGACCCTATGGAGACTTTTGTAGAGCTAAATGAGCTGAACATTTAAGCAAGCAACAGCTAATCTCTATCTGCAATAGTTTTCATTCTGTAGGCCAAAAACATGAAAAATCGCTTTTCAGAGGCCGTAACCCCTAAAAGGGGTCACCTGACAACTTCGACCCTATGGAGAATTTTGTAGAGCTAAATGAGCTGAACATTTAAGCAAGCAACAGCTAATCTCTATCTGCGATAGTTTTCATTCTGTAGGCCAAAAACATGAAAAATCGCTATTTTTCAAGGGCCGTAACCCCTATAAGGGGTCATCTGACAACTTCGACCCTATGGAGAATTTTGTAGAGTTAAATGAGCTGAACATTTAAGCAAGCAACAGCTAATCTCTATGTGGAACAGTTTTCATTCTGTAGGCAAAAAACATGAAAAAACGCTATTTTTCAGGGGCCATAACCCCTAAAAGGGGTCATCTGACAACTTCGACCCTATGGAGAATTTTGTAGAGCTAAATGAGCTGAACATTTAAGCAAGCAACAGCTAATCTCTATTTGCAATAGTTTTCATTCTGTAGACCAAAAACATGAAAAAACGCTATTTTTCAAGGGCCGAAACCCCTATAAGGGGTCATCTGACAACTTCGACCCTAGTAAAATTTTGTAGAGCTAAATGAGCTGAACATTTAAGCAAGCAACAGCTAATCTCTATCTGCAATAGTTTTCATTCTGTAGTACAAAAACATGAAAAAACGCTATTTTTCAGGGGCCGTAACCCCTATAAGGGGTTTTCTGACAACTTCGACCCTATGGAGACTTTTGTAGAGCTTAATGAGCTAAACATTTAAGCAAGCAACAGCTAATCTCTATCTGCAATAGTTTTCATTCTGTAGGCCAAAAACATGAAAAATGGCTATTTTTCACCTTTAAGGGGCCGTAACCCCTATAAGAGGTCATCTGACAACTTCGACCATATGGAAACTTTTGTAGAGTTAAATGAGCTGAACATTTAAGCAAGCAACAGCTAATCTCTATCTGCAATAGTTTTCATTCTGTAGGCCAAAAACATGAAAAAATGCTATTTTTCACCTTCAAGGGGCCGTAACCCCTATAAGGGGTCATCTGACAACTTTGACCAAATGGAGACTTTTGTAGAGCTTTTGATGCTGAATCAGTAGCGTGGCCTCAGATTTCCTCTATCTCTTATACTTTTTGATTTATAAGCCAAAAACAGTAGTCTGACCCCCCTAGTCTATTTTTAGTAACGGCGGCCATGTTTTTTAACGGATCAAAAATCAAAACACAAGTTTGGTGCAGGACACCCTAAGGATCATTCATACCAAGTTTCATTAAATTCTGTTCGGTAGTTTCAGAGGAGAAGATTTTTGAAAAATTGTTAACAGACGACGACGACAGACGACAGACGACAGACGACGACGACGACGACGGACGCCAAGTGATGGTAATAGCTCACATGGACCTTCGGTCCAGGTGAGCTAAAAAATAACTGTCCAACCTGTATTCCTATAATTTTTTAACTAGCTCTGTAGTAAGTAATTTTAAATTATGAGAAAGTTTTAGGAATACAGGTATATGAATTAACTTGAAATGATAAACCTGCTTTAAATAATCACATCATTTTTGAAATTATCAATTATGTATTCATGAGTATAAATGTTGAAATATAAAAAACAGCCAGACATGCCTTAAAGCGACACCTGTATATTGCAAATCACTGTCTATAAAGGGCACCTAAAAATATCTCTTTTATGACGTCGCTGCAGACCTATATATAGGTATAGTCACGACGTTAAACTCCCCAGTCAGTCTCTTTTATGAACAATACAACCAAAATGAACCTGCTTATAAAGGTCATTATTTTGTTGTCCCATGGCTGCCCTTTATATACAGGTTTGACTACAGGTATAAATACTATAGTCTATTAGAAAAAAAAAACCAACAACATAAATTAATCTAAAATATATCTTAAAAATAAATTCTATAAATTTATCCTAACAAAAAGGTAAGGAAATTAAAATCTTTTAAACAAAATAACTAAAGTAATAAATATAATGCCAAACGGAAAATTGAATGATAAACATGAAAATGGTAAGTTTACCAACAGTGGCAAAACACCTTCAATAGACATATTATCATTTGTCTGTCAAAATCAGTCACATCTATCAAAAAAGACGACAGATTGTGCCAAATTAACTCCAATGTGCCACTTCTACAACAACTAATCCAGCTTGGTAATCAGAATAGGAAAGAAAGGTTGATGAAAATTTTGTGTTACAGGAATAAGGCCACTTCAAGTTAATCAATAGATTCTCATCCACCTTTGTTGTCAGTGTTTGTTGTAATTATAATGGAAGATTGTTTGGGGGATATCTATTTTCACTCAAAATCCATAAAGAATTTTGTAACAATAAAACTAGAATACCGGAAAGCCTGTCAGCAAAAAAAGTCAAATTTTCCTAACATATTCCATGGACTTTCATGAAATTCTACTTGGTGATTTCTCAAATGGTACATGTGCTTTATCACTGCGTACAATTTTTCAAATCTGTACACCTTTAAGTTTTGTAGTTTAAGCTTTCACAAAAAGTTCTTTATTGACAAACAGATAAAAGAACTTAATGAAAACATCCTCAATCCATTCATATAATTTGGGTGGATGGGGATGAGAATTTACAAATTTGATATGGCCTAAGTGTTGTTTTTTTTAAAGTACCAGAACATACTTTAGTCAGATTATTAGTTGACACAATGTATTTTCACTTAGCTAGGTGTTGGCACAAACAAAATACAAAGAAAAAAAAAACATTATGATCACAAAAAACAATGATCACAGATAGAGGTAAATATCACAGTCATCAGCACTAACAAACTACATCACATGTAATGGTTCACTAAAAAAAAACATTAATCAAATGAAAAAGAAAACTAGAATTTTCCTTTTTCTAGGCCATCCTTAAAAAATTATTTGTTTGCTGTTTACCTAGTACTCAAATTTTTCAATGTGAGTAGGTAGGTAGGTGAATTATTATTTTTTCTGAAAAAAGCAAAAAAGTGCCTTATTTCTAAAGAAAGTATGCTAAAAATAGAATTAAAAAAAAAATATTCCCAGAGAGAGTGATTTTTTTTTTTTGAGTCAGTAGGTTTCACAGTGAGTCGGTCGAAAAACAGTGAACCAACAATTTTTGAAGGACGGCCCTATGAATAAAAAAAAATGCTACCATTTAAAAATATATAATCTATTGTTACAGCAGTATTTAAAGCTAATTTGAAAATTCTTCAAAGGTTTTATATGAAAATAAAAGTTGTATGTATGAAATTTCAAATAAATCTTGATTCAACAGTTACATTTGAATACAAATGGTTTCAAAATGTGTAGAATAATAATAAAAAAACAGGATTCATTTTCTTATGTAACATTATGGGTGAAAACATCCTTTAAAAAGTGGAATGTATATTTTTATTTCTTTCAATCAATTTAATTTCCTTTTAAATTAATATTTAAAACATTACACTCATGTTATTCAATATTGTAAATTGAAAGCAAAACAGTAAATTTCATACATGTGATTCTCCCGCTGGGAGACGAAATCTCCCGATTTTTTCATCCATCTCCCCTTCTCCCAACTTTTTGTGAAATCTCCCGCTTTTTCAAAAAATGACAAAATTTTAGTTTTATAGACATTTTTATTGTTCAGTCATAAATCATTTCCGGTGTTTTAGGGGTCTGTCATTTAGGTGGACGATAATTTAACAGGTAAAGGTGTTAATTAAAGGTTTATTGCCATAATTGACCTTATGATTGTACTAAACAGTTTGAGATTAATCAGTGAAGCCATGTGTATTTGGCACACGCTAATGCCCTCAATTGACATTGAAATGCAATTTTAATGAGCGTTAAAAATCTCCCGCTTTTTTGTCCAATCTCCAGCCAAAAAAATCTAAATCTCCAGCTTTGTCATCACGGATCCGTCACATGTATGAAATTTATGTATTCATTTTTGTAAAAAAAAATAATTTCAATGCAAAAATATTTTGAAACAAAATAGGTGTACTTAAAATCAGTTATGAGAACTTGGCAAGTTTTATGTAAAAAAAAATAAAATAAAAATGAAACAAAACAAACGTTATGAGTTTTGCACAAGGAAAAGCAATGTTCGATCAGCTAAACCAACCTCACCAACTAACTGAGTTAAATCAGTGAAAAGTGCTTTAGGAGATTTACAGGACAAAGAATATTGTGACAAGTCTGAACATAGAGCATTTTCTGCATATTGTTTCACGACCTCCATTTTTTCTGCCACACGAAAATATCGTTGTACCCGTTTCCCATCTGGAAGCCGAATGGCAAGTAATAGTCTTTCTTCTCCTTCCACTGGTTCTGTAGGAAGTTTATGCAATCGAAATTCTGTTCTTTCTTCTTGATCAGCACCTAATGCATTTTGCTTTTCAGTCTCACTTGTCGAGTTTTGATCACTTTGAATTGTTTCTGAAGTAAATGGTGAGTTCTGAGCCAAGTTTACAGAATCTCGACGAGTTCTTTGAGTCTCTTGTAAATGCAGGTGTTTAGTTTGCTCTGCCAATTCTTCAGCCTGATTCAGGTTTGACACGGGCTCATTTGAACCAATTGCTGGAAGAGGTTTGTATCGTAGAAAAGAGGAGTGAGGACGCACCATTGTTGAAGGATCTGAAAAGAAAATATTAAATATCAGAAATTCCAAATAAAAAATTAACAACAGTGGATAATACTAACTTAAATACTCTTTCTTTATCAAGGTTTCTGGTATATCTGATCGTTTCTTATTGATCATGTTGATGTTAACACATTTTGTAGATCTCTGTCAAGAGGGGTTCATTCTTTGAAAGTTTTGAACCTCTAGTCTTGTGACAAAGGATTCTAATTGTTTGCCATCTTTATTTGATTCTATGAATGGTGCCATGTAAGCCTATTCCTAATTTTAAAAGTATTACTGTTGTGCCTGTCTTCTTTTTTTTTAAATGTTAAAACAAAAACTTTTAAAGCTGACACCAAACTTAGTCCATATTTGAGTGAACTAAATGAATGAATAGACCCTATTTTTTCAGAATGTAATTATAGAAGACACAATTTATCATTTATCTACAGGTTAAGAATAAGTGCAAACAGCTAGGAAGATCAATAGAGCTAGTAAAGCTAGATCGAGCTTAAAATTATTATCTCCCTGGGCTGTTTTTCACAAAACATTGCATTTATTTTTTTCAATCATCCCTGTGCATCATGGAATTGTAGATTTTATTTCCAAAGGTGCTGTTGCTCAATATGCAACTTTAGATTTTAACTTCTATTGTGGAAATAATTTTTGAGAAAACTTGAATTTTTGCATTAAGTGCATTAAGTTCAATAAATGCAATTTTGTTCTTCAAAAGTCTACAGTAAAACTTTGATATTTTGATGTTTCTATGTCCAGGTATGTTAATTTAAAGTTACTATAATAGAAAGTTTCATCTTGCACTGACCAAAATTGAATCTAATATAGATCTTTTTGTCAAAAACAGCAAAGGGAGATAATAATCTAAAGCTTGATCTAGCTTTACTAGCCAATTTAATCTACCTAGCTCGTTTTGCACTTGTTCCTAACCTGATTTATAGTGTAGACATGGTAGCCTACTAATAAATTACCAGAAGTCTGAGTATATGTTTCATCTTGTTGGTACTGCTCTTCCTGTCTCTTTTTCCGAGCACTTTGTGGTCTTTTTCTAGCAGACTTTGGTCTTGAAGATCTAGGTCTTGACTTTGAAGATGATGGTCTTTCTTCATGGACTGTGAACACCTCAGAAGTTGAAGTTGAATCAACGACCTGCTCTGGATGTTGATAGTGATCATACTTGTATCGATCTTTGCCACTGAGAATGGGTGCATAGCCTGACTGAGATGGGTCAGGGTAGATATCACCAGAGTTTTGTCTTTCGTTGGGTTGGTAATATTGAGCATCGTTTCCAGAATAATATTCTGTGTTTTGATGTTTTCTTTTGCCAGACTGGGGCCTGACATCTTGATACTGGTGACTACCAGAATATGGTCTTGTATTTTGAAATTGTGGTTGGTTATTCAGTTCATCAGAAGGATATGGACCTTGATGTACAAACTGTTCATGTCCCGAATAAGACCTTGGTTGCTCATACCGCTCATCAACTTCAAAATCAAACACCTGCTGCTCATCTTGGCTTTGATCTGGAATTTTAATCCTCCGTCCTGGTCTATGACTATAATATGGACTACCTGTCTCTCTATGATGTGGACTGCTGACTGGGCTTTTATACTGTTGTGGGCTTCCGTAGGGACTATTTTGAGGCATTGTCTCTCTATTCAAGAGTCTCAAAGCTGATGGTGAATTAGCAGATAAATACTCCTCCTGGGGTGACACTGTTATTCCATGTGGTGAGTATCTATCAGACGAGGGGTACCCAACGGGGGAATTATTACCTCCTCTTGGTGAAGAATCATCAGAATCACTTTGATCTCCTTTCAAACGGTCTTGTCTTGAAAACTCATCATAGTCATGTCTGAAAAAGATATAAAATAAAAGTATCATGTTAACAAACCTTATTGAATTGGAAATTAGCAACACGACAGGTGTGTTATAGCAGGCAGGAACCACTTACTCTTCTGGAGCACCTGAGTTCACATTAGTTGCGACTTGAGTTCGCGATGTTGATTTCTGTTCGGTTGATTTTGTGTTTTGTGTTTCGTCATGCTGTTTTTGTTCATGTTTGCCAGTTTCGCCGTTGCCCTTACGGACTTTTGACACTTGAATGCCCCACTGGTGCCTCTTTTCTTCTTAACACATATGTATTTATAATTGCATGATATTAAAAGGCATAAAGGTAAAAATCCTTCAAAATAAAAGATACATTTACGGTTTTTGAGATACTTTCATACATTATTTATATAGTTTTTTTGCTGGATGTGTGACTTGTACATGTATATACATGTATTTGTATAATATGCTTACAAATAGTAAAACCTTTAAAAATATTTTATACATTCAAAGAAATCGACGTCACAGATATAACAAAACTCGCCTACGGTATAGAATTTTAATTTCAGCTATAAATGATAATGGTAAGTATAAAGGCGCGATTACTTTAAAGTAAGTCGCCTCCCAAACAGAAGAAGAAGAAGAAGAAAATATTTTATAACCAAAGCTAGGTTTTTTGTTAGACATTAGCTTATGCATGTATTTTATAAAAATAACATTTTATTGGGCATAACAATTTTTTTTTGAAACTTTTGTGTGGTAAACTAAGTCACACTCAATAACTTAATCATGTTGCTTGTGGCATATTTTTTCTGTCAACAGAGTGAATATATATGTCATGAACTTTTTGAAATACATATGTACTATGTACAATAAATTTGATACAAAGGAATCAATAGCATGCTTCTTTCATCTTAAATCAATTGAACTTGTAATGAAAAGGTAAGATGTGTGACCATAAGGGCCTCCCTCAGTCTAATGCTATTACGATACATTTGGGCCTTACAGGTCTATCAGTTGGAATGGTGTAGAAAACCAAAGTACACAATTTAAACCGCCAACTTTGGGCAATTAAGTAACTTATACACCTCAGATCAGCTTTCAAATGTCCTGGCAGTAATATAGGGGTTTTGATTTGGGTATTTACATTTTCATTTTTGTTTTTGTTTTTTTTTTGTTTTTATTTGATTTTGTTTTTGTTTTGTGTTTCTTTTTTGTCTTTTTCCTTTTTTTGTTTGTTTGTTGTTTTCTTTTAATGTGTCAATATTATATCATCCTCATATTCAAATTGTACATTTATAGTTTAATGTTGGTGTGTACCTTTCTACTAACAAGTACTAACACTAGCTACTCCAAATGCAATACCTCAAAATATTATACTATTATACTAACATTAACAGGCCAGGATAAGGTACCGGTATTCGATGTTTTTCATACTAACAAATGTACTTTTTGAAATAAAAATGAAAAAAAAAAAAAAAAAACTTATACACCTACATCTTTTTATATTAAGGTGTGCATTTCTATGGTATTTCAGGCCCCAACTCATTGACTCACCTTTCATATGTATCAGGTCTAAACCCTACCCTTGAAGAAGGTCTACCAGTTTTTGATTCATCAAAGACCTCCTCTCGTCCACCTCGTGAAGGAGGACGTACTCTTCTATATCCCCTTCCAGTTTTAGGACGCTCAAATGTTTCCATCATGTTGGAGCTTTGGTTACTGTTTGTAGAATATCTGTCTAAAATACAAAAAATAAACATGCTTATTATATTATTTGAATAAACTAAATTGGATAATAAAAAAATAATTAAACACACAAAAACAAATGTCAGCTTAAATGAAGACAACTTCACCGAATTTTCATACAGTGATAAATTAGCTAGCAATTCGTCATTTTCGTCATTGGCTAAAAGAATTTCCAGATTACTAGTCTAGTTTTCATAAAATTGATATTTTGCTTATATATATTGATTTCTATACAAAATTATCTTATTGTTGCTTTAGTAAATGAATATTTTGCTTTTTTCCTCTCTTTAAAAAAAAAATACATGTAACACATGTACACAAGACATTCTGTGTTTGGAGCTGAAATAATCAATGCCAACAGTTGGAATATCAATTAAAATCCTTGGACTAATCTGATACATATGTATTGTAATACCTTATATCATGCTTATGGTACATGTAGTTTTTAAATTTTAATACATTTGTACATATCAGTGTATTTGAATGATTTATCTAAGGATTTTTCCTCTTATTTTGAGATAATGAGATTTCTGAAAAAGCATGTCCAGAAAAAAGTTGGAAACAACATGAACAAAGGCTGAATGACAACTCGAACGGTGATGATATGCTAGTGAAGCGAAGCACCTTGATGTAGAAAATTAAGTCTTTACATGAAATATTACTCAAAAGTTTCAATATTTTTATGAACTATACATTTGGTGGAATACTCAAGTGACTTTACTGTTAAACCCATTCGAACTTTTTGATTTATTAGACAAAAATATTGCTTTGAAAGAGGTATAATTCTGCAACCTTCAAAATTAGCACCGGTCTGACAGGTCATTCCCTGTAAAACTCTGTTCAGTCCTGTGAATTTTTACAAATTTTGTAACAAAACATATAAATCTGCATACATGTGATTCTCCCGCCGGGAGACAAAATCTCCCGACTTTTTTATCCATCTCCCGTTCTCCCGACTTTTTGTGTAATCTCCCGCTTTTCAAGACATGACAAAATTTTAGTTTTATAGATTTTAATTGTTCAATCATAAAACATTTCTGGTGTTTTAGGGCTTTGTCAATTAGGTAGACGTTAATTTAACAGGTAAAGGTCTTAATGAAAGGTTTATTGCCAAAATTGACCTGATGATTGTATAAACAGTTTGAGATAAATCAATGAAGCCATGTATATTTGGCACACGCTAGTGCCTTCAATTGACATTGAAATGCAATTTTATGGAGCATGCATTGAAAATCTTCCGCTTTTTTGTCCAATCTCCAGCCAAAAAAATCATAATCTCCAGCTTTGTCATCACGGATCCGTCACATATATGAATCTGCTTTAATAAAATATTTGAAAATAATGGATTTGGACCTGTATTAATCTTAAACCCTAATTTCTTTGACTGAATCTGCACAAAAAATATACAGAATAAAACTCATTGCCAACAAGGGTAAAAAGAATAATCAAATGAGATTAAAAACTTGTTAAATTTGACAAATAACAATAATTGACATAGTATTTAATGGCTTGGTACCATTCACGATTAATTGCCTGTATTTTTTCCTGAGGTCATTAATATTAGACAGGGTGTGTTAGGTACATTAAGACATTAAGACATATTTTATTACCAATTAAGGTCCCTCAAGGGGCAGGATCATTACAATGATTAATTATAAATAGCAGTAAAGCAACAACAACAAAAATAATAAAGTATACAAAATTAAGGTATGATTGTGACAGTATATACATTTTTTTTTGTAATGGGTAATGAAGCCATATAAAATATATAGATGGGAGCATGGATATAAATAGAGATTAATAATTAATACCTCAAGCTACAACAATGAGTGTTATTAATATTATTTTCTTTTTATTTTAGCAGCCCTCCCTGTAATCAGAGCACATATATAAGATTCAGTCATATATATGCTATGGTCACCAGGGGACGGTGCTTTAGGACTGCAATAATTACACCCAGAGCAGCAGCATTGATAATATAATATGAGAAAGACATTGCCTTAAAAGCTCGCGTAGATAATTCCATTGAAAGATTTCGAATAATCAGGGGCCTGGGACGAGATAATTTGGGACGATGTATTACTATTTCCCGCAATTTTTCAGCACGGGCAGACATTTTCGAAAACTTCCGAAAATCGAATGTTTCCGGTGACAGAATTTATTTTCAACCATCGTATTTTGAGTCTCGTGCAATTTGGCAGACTCTCTACAATAGTGAGCTTCGCTTCGCTCGCATATTATTTTAATTATGTTTGTATATACTGTACAGTTCTCCCCGTGACCAAAGCACAAATGGAAGTATAGTTGTTCCATGAATGCAGTGGTCACCAGGGGACGGTGCTTAAGAACTGCAGTATTACATAGTTTTATCTATTTTTGATAGTAATCTCAGAGCTCTCATTGATATCATATTGGCTTAAGTTACATGCACATACCTGCGTCGTAGACCAGTAGATAGGGATTTATGAGAAGTATATATATATATATATATTATATATGTGTCAAGAATGTACAAACTGAATTTAGAATGTCATAGTCCTCATTTGTAACTAACCAAATGAGTTTTGCCCTAGGATCTAAGGCAGTAAAATTTATACATTTTTTCTGAGCAATAGTTTCTAGCTCTAGTCTTTTGTTGCTCATTCCATGACATACACATAAGAAATGAGTCTCATCCTCTACTAATTTTAAGTCGCACCTTGTACAGAGTCTATCGTGTCTGGGAATGCCCTTGTATCTGCCAGTTTCTATATTAAGTTTATGTGACGAGATCCTAAATCTGGTCAATCTACGTCTATGTTCAAAGTTTTTAATAATTAAAAGATATTTTTCTAGCCCAAAATTGGTTTTAAATGTAGAATAAGTACATAATTTTCCATCAGAAACTTGATGTAATTTTTGGTACATGTACAAATGTAGAAAATAAAGCCATATACAGTCACACTTTCTAATTATTA
Organism: Arcuatula senhousia; assembly: GCA_963971305.1. Lineage (NCBI taxonomy): Eukaryota > Metazoa > Mollusca > Bivalvia > Mytilida > Mytilidae > Arcuatula > Arcuatula senhousia. The sequence continues at coordinate 17,869,635 of OZ020316.1, read as the reverse complement.
TTTATTGGCTTGGGAAATACCTCTATAATGATTAGATAACATTCACATGAATGAATAAGGGACACAGGGACGCTAATACTAATAGAGGGCACACTGTTAAAGGGACAGGGAACAACCCAACTTTCTTTTGGTCTACCTAGGTCACTGAGTGGAAAGATGACCAGTGACAAGTATCTGCTGCTTTTTTCAGCCTCAGACTGGACAAGGACTAAGGCTCAGGGCCTCATTGTGGAAAATTAAACAATAGTCCATTAATCAATTAAATTAGCTTTGAATTTTTATTCCGTAAATGATTTAATGTTTCTTTGAATTAGCGCTATGAAAAATGCAGTGGTATCTGAATGGCATTCAGACAGGACAAGTCTCTGACTTTTTTCTTACCACAATGATAATCTACCATAACAATCTGAAAAACTTACTGGCATTAAAATGTTTTTGACATCATATTGTAAAAGTTTACACCAAACTGTTAAACATGACCTGAGTAAAAAAGTTAAAAGGGTTCCAATAATTCTATCAATCCCAGTAGATAATTGTAGTCATTAACGATAAAGTCCGAGACTTGTCCTGTCTATATGCTATTCAGTAATCACTGCATTTTCCATAGTGCTATAAATACAAATAAAAATTTAATTGACTCCGGAATAAAAATCTGAAGCTACATGTACTTGGCAAATATATGGCAAGCCAAACTGGACAAAAGTCCATATTTATTGATATCAATAATTCGATTTGTTGATATCAATAATTATTTATTGATATCAATAAATCATTTATTGATATCAATAAATCATTTATTGATATCAATAAATCATTTATTGATATCAATATTTCGATTTATTGATATCAAAAATTGTGTTTTGAATTATTGATATCAATAAATGAATTATTGATATCAATAAATGATTTATTGATATCAATAAATGATTTATTGATATCTATAAATGAATTATTGATATCAATAATTGATTTATTGATATCAATAATTCAAAATCATTTATTGATATCAATAATTCATTTATTGATATCAATAATTCATTTATTGATATCAATGATTCATTTATTGATATCAATAAATCATTTATTGATATCAATAAATCATTTATTGATATCAATAATTCAAAACACAATTATTGATATAAATCGAATTATTGATATCAATAAATCGAATTATTGATATCAATAAATGAATTATTGATATCAATAAATGATTTATTGATATCAATAAATGAATTATAGATATCAATAAATGATTTATTGATATCAATAAATGAATTATTGATAACAATAAATAGCTGAATTATAGATATCAATAAATGATTTATTGATATCAATAAATGATTTATTGATATCAATAAGTGATTTATTGATATCAATAAATGAATTATAGATATCAATAAATGATTTATTGATATCAATAAATGAATTATTGATATCAATAAATATGGACTTTTGTCCAGTTTGGCTTGCCATACAAATAGACTATTGTCTAATGTTTTCTGGTTTCACCATTCCAATAATGCACCAATGAAATCTCAACATATATGATGATGATTCAGTAATACGCTCCCGAAGGGAGCGATAATGGTAGAAATGTCAATATTCTAGTTGTACTATGGACTCAATTTTCCTTCAACGTCCGGTAAATCACGCGCGGTTTCCCGGACATTCTGCGTCTTTTTAACGCTTTTTTCTTTGAAAATTCCTGACGTCATTAAGCGCACAAAGGACCCACAAGAAAAGCTACTTTGTTTTTATTTTCGAATAAGAATTTGTTTCAATTAATTGCCCAATAAACATTTGAAAACTTATTTTAGCTTGTAAAATATTTAAGGATACGTTCAAACTTCGGGAGCGTCACAGGTTTAACCTGCATCATATTATGTTATGCATTTTTGTCCTAAATATTGTAGTTCATTAATGAATGTAACTATAGGATTGAACACCTATTTTCGGTCGTTCATGCATGTATGAACGGATCTTGGAGCTCACAAACTGAATGAATGGCCGAAGGCCGTTCATGATACAGTTTGTGAGTGAAGAGATCCGTTCATACATGCATGAACGACCGAAAATAGGTGTTCAATCCTTATAATTCTTCAAATTTATACCTTTTTCTTTAAAAAGAAAAAAAAATTCGGAAACAATTCGTTATTTAGGACGACGTCATCGCCACCATATTTGTTTACATTGGAAACGAGGCAGAGGCGTTCATGAAAGTATGAACGGGTCTGGCAATGACGTTTCGACCAATCAGAAATGAGTATACGCATGAACGCATGTCTGATAAGAATTATAGAGAAATAACATGCTGTTCATGCCAAGGACAAGGTCAAATGCCTGTAAATGCGTTTTATTTTCTGCTAGATGTCCAAATATTACACCTTGAGATTGATTGTAGTCAACCGTAGGGTAAGATGGCAAGTTGTCGGAATACTGGACGTCTAATTGATTGGATTTCGAGCTATATCTTCCTCCATGACGACTGACGGGACGACAAGAATCCGCCATATTGTTTACATTTTCGCAGAATGACAGGAGGAAAACAATTGGTTAAAAACAAAAGCTAACCTATTTTTAAAAAGTTTTATCAAAGTTATATTTATTGAAATATTTGATGAATTTTTATGTTTCTTTTTTAAAAATTTAAAAACACAATATGATTTTATTTTGTGCCGAACTTAAAGATGTCAGCCTCCATGTTGCAATTATTTTTCCAATCCCAAAAACAATGATTGGAGACCTGTCAAACGGCCAGGAAAGGGCTAATTTAATTGTAATCGAAGGTACTCTATGTATTCATGTCATTTCAGTAAAATATTAGTTTTAAAGGGCTGTAAAGTGTGATTTTCTTTAATTAATTCACCTCAATCACAGGGGCTTGTGTACAGTAAAAAACAATAAAACCCCCCTATATACCCTTTCGTGAATTTCAAAATTAGAGCATTGCCGACGGGGATGAAAAGACTGATCAATATGGATTAAACTTATTAAATTTAACAATTAAACTGATTGACAGTTATGGCTTATTACTAATCACAGTTAATTACCTATAGTTCTCACCTTGGGCCTTTAATTAGACAGGATGTTTGGTGGATAATGAAGCCATATACAGTCACACTTACTAATTGGCTTGGGTTAAACAGCTAATATGATGCAGGTTAAACCTGTGACGCTCCCGAAGTTTGAACGTATATTTAAATATTTTACAAGCTAAAATAAGTTTTCAAATGTTTATTGGGCAATTAATTGAAACAAAATCTTATTCGAAAATAAAAACAAAGTAGCTTTTCTTGTGGGTCCTGTGTGCGCTTAATGACGTCAGGAGTTTTCAAAGAAAAAAGCGTTAAAAAGACGCAGAAAGTCCGGGAAACTGCGCGTGATTTACCGGACGTTGAAGGAAAATTGAGCCCATAGTACAACTAGAATATTGACATTTCTACCATTATCGCTCCCTTCGGGAGCGTATAATTAAATGATTCTAAGGGCATTCAAAGTCTTCAAGAATTCCGACCAGTACCTCCCCGTGGTGGAAGACGGGCCCTGCTCCAGCGATAACAAAGGATACTCTGGAGCAGCTAACACTGGCGGTGGTGTGTCATGGGCTGGACGACCCATGGCACATAGCGAGTCTAATAGTCGACGCAGAAGGGCTTTCCCCTAGTCGCGACTATAAATACCCATCTGTCTGGCATTCAAGGGGAAGAAAAAGGGACACAGGGGCGCCCATGAAGGGCAGAGGGGCACACTGTAAAGGAGGCAGAGCGCAGCACCCCTTTATTTGGTCTAGCTAGGACACTGTAGGCTCTACAATTAAAACTAGCCACCCTGTATATGGCCCATGGGTGTTAAAGGCCTACTTTAAAAATAAAAAGCGGATACAATGCAATCACAAATGCTTATTTAAAACAATTATTCATGAATACATGCATGTTTTTGTGATAATTGTACATGTACAAAGTAAAAACACTGAATAGAGGCATACATACATGTATGTAAATTACAACAAAGTTCCAGACAAATAAATTTTGCTACGCCTGATCATGCTGATGCGTCGTCTATTCAAGACTCATCAGAGGCGCTCTACAAAGAATTTAAAAAGCCAAACACTATATGAATATGAAGAGCATAGAAGAATTATAAAATTAAATAAGCATAAATTCACTATAACTTAAGCATTTTTGATTTATAATGTACAGTACACCGAATCAGAGTCGTCTTTTTGTTTATTTCAGATAATGCTTCAACCCAAGGAAGAGGGTTGCTCATTTCTTTTATTTCAAGTCTTCTGCAAAGGTACAACATATATATGCTAGGATTTGCAATTAATGAAAAGAGGGTTTAAAATGAATAATTTTTAGTTCCAATACACGCGTTGCGCATTTGCGGGATTGGTCACTCATTTAGCCAAAAGAGGAGGGACTGGTAAAAATACTGGTTCCAACATGCTAATGGATGAAGAAAGTAATTTCTTTATTTTCGTTCAAGATTGATTTTTTATTGGTTGGAAATGTTGATGGTTGGTATATTTGTCAGTTTCAAATGAATTTTACCCTATATGTTGAATAATTACAGAAGAATCGTTGATAGCAAATGCCGTTCCCTTTGTCCCATGTTGAATGAAGTCATTTTTCCTCCGCGTGACCCCGGATGACCTCGTCTAAATGACGAGTCAAATCCGGAACGGATATATTGTGCAACCCTAGTATAGGAACAAGTGTTCTTTAATTTTGATTTACATATACACAATGATACAATGTGTATGTTTTTATTATACTTATTTGTATCACATACATGTATTTTAGTGTCAGATTCCTGATGAGAAGCTTGAAAATTTCAATGGTTTTAAGGTGGTTCGTGAGTATAAGCAACATGAGCAAAATCCATCAAATTTTAAAAAAATGAACATTGAAAAATTGCCAAAAGAATTGGGGATTACTGACTTTTCTACAGATTTATGATCTTGCTAAGTTGGTAAACAAAAGCTTTGTTTTTCAATAGATTATAAAGGGTAAAGAGTTATTTAGCATCACTGTGAGCTGGAATCTAATCATTTTTTATTTATATTTCACAAATGACCAGCAATATTATATACATGATATACACTTAGTACCTTTAAAAAAACATGAAAAAAACTTGGGGTCACAAACCTCCTTTTCAAGCTATTAAAGAATCTTTAAACAAATTTTTCCCACGCATTCCTATATAAAAATTTGTCACACATATTCCCTCCAATTATCTCCCTTGGAAATAGGAGAAAAAGCTTATATTCTTTTTAAATATTTATGTTATAATTATTTCAATGATAAAATAAAATTCAGAATTAAATTTTGCATCTCTTGTGTATTTTAAGTCATTTAAATTAAAATGCAGACTAAAAACTTTCCAAGATGTCTGAAAAAGATGCTCAGTTTTATACCCCTGAACCACCTTAAGGCCAAACAATAAATATTAACTGAATATGTTTTCCCTGTTTCTCTATACCTATTTACCATGTTTTATTATGTCAAAAATTAGTGTAATTAGTCATGTGGAAAATGATAATGAAAGTCATATTTTTTTCAGATTGGATGAAGTTCATCTTTTATGTTTTGAGAGCAGGTCAAGAGATATTTTACAAAATATAAACAATACAAGGTTTGTATTTTGTTCATGTATATAATAGTGGTGGATGCAATGTGATTTAAGTTGCCCAACATATTTTATTGTGACCATAATTATAAGGAAACCACAACTAAACCTCTGTAAATAGTTTAGGGGTACAATATATAGTTATTACAATGTATGTCTATCTCTCTAGATCTGTAAATAGTGTCAGATTGAATTTTTTTTTACCTCCCGCAAACAAAGTTTGGGGGGTATATAAAAAACACCCTGTCTGTCCGTCCCTCTGTCCACATAACTCGTAAGCACTTCTCCTCCTAAACCGCTTGAAGGATTTGGCTGAAACTTTACATGAAGGTACATCATATGTAGATGTGCATGAAGAATTTTTATTGCAATCAGTCATCATTCAATGGAGATAATTGGACTTAGATTTTTTAAATACATTATTCAATGGGAGACACCGTAAGTGCAACTCCTCCTTAACCGCTTGATGGATTTTGATGAAACTTTACATGAAGGAAGTACATCATCTGTAGATGTGCATGAAGAATTTGTATTGCTATCAGTAATCATCAAGGGAAGATAACTGGACTTAAGATTTTTTTACAGTACAGAGTCCAATATGAAGCGGGGGGTATCATTTTGTGAGCTCCCTCACAGTATTACTTGTTTATACTGCACACAAATGGAATACATATATGAAAGTAGGTGTTAGAAACTTTGGGGAAGAAAGCTCTCTAAGAGTCCTTTCTGTAACTGATTAAAAATTATGATATTTGACCAACTATTTTGAACAATATTTACTACCATTAATCTTACAGGTTCTGAATTCCTATGTAAGTCTTCAAGCTAGGGGTGCTGGACAATACTTTTCTAGGGTTTTATAATAAATATAATTCATGTGAAACCAATTCTCGCGTTTTCATGGATAGCAATTGGCAATCAACCTCTTAAAAAGAATCCCACAAAGTGACTACTAGTATTTGATGTTAACTCTTCAAAGAATAATGAACTGTATTAACCACAAAAAAATGGAAACCTTTTTTAATCAATTGCCTTGCAAATGAATGAATCCATAATTTCTACTTTCAGTTTGAAAACCTACACTGCATACACTGATATTGGAAACTGGAACAAAACAGACGACCCTTTAGTGACAGGGGACATAATCACCCATTTGAAAGAATCCAACAGTTTCAATGGCAACAGAAAGATTGCCATAGTGATTGATTCCATTAGTCAGTTGATATTGTTCAGATCTGCTGCTTATACATGTCAAGTCATTCATAGATTGGCAAATACTCAATGTCTAGGTATATATTGGCAAATACCCAGTGTCTAGGTACATATTGGCAAATACTCAATGTCTAGGTATATATTGGCAAATACCCAGTGTCTAGGTACATATTGGCAAATACCCAGTGTCTATTGGCAAATACTCAGTGTCTAGGTACAGCATAGTCATGTTAAGTCATTCATAAATTGGCAATTAATCAGGGTCTAGGTACAGCATACTCATGTTAAGTCATTCATAAATTGGCAATTACTCAGGGTCTAGGTACAGCATACTCATGTTAAGTCATTCATAAATTGGCAATTACTCAGGGTCTAGGTACAGCATACTCATGTTAAGTCATTCATAAATTGGCAATTACTCAGGGTCTAGGTACAGCATACTCATGTTAAGTCATTCATAAATTGGCAATTAATCAGGGTCTAGGTACAGCATACTCATGTTAAGTCATTCATAAATTGGCAATAAATCAGGGTCTAGGTACAGCATACTCATGTTAAGTCATTCATAAATTGGCAATTACTCAGGGTCTAGGTACAGCAAGCTCATGTCAAGTCATTCATCATGTTCATAGATTGGCAAATATGCAGTGTCTAGGTACAATAAACTCATTAGCACATATCTTTGGGTTTAAAAAAAAGATTATTCAAAATATCATTTAATACACATAATGTAAAAAACTCTTAAATGAATAAGTACGTACATGTATTATTCTATAGTTCTTAGAAATTTAAATGCTTCTTTTGAAAATTTATCAATATTAATGCAGACTCTGATACATATTATGAGTATCAAAACAGTTCTTTTGGAATTTAACATTATGTTTAAATCTTAATTATAAATAAACATTCTTTTCAGTTAAATCATAGGGTAATGAAAGTGCATCCTTGCTTACACTTTGAAATAGAAGTGCATTGAAAAAACACAGCCTTCTATATATGGACCATTGAGGACTGCTTGTGATCTAACCACTGGCTTCAACTAAAAATACAATGCAAATGATTCAAAGCCAATGTTCTGTTATCAATAGAAGAAAATGAAAAGACAAGTACCAAGATATTAAAACTAACTTCTATAACAGGGCATTAAACTGGTCTTAAAAAAGTAGGTTGTTATGAATGCCTCGCTCAAAACAAGGATGGCTATAGGTACACATTTGATATTTAGACAAAATTATATTTATTCTTTGTATATTCTGATTAAAATTGACATTTCACTTTATGGGGTCATTTGGTTAATTGCATAAATTTCTCTGACAAATTGGTTATGCTAATAAGAGGAATCCACTGTATTACTCAAAACAACTCTTCATATAGGTATTACTGATGTGCAATAAATTTTTGTTTACACATTGTAATATTACAGGTTGTGAAGTAGAACAAGTTGTATGTCTTCTCCATGAAGATTTACACGACCACCAATCATGCTCCCTGATAGAACACACAGCATCTACAGTGGTCCGACTTAAACAACCGAGGACAGATCATACCTTTTGTTGTGATGTATTCCATAAAAAGATTTCAGGCAAAGTAACACAGATTGTAAGTTCTATTTTAAGGACCATTAAAAATAGGCTCTTCTGCCCCAGAAGAGGCTAATTTTTAAAAGCCCATTAGTTAGAAAAAAAAAGAAATTTTATTCATACTTTGAAGATTATTTTTAAATTTACCCAACCTTCTGTAATGATAAAATAAAAGTGCTGTCATGGGTTTGAAGAGGAGAGGGGTTAGATTGTAGGATGGACATTGTATTCTTAATGGCCTGTCATTTGGTCTTTTTTGTGAAGAATCAAAAAGAGTATATCAAATAAAATGTTATGGGTGGTTGGCTAGTTCAATCATTTTTAATTAGGAGCAGCTGTTATTTGACATACATGTATTTACATGTAGGATAACATGTACCTTAATTGATTATCACAATTAAAGATGATTCATTTGCAAATTTATACAAGTACATTATGTATACATTTTTGTAGTGCTGCTTTGTACCTAACTAATTAGTTTTGGGACTCATTAAAATATTTTAAAGAAATTAAAATTAAAAAGTCAGCACGCAGGGGAGATAATTTTCAATTTTTGCTTAAGCTTTTTCAGAAAACAACAGAAGGATTAAGAAATCTATGGTTTGCCGTTAGAATGTTCTAGTGATCTTAAACATTTGGACAGAACCAAAAAGCTTTCAGAAGACAAAAAATGTTGTCAGAAACTTATGCTTGAATATAGATATTCTTATTATGTATTGTAGAGTGAGAACTTTAACATCTCAGAGAACTTAGAAGTTAAGGACATACAGGAAGTTTCTAAGGTGATAAGTCTACCAGAAACAGATGAAAATCAGGTGTGTAAACATAAGTCAATTATTAGGGTCCTGCATAAAAAGTGCAAAAGCCCCCAAGTTTCTGACACTTAATCTGTCTGTCTGATTATAATTTTAGTAAACGTTAAATTACAAATTTTTAGAAGGTACAGGAAGAAGATATAAAACAGTAATTAAGTATTATTCGAGAATTAGCATAATTAATACAATTTTATCTTTATCGTTGATTATTTTGGAAAACTTAGATTTGTTGCCATCTGGACCTTTTCCTGATTTGGCAGTTTATATGTTATGTAATATCCATTATACCTCTTTTACATCGAGACTTTTTAACATTTTATCTTTATGTTAGTTTTAAGGGAGTAATGCTATTATCATGTATGTATTGGGAAATAAAGGGAAAAAAAAACAAACATCAACAGATAATTGTTACACTAAATTTTCTTCTTGAAATTTATATCTTTTAATGATGAATATTTGTTCTGATATATTTTAGGTTGACCCTGCTGCTAATTTGACCTTTAACCTAACACTGTCTGACAAAGAAAAACAAGCCAGAAGTCAGGTTAAGCTACCTTATACTTATGACCAACAAAGGTGAATTTGTCCTTTATTTTTATGCCCCATCTACCAAAGTAGGGGGGCAAATAGTGTTTGGGTCTATCTGTTTGTTTTTCCTTCCCAAATGTAGCAAGATAGGGCGTTATGTCTATTGGACATATTGTTGTTTTTAGACTATTATGAATGAGGGTTATTACATAATAATTTGAATTGGGAGTGGGATTTCAAAAGGTTCCTTTTAATTACCCCCACCATGCACAATTTTTGTCCTGCTAGCCAAAATGTCATAAAAGGCGAGACTTTGGTATGGTGTTTCAGGTGGCGCAATTGTTTAAGTTTTTGCTGAAGTCTGTTTTATGTGAACTAGTTATGGTATACCATTGATATTTGGTATGCAGTTGCATTAGCATCAATTAAGATCAGTTTTTAGCTCACCTGACCCGAAGGGTCATGTGAGCTATTGTCATCACTTGGCGTCCGTCGTCCGTCCGTTGTCCGTCGTCCGTAAACTTTTTAAAACGTTAACTCCTCTGACACCATAAGTCCAATTGCAACCAAACTTGGTATGGTTGTTCATTAGCATTCGGTGCTTAGAACTGATGTGGGGATTTTTGATTCGTCGTAAAATATGGCCGCCATGGCTAAAAATAGAACATGGGGGTAAAATGCAGTTTTTTGCAAATAACTCAAAAACGGCTACAGATATCAAAATTCTGGCATAGGGTAAAAGTGATCAGCACCTCAAGATCTACCTACCCTGAAATTTTGAAGAAAATCCAACGACCCACCTAGGAGTTATTGCCCTTTTTAGCTCACCTGGACCGAAGGTCCATGTGAGCTATTGCCATCACTTGGCGTCCGTCGTTGTCGTCGTCGTCCGTCGTCGTCGTCGTTAACTTTTCTTTGAAAATCTTCTCCTCCTAAACGACTAAAGGGATTGCTTTGAAACTTTGCACACTTCATCTATGGGATGTCCTCTACCAAGATTGCACAAATGGTGACCGTCGTCTAAACAACATGGCCGCCGTTACTAAAAATAGACCAGGGGGGTCAGACTACTGTTTTTGGCTTGTAAATCAAAAAGTATAAGAGATAGATGAAATCTGATGCCACGCTACTGCTTCAGCATCAAAAGCTCTACCAAAGTCTCCTTAGAATCGAAGTTGTCAGATGACCCCTTATAGGAGTTACGGCCCCTTAAAGGTGAAAAATAATATTTTTTCATGTTTTTGGCTTATAGAATGAAAACTATAGCAGATAGAGAGAAGCTGTTGCTTGCTAAAATGATCAGCTTATTTAGCTCTACAAAAGTCTCCATAGGGTCGAAGTTGTCAGATGTCCCCTTATAGGGGTTTTGGCCCCTAAAATAACGTTCTTTCATGTTTTTGGCCTATGGAATGAAAACTAGAGCAGATAGAGAGAAGCTCTTGCTTGCTTAAATGTTCAGTTCATTTAGCTCTACAAAAGTCTTCATAGGGTGATAGTTGTCAGATGACCCCTTATAGGGGATATGGCCCTTAAAATAACGTTTTTTCATGTTTTTGGCCTTAGGGTCGAAGTTGTCAGATGACCCCTTATAGGGCTTTGGCCCCTAGAATAACATTTTTTCATGATTTGGGCCTATGGCTACAGAATGAAACTATATTAGATGGAGAAAAGCTGTTACTTGCTAAAATGTTCAGCTCATTTAGCTCTAGAAAAGTATTTATAGGGTCGACATCAAGACCAGGTGAGCGATTCAGGCTCCTGGGAGCCTCTTGTTGTGGATTTTTTGCAAAGGATGAGTGGCATTAAGACCCATAATTGGCCCAAAAAACTGTAGTTGGTTCAAATGTTATGATTTTTATAAGAAATATCAGCTAATATGTGGTTACAAAGAAAACACATCAGATATGACAATTTTCCTTCATTGTGACGTAATTATGACATGATATTTAGTGGTCTTATTTGACAAAATAGAGAAAATCTGCCATTTTGAATGGTTTCTGTGCATATTTTCCTTAAGAAAACATTGGGCGCATGAAAACAACAACTCCAAACTCTCAGTATTGATGGATTTCATCATTTTACACATTTTTGCTAGGTATGAAGTTGTTGTTTTGATGCGCCCACCTTCTTTCAGACCAAAAAGTGTGTAAAAATCAGCAAAAATCAATGAAATAATGACAATTTCTTTAATACATAGCTTTTTGAGTTAACTTATTGGCATGACAGCTTAACAGATATGGCAATAGCTTTATATTTTCTCTAAGCCTAACAATTTATTAATGTTTCAGCAACATAAGGCATCTGTATGATCAGGTTTAATTTCTTGGTAAATCTTGGGCCAAAAATGGGTCTTATTGCCACTCATCCTTTTGCACCTGTTTAGCTCAATATCTTGAAAACTACACTAGATATTTGAGAAATTTAAATTGCATATTGTTAAGTACATCAAGATCTACAAAATATGTAACAGGGTCAACGTTGTAGGACCTTTCCTTTTAGAAGTTATTGCCCTTAGAACGTCAAAATTTAGCATTTTAACAGCATTTCCTCATTACATTGAAAACGTTAACTCCTCTGACACTTTAAGTCCAAATGGAACCAAACTTGGTATAGTTATTTATTAGCATTAGGCGTATAGAACTGATGAGGGGATTTTTGATTGGTTGTAAAACATGGCCGCTGTGGCTAAAAATAGAACATAGAGGTAAATGGCAGTTTTTTGCAAATAACTCTAAAACGGTAACAGATTACAAAATTTTGATTGGGAACAAAAGTGATCAGCACCTCAAGATCTACCAGCTCTGAAATTTTGAAGAAAATCCAACAACCCATGTAGGAGTTATTGCCCTTTTTGTGGATTTTTTGCAAATTTTGCACCTGTTTAGCTCAATATCTTGAAAACTATACTAGATATTTGAGAAATTAAAATTGCATATTGTTTAGCACATCAAGATCTACAAAATATGTAATAGGGTCAACGTTGTAGGACCTTTCCTTTTAGGAGTTATTGCCCATAGAACGTCAAAATTTAGCATTTTAACAGCATTTCCTCATTACATTGAAAATGTCAACTCCTCTGACACTTTAAGTCCAAATGGAACCAAACTTGGTATAGTTGTTTATAAGCATTAGGTGTCTAGAACTGATGTGGGGATTTTTGATTGGTCGTAAAACATGGCCGCTGTGGCTAAAAATAGAACAAATGGGTAAATGGCAGTTTTTTGCAAATAACTCTAAAACGGTGACAGATTTCAAAATTCTGATTGGGAACAAAAGTGATCAGCACCTCAAGATCTACCAGCTCTGAAATTTTGAAGAAAATCCAACAACCCATGTAGGAGTTATTGCCCTTTTTGTGGATTTTTTTGCAAATTTTGCACCTGTTTAGCTCAATATCTTGAAAACTATACAAGATATTTGAGAAGTTTAAATTGCATATTGTTAAGCGCATCAAGATCTACAAAATTTGTAACTGGGTCAACGTTGTAGGACTTTTCCTTTGAGGAGTTATTGTCCTTGGAACGTCACAATTGAGCATTTTAACTGAATTTCCTTATATTGAAAATGTTAACTCCTCTGACACTTTAAGTCCAAATGGAACCAAACTTGGTATTATTGTTTATTATTATTAGGTGTATAGAACTGCTGTGGGGATTTTTGATTGGTTGTAAAACATGGCCGCTGTGGCTAAAAATAGAACATCAGGTTAAACTGCATTTTTTTGCAAATAACTCAAAAAGGGTGACAGATTTTTAGATTGTGATTGAGAACAAAAGTGATCAGCACCTTTAGATCCACCATATTGTCAGATGACCTCCTTATTAATCTTATGACCCTTTCAACGTTTAATAGATTTTGCCTTATAACCTTTACTTCAGGCACATATGTCAGGTGAGCGATTCAGGCTCCTGGGAGCCTCTTGTATAAGCATTTCATCTGTATGCTCCTGCAGTCACTGTCTACTGAATTTGCAATTTTATACTGATTTAGCTAAATGTGAACGTTTTTTCTTATGTCTTTTTAACAAGAAGCAGTTGTGGATTTGATATGCAGTTGCATTAGCATCAGTACAGATATTTTTTTTTAGCATTTTGTCTGTATGCTCCTGCAATCATGATCTACTGACTCCATGATTTTAAACTGATTTGGTCCATGTTAACTTTTTTTAATAAGTCTGTTTAACATGAAGCAGTTATGATACACCATTGATATTAAGTATGCAGTTGAATTAGCATCAGTACTGATCAATTCCAACTTTTCCAAATGTTAATCTTTTTTCTTAATCTGTTTTATGTGAACAAGTAATGGTACACCAATGATATTTGGTATACAGTTGCATTTGCATCCATACAGGTCAATGTTATGAGTAATTGCCAATACTGTAGTCACTTCAGATATTTGCATTTTTTAACTTCATTTTATACTGTGTCCAGCTGTGACAGGCAAGATATACATGTATCTATGTGTTAACAGTTTACTTAATACGATTTCTTTTTATGTTGCGTTGGAAAAATATCTAAAAATACCACCACCTGTAACATTTTAAGATTTAACTACAGTGCCCTCTGACCCCCATACAATTAATTCATGGATGCTTAGAGATATACATTAAAGAATTTGTATTAATAAGAAATTTTTGAGAAAAAAAAAATGAGACAAAACAAGTTATAAAAAAGCTCATTGCTATCCTGCAATTTTATATTAAATTTAAAAAAAAAACACAAAATAATTCTTGAAATACTCTTGTAAGTTTTCTGTAATTCAATTGAAGACACACTGTAAAGTATCAAAATATTATCTAGATAAGCATAAGCTTGTGAGAAAACCACCAGGAAACTGATCCATCACCTATTTGCTTTAACTTTGCTTTTAAACAGATGTCTCAAAAATGTTAAATTTATTATATTTTATTAGAATTTATTTTATGTGATTAATAAATTATATTAACAATTTCATACATCCGATCTTACTCAGATAATACCCTGCTTATCTGTGCAAAAATAATACTGGCAGCTTCATTATAAATGCTGTAATGGTGAAGTTATAATTAACAGCAATTTATTATTCTTGAAAAAAAGAGTGTTATTTTTCTTCTTTATCTGTCATTAAATTTAATCTTACCATTTGTTCCATTTTTCATTTGAACAGGCAGGAGGCCACTCTAAACAAATCAGTAGGAGAGGGTAAGATATTTTACCAACCAGATGAAATCGATGATTTTGATGAGGAAGACCCTGACGATGATCTTGACATTTAACCGTCATTTGTCTATCTATATATTATGTAATTAATTTATGCCCTAATGTGTAAGAAATAAAGTGCAATTCATTATTAAGGGTTTATGTTTGTCTTCTTTAACTGGATTTGACACACTGAATTGCATATGTCAGCATCATGGTGGTGCTATATCAAGTAGGAGCTGCTCACTCTTTGGGAGTACATGGGATCTCTCTCATTACGATTTGAGTTCAAGTTGTAGATTGCTATTTAAATGTCCCTTGTTGCAAAGCGGAGCAGGGACATAGAAATGCCGGGCGTCGGTCCGTCCGTTACACTTTTTGTAAGCGCTCTCTAAGCTACAAATTTTGTCAGATTTTCATGAAATTTATACCAAATGTTTAAACCAATAATACCTTGGTCAAATTTGAAAATCATCGTTTTTCAATAATTTTTGTAGGAGTTATGGGACTTTGACCGTCCAAAAGACTCTGTTTTTTTGCAAAACAGTTCTTGTTTGGTAGAAGATTTCTCAGCTACTATTAATCCAAGGCTTTTGATATTTGGTATGCAGCTTCAGGTAGAGGTTTCATATAGTGGGATGCATTTCCAGCTCTGTGGTTTACCTACTTCCTGTAAAGCGAGCAGACTTGGAATTTTTACCGCTGGGCAGTGGACCCAGGAATCCTGTTCTTGTTGTTTTTCTGTGTTTTATGTTGTCTGTTTTTTTCTTCCTGATCTCATTGGTATTAACTGGTTTTGCTCTTTTGATATTTGGATGTCCCATTGGTAACTCTGCTTCTTACTACTACATGTATATCAGTATTTTCATTACCAACCAATGTGAAAAAAGGTTTAAAACAGAAACATCAAATTCTTTATGTTGTTGATCTGAGGGTGCAAAATATGATTATATGACGAAATATATTTTCTTAACAAATACATGTAATTACATACCAGATATAAAAATAGCAAAACTACTTGTAGTGGTCAATCTGGAATATATGATAAATTTTAACTGATGTTTTTGTGACTTTATGTACTTGATCTTTTTGGGGTGTTTTCTATCCTAACTACTTTCTTCAATGCTACTGACCACATACATGTAGATCATGTTGCACATTAGGGAAGAACTTCACAGATAAGGGGAGTGATTCAGGCTCCTAGGAGCCTCTAGTAATTAGACAAAGTGCAAATGCTACAGTTGCATTAAATAGCTTAGATGGCAGTCTTCCATGGAAGACATATGTCTCCTGCATCTTAAAATATTCAGTAAACTGGAAGTAGATAGTTATGGGAATAAAATTGCTTTACACCATCTAGTTCTATAGGAGGAAGCTACATGCCGAATATCAAGAGGCTGCGACATGTGGTCAACTGGAAAATTGTGACTGAAATTTTAGTGACGCTGCAGGATGACGGATAGTGTCAAAGTGACTCCTATATGTCACTTTGCAACATGTTGCAGGCGACATAAAACATTAAGCTTGCTTAATTTGATTTATTTATCAGATAATGTACAAAAACAAGTAAAATTATTGATAAAAATATAAAAACTTAATTTACCTTTTTATGATCCAATAAATTATGTATATTTTACAACTGCACCACTCTCCAAAACTAACTTGAACAGGATAAAATTTAAGAACAAGGCAATGTTATTAAAACAAGAGGCTCCCAGGAGCCTGAATCGCTCACCTGGTCTTGATGTTGACCCTATACTTTTGTAGAGCTAAATGAGCTAAACATTTAAGCAAGCAACAGCTTTTCTCTACCTGCAATAGTTTTCATTCTATAGGCCAAAAACACCATTTTTCACCTATAAGGGGCCATAACCCCTATAAGGAGTCATCTGACAACTTCGACCCTATGGAGACTTTTGTAGAGCTAAATGAGCTGAACATTAAAGCAAGCAACAGCTAATCTCTATCTGCAATAGTTTTCATTCTGTAGGCAAAAAACATGAAAAATCGCTTTTTTCAGAGGCTGTAACCCCTATAAGGGGTCACCTGACAACTTCGACCCAATGGAGAATTTTGTAGAGCTAAATGAGCTGAACATTTAAGCAAGCAACAGCTAATCTCTATCTGCAATAGTTTTCATTCTGTAGGACAAAAACATGAAAAATCGCTATTTTTCAGGGGCCGTAACTCCTATAAGGGGTCATCTGACAACTTCGACCCTATGGAGAATTTTGTAGAGCTAAATGAGCTGAACATTTAAGTAAGCAACAGCTAATCTCTATGTGCAACAGTTTTCATTCTGTAGGACAAAAACATGAAAAAACGCTATTTTTCAGGGGCCGTAACCCCTATAAGGGGTTATCTGACAACTTCGACCTTATGGAGACTTTTGTAGAGCTAAATGAGCTGAACATTTAAGCAAGCAACAGCTAATCTCTATCTGCAATAGTTTTCATTCTGTAGGCAAAACATGAAAAAATGGCTATTTTTCACCTTTAAGGGGCCGTAACCCCTATAAGGGGTCATCTGACAACTTCGACCCTATAGAGACTTTTGTAGAGTTATATGAGCTGAACATTTAAGCAAGCAACAGCTAATCTCTATCTGCAATAGTTTTCATTCTGTAGGCCAAAAACATGAAAAAATGCTATTTTTCACCTTCAAGGGGCCGTAACCCCTATAAGGGGTCATCTGACAACTTTGACCAAATGGAGACTTTTGTAGAGCTTTTGATGCTGAATCAGTAGCGTGGCCTCAGATTTCCTCTATCTCTTATACTTTTTGATTTATAAGCCAAAAACAGTAGTCTGACCCCCCTAGTCTATTTTTAGTAACGGCGGCCATGTTTTTTAACGGATCAAAAATCAAAACACAAGTTTGGTGCAGGACACCCTAAGGATCATTCATACCAAGTTTCATTAAATTCTGGTCAGTAGTTTCAGAGGAGAAGATTTTTGAAAAATTGTTAACAGACGACGACGACAGACGACGACAGACGACGACGACGACGACGGACGCCAAGTGATGGTAACAGCTCACATGGACCTTCGGTCCAGGTGAGCTAAAAATATAACCATCCTTAGCTTGAATAAGAAAGATACAAGATATGACCATTGTTTTGATACTATCAAAACATAAACAATGAAAGAACCTTAGTGAGCACGCTCACATACCCCAAACGTCCACATTATGGACGGCGTTTATCTATTTCGAGTTAGGAAAAAGAGTCAGAGTTGTTGTCTTTCCAAGTAGGCTCATTAAACAGGGAGTAAAAGAGTGACCTGAAAATGTATTCCACCAATGACCATATGGGACTCCTAAAGCTACATATTACAAAATATCAAAAGACTATGATTAATATTTGCTGAAAAATCTGTGACAAAAATTTTCAACCCTGAAAATTTGTGAAAACAATCTAAGTCGACTCGTTTAATAGGAAGTAGTTAATTGACAGATCTAAAAATGTATCCCACAATATGGGACTCCTACCTGAAGCTTCATACCAAATATCAAAAGCCCTGACAATTTAATAGTGAAAAAAGTCTTAGTCGGCTTTTTAAACAGTAGGTAGATGAAACAGACCTGAAAACGTATCCCACCATATGGGACCCCCACCTGAAGCTACATACCAATTTTCAAAAGCCTACAGTTAATAATAGCTGAGATATCTGTTACAGGGGGTCCAATGTAATTGGTAAGTGCGTAGCATAATTTGGTAAGTGACTATAAAGATGGCGGAAAAACCTCGCTTCGATCGACAACAGTCAGTTTTCTCTTCGTGTTTACAAAAGTTATACACATCTTATGAATAAAACCATGTTGCCTTTCGGCAATTATGAGTTATGAGAAATAGTACATAACAAAAATTTAATGCTTGATTTGCTTACCAAAAAGCTATTGAAGAAAAACCGGCCACTTGACAGCAATTTTTTTGTCATGCCGAAAAAAACAGGCTTTGTTTCAGGTACTCAGATCACAAACGCTAGGTTTTATGGTGTTTTGTGGTTCGTCAACAAGCATGGATATTCCCAAATATTTGTTTCTGTAAAAGAAACATGTATTTGTTGACATATTTACAATTATTTTATTTTTTGGTAAGTGCAAGTTGGTGTACTAAACAAAATTGGTAATGAATATTATCACAGTGCAAACATCTTTATTCATTGCGTTAACGTTTTAATGAGATAGATGTTTTTTTTTTATTTCTTATTCATTTCTATTCTACTACAGGAATCTGTTTAGCAGGCTGAATCAAATAACTTCGATTTTTCCGACAAAGTACGTGAACATGTACATATTTTCCGGTTATGTTAATTTCACATTGCCAATTCGGTTACCTTGCTATGATGAGTATGGTCTTGTGTTAAAGTAACACTCTAAGTTTTATTTTAAAAGGCATACTAATACAAATAAGTTTATGATCAATGTGAAAACCTATACGAATTAAATGTAACTAATTTTTCGAGCTTTTTGTATTTAAAAAGAGTTTGAAAGTATCACTTACGAAATATGTTTGAAGCAAAGAAGGTGCTCTTTGAATAATATAGTTCAGCTAAGGAAAATGGCATTAGCCCAGATGGCTGGTTTTCCAACCGATGTCCTATAATGTCACAATATCATGGGAATCTCCCTAGTTCTAATAGAACTGCTAAATTTGTAGTCTGTTTAGAGACCCCTGACAGAAACTTACAAAATTTAATGTTAAGCTTTTTCTTGTTCCCAATCTTTGTATATTTCATACCAATTCAATCGCTTTCTTTTTGGTGTTACGTTTGTAATCCCCCGTTCTCGCACCCATAAAAACAAATGGGTTTTATAGTATTATCAAAAATGTGAAGGAGAGCCTTAAGTGATGGAGATACCACCTTCATGTCTCTATATAGTTTAAAACTGGCTTTTCATGCCTTTTCATATAACTTGGACTTTGCTTCTGTAAAACGGCAAGTTTTGTCGACACTATACCAAGATATTTATAGCTTTTTACAAATTCAATCTTTTAAATGCCAATTAGAAATTCTTCATTTAATAATTTACCAGAGTTATTAAATACGACAACTTTGGTTTTGTTAATATTTATATCTAGACACCATGTTTTACAATACTCCTGCAAAATATCAAGTTTATTTTGTAGACAGTCACATCTTTTAGAATCGACCATCAAGACTTATTCGTCTGCATACAACAAGCAAGGGATTTTCCTGTTATCTAAAGTAACTGATTCTGACTGATCTAACATTTTTTGTGGTAAATCATTTATGAAAAATTTGAACAAGTAAGGGCTAGGTACGTCGCCCTGTCGTACACCAACCTTGGCAGTGAAAAAAATTGTCATTTTGTTGCCCACTTTGATGCATAAAGTATCATTTAAGTACATATTTTTTAGTTTTCTATAAAAATAACCACTAACATTTCTTTCAAGAAGTTTGAACATAATTCCAACATGGATAACTCTATCAAATGCCTTGCGAAAATCCACGAAGCAAGCATATAATCTTTTATTCCCTTGTTTTAGATATTTATCAATTATACATTTCAACACAAATATGTGATCTGTGGTGCCAGATTTTAAAAAAAAGCCAATTTGACTTTCATGTATTACTTTATTATCTAACAAAAATTTGTCAAAGCGATTACAAAGTATTATAATAAAGAGTTTCCCAATACTATTATTAATAGCTATACCTCTATAGTTTACTGGCTTTAGCGGATTTTCACTTTTATAAATTGGACATATATAACTTTTGGACCATTGTTCCGGGTACTGACCTGACCTAAAGACAGCATTGAACACTTCAACAGACTTGGGTTAATATAGGATTGTGATGCCTGGAGCATTTCATTACTAATATTATCAAGGCCAGGACTCTTATTATTCTTAATAAGAAAGCAATTGGACACATCAAGATTAGAATACCCCCCCCAAAAAAAAAAACAATAACAAAAGAAATATTATGCAAAGTATTTAAAAGAAGTGCTTTCAAAAGTTTTTGCACTGTAATAATATACATTACCAATTTTTTTAGTACACTAACTTGCACTTACCAAACAATTAAATAATTGTAAATTTGTCAACAAATACATGTTTCTTTTACAGAAACAAATATTTGGGAATATCCATGCTTGTTGACGAACCACAAAACACCATAAAACCTAACGTTTGTGATCTGAGTACCTGAAACAAAGCCTGTTTTTTTCGGCATGACAAAAAAAATTGCTGTCAAGTGGCCGGTTTTTCTTCAATAGCTTTTTGATATGCAAATCAAGCATTAAATTTTTGTTATGTACTATTTCTCATAACTCATAATTGCCGAAAGGCAACATGGTTTTATTCATAAGATGTGTATAGCTTTTGTAAACACGATGAGAAAACTGACCGTTGTCGATCGAAGCGAGGTTTTTCCGCCATCTTTATAGTCACTTACCAAATTATGCTACGCACTTACCAATTACATTGGACCCCCTGTGTTATGAAAAATTTTGATCACAGACAGACTGAAGGACCAGTCAAAAACATTATACCCTTTGCAACTTCGTTGTGTGGGGTATTACAAGAATATGTCCAAGACATGGTGTCCCACCTAACAACATGTTAAGGTTTAATACATGTAAATAATTTTTGTATGCTCACATCCTGATGTGCATGTATATGTGCAGTAAGTTCTATGATGGTTACATACTTCCATCAATGAAAAGTATTTCACATTTTAGGGGGTTTTTTTTAAGCATCAAATCAGAATATAAGAAAAATAAAATGCTTCGCAGCATGATAAGACCACTACATGTTGAACCCTGTACGTTTACGGCCCAATATGGATAGTCAATTGCTCTGGACACATGCAGCCCATGGTGGACTGACAAAGGTTTTTGACACATGCAGCTTTTGGTGGACTTTCCACTTACAATTTAAAAGGATTTATTTTTTTTCCAAAGAAGATCAAAATTAGACCACAAATTTTCCATTTTGGCCCTAATTACATAATAGGGGGAAAGGGGGTCTGCAAAAATTAATTCTCAATTTTGTATCCACTAAGAACAAACATGCAAAAAAAAAAATTCAAAATCGGATCATAAGTGAAAAAGTTTCGATTTTGGTCCCTTTTGGCCCCTCATTACATTATGAGGGGAAAAAGGGGGGGGATGCAAAAATTGATTCTCAATTTTGTATCGCTATTTGACAAGAACAAACATGCAAAAACTTTTTTCAAAATCGAACCACTAATATAAAAGTTTTGATTTTGGCCCCTAATTACATAACGGGGAAAAAGGGGGCCCACAAAAGTTCATCAGGTTCATTCTTATATTGTAAGAAACATTCTTCACAAATTTCACAGCAATAAGCCATCTAGAAACAAAGTTATGGTGGAAACAATAAAATATTTGAATTTTTTGCCCCTTTAGGTCCCCTAGTTTCGAAACAAAAAAAGGGGGGACCCCCAAAATCAATCCCATTCACCCTTTATGGTAAGACACACTAATGCCAAAGTACAAAGCAATCGGATGACTAGAACTAAAGTTATCATGGCAACAAACATAAAAGTAGCATTTTTGGCCCCTAATTTCGAAACCAAAACAGGTGGGACCCCCAAAATCAATCCCATACATCCTTTAATAGTCAGGAATACCATTATGAAATTTCATTGCATTCGGATTACTACATGTAGATCTAAAGTTATCGTGTATACACTGAAGTTAACAGAAAAGGACGACAACGACAACTACGACAACGACGACAGCATCATACCATTATAGGTCCACAAATTTTTTGCGGTCGTATAATAAAAACTACAAATGTGTAATAAAAATAGATACATTTGTGTACTTTACTTGAAAAATTTGCACCTTTATTGATGAAAACGAAAATGTAACCTATAAATATTTGACAAGATTTGGGTTTTTATCCAAGGATAAAGTTAATCTTTTTTATAATATTATACATATATAGGTCAACTTGATAGTGAAATAGAAGTTAAATCTAATATGACATACACATTGTTTGTATTATATTAATCTAGAAAATGAAAAAAAATCTCCTGTTTGCTTTTCACTATATATTTTTCACTATATATTAAACAGTCTTTGTCCAGTACAGAAATTGAATAATTATTTATATTTTCATTTTGAATATAAAAGATACAAAAGATGAGGGGCTTAATAGAAAAATACAATTTAATTCCCTGAGTGTTAGATCAGAAAACAATGCTTCATTTTTTATATCCCTGAAAATTATCATAATGCAGGCAAAATATTTTCTGCAATTTTTTCAACTGCTGCTTTAAATACTCTAAAAAAAATTGTATCACAAATGCACAATGCTATATGACTCTGGAGAACACTGAATTTCTTCATTATGTTCATATGACATTCTATCAAGGCTTTGGACTAGAAAAAGCACCTTTGTGAATCAGTTTAAACTTATACATGTCTGGTATAAGGAGGTGAAGGACTTGATGGGTAAAAATAGCTGTCAATCCCCAAATTCTATACTGTCCTCCACTAAACACTGGTAGTGTATAGCCACTGTTTGTATCCAGCTTGTTACGGAATTGTGTGGAATGTACATTTGAGCACAGAGACTCTATGGTGCGGGTAAATACTAAAGCTGCCTGAAATGATCATAAAAACAAAGTTTAAAACTGATTGTTTCATGCTTGGTTTAACTACATAAAATGTACTACATAGGAATTAAATGTGTAATCATTGACCATGAGATATTTCCAACAATAGATGCTTGTAATCATAAGAAGAGGAATGCTACAGGCGCAGATTCAGGATTTTCGATAAAAGGGGGCACAGGTATTAAATATTCGCCTTGTGGAGCGAAGTGTCAACATTTTTGGCCTTTTTTTAAAAATTAATTTCATGGTAAAAAATCATATTTTTTTCACATTTTAGGGGGGTCCCTGTCTGAATCCATGCCTGATGCTAGAAACTATATACTAAGGTTAATATAGTATTTTAAAATGTCCACACTGTATTACCAAAGCCCAACAATATATATCATAGTGGTGTCATGTACACTTATTTCACATCTAAATCACTTCTATTCTCTGTATTAGAATTCCAATCTGTCATTTCTACAATAAATTTTGAACAAGGATAATTTCCAACTTTCTCAATTTATTTTTAATTCATCATGATCATGATGATGGCCAATTCATAATGTATCGTTTAAAGACTAGAAAATAAAGTGTTTGAGAGAGAAGTTAAAGTGTACCAAACGGGCAATCAAATATAGTAATCTGAAAAGACAGAGACAAAAAATCATCACAACAAAACAAATAAAAAAACACATATAGCAATCAGAAATGTGAATTCAAGTCAAAACAAGAGTGAACTCAGGTATTCAAGAAATGAGTAAGTGAGTTATTTGGTGTTTTACACCAGTGCAACACTATATAGGTTATTTACAGGCGACGAGTAAGCAGTTTCTGCTTGCTAAAGCATAAACCAATCCTAGAGCATTTAAATATCTTATTTAATTTTTTCATTATGATAATGGGGTACATAAAAAAATTGTTCTATTATTAAGACATCATTCATGTGATGCTCTCCCAGTAATCCAAGGGTATCATTACTAGTGATATGAAAAAAGTTAGTCCTAAAAGCTAAAAGTTATTACGAAGGAAATTAGATAGAGAATGACTTGTAGGGTCTGTCTTTTGCTGATTTTAGCCTATATTTAATTGATTGTTTGCAACACAGCATGCAGGTGTTATAAAAAAGAACAAAATGATTATCCTTATTGAGCACCTTAAGGTTTTCTCTTAGTTGTTTCTTGTGTACTTTTTATGCCATGTAAAGTGTTTCTTTTCAATAATGTTGAATTGTCTCATCTTTTTTTTAAATATAAGTCAGATTTTGTCTGGACTTACAATATTGTAGCATCAATGATAACATACCTCATGATCATTCAAAGTTAAGGTATCTAGATCTATTTCTCCACAGTAACCTATCACTGGTACTACCTTTATTGTTCCGTCCTTCTGAAAAAAATGTAATTGAAACAGAAGGGGTAAGGAATAAATATGAAAAAATTGATATATATGTTATGCACAAGTTGCAATATTGTACATGTTGTAACATGTAGAGATAAACTGTACAAGTTAAGACAAAATATTACATGGTTGTCTTTCGTCAAGTAAATGTAATCCCAAAGAAGACATACATTTCATGAGATTTTACACTTTTGTTGAAATTCTGCATGTCTATTTCAAGAAATATTCACCTAAATGTTTAATAAATATTATTATTTAAGTACTAAACAAAAACATTTAAAGTGTTGTTGCTGAAATCAAGACATCAAATTCTGGGAACTGATGCAATGGAAGTTCTTAGAACTTGTGTTATTTTATAGACTTGATTGTGAACTTCATGATAGATTTGTTCTTTAATATTTCATTCTCATTTATGATAACAAAAAATTAGTTGTGTCTAAGAGTGCATCTAATATTTTTTCTTAACTTGTACAATTTATCTGTACATGTTGCAACTTGTAAACGACATATACATGTACATATACATAGCAGAGTTTAGGACAATGAACTACATAAAGAGCAGGTAAAATTGCCATAATGTAAACAATAAGAAGAGAATTCATTTTTTTTTTCTAGAGAAAAGTTAATTATGTAACACTTGTCTTATTCTAATTGTGCATTTTTAAAGTCATTATATCTGGGCAAGAATTCACTAATGTTTTTTTGGTGTCCATAGTGTAAAACTAACTGAGATGAGTGTATTATTAGTATTATTGAAATAAAGTTATATTCAAATCAGGAGACTAGTTGTTTCTTTAACATTTTTGTAAAAAAAATCAACTAAATCTTTTAAATAGCTAAAAAAATGTTACTTTCTGTGTGTTCCAAATACGAAAATGTGTAATGAAAAGTGTGACATTTATGTACACCTAATCCTAAATTAATTACTGGTGGTACCTATACATCAGCAATTATAATAAAAAGTATATATTTCCCAAGCTAATACATTTATCTGATGTATAAAATCAGTTTTTAAGTGATTATCTTGTCCAAATGAGACAGGAAGCAATTTTTAAAATAGCTACAGCACGTAACATTTTCTGTCAATAATTGTTACGTACTGAAATGTGTGGAAACTACAGTAGAAGCATTTGTTACGGATGAGTACGTGTACGTCAAAACAAAGACATAACTACCGGGAACAGTTTTGTTTGTCGTAATTTATCATATTTACGATATTTGAAATGCCAAATTTCATTTATAAAACCTCGGCGTAATTCCTGTCAAAGTTACGCAAATGTCGAGTTTATAAAACGACTACGTTTTTTTTAATGGGTCGCAATTAAATAACCTTCTTTTACGACATGGTTATCATTACCAATTCACGGCATCACGTGACTTACTTTCGCTTTGGAAACATGGCCGAAACGGATGAAGAAGCGGTAAATGGCCACAGCTCTGGTAATTTTTAGCATGCTGACAATGTGTTACGTACAAAAAATTGGCAAGAAATGAGCAAGCCTTACGTAAAGACCTTTTAAATCGGTTTGTGGTTTAAATGAGCCTCTAATATGTTCATTCATTTACCCATTTTTAATTTATTATTGCATATTGTGTACACAAGATAATCGTACGTAACTTTGACTAGAAAATCATAAAAAGAAAATGTTGTCCATTTTACGTGCAATCGTCACCAATCTAGGATATTGAAAATTCATTCACAATAAATAATGAATGTATTCAAATATTAGACAACACTTCAAAATAAATGTTTTAATCAATCTTTGTTCTTCCTGGGAAGTTTTCAGTCCAATGAAAAAAACGTAACATTGACCCTAAAAAATGTAATTTCTGGTGTTGGCTGTAATTGCACGAGTTATCTATGATGAACCATTATTATAGGATTTATTGTTAAAGAAATATAAAGGAATGTCTACTCCATTTGTCCCGTCAAAATTTCCTTACTGCTATGCTATTACCAAGACTATGGTTGTTTGTGAGTAACATTGACATGTAAATACTGTCTTAAATGATCCGTCCAAGTTACTACTCTTAGACTTATTGAAAGCTTTATTAGCCTTATTATCAACGTTATGAAATTTACATCTGTGTTCAGATGTATGATCATTGGTGTCTTTTCAGACACATCAAACGGAGTATAGAGCAAAGCTTGTATCAATACTGGTGCAGGTAACATTGACAAGATATTTTTGTGTCCAAGTTACATACTAAAGCATGGTTTTTTTTTCCAAAATACAAAAGACACATACCTAGCTTATGAAGAAAATCTGCTCTCAACAATAAAAAAATGCAATTGTAAAAAAATTACTACAGTATAAGCCTTGAAAAATATTAAATTGGATGTTAATAACATTGACAGAGCATTTTTATTCTAGTTTTGCGTCAAAGTTACTAGTTATAAGTTACATTAATATGATTACTGATGTGTGAAATATCAGACGTTCCAGAAGTTCCTGAGATGGTAAAAGACCATAAAGCAGACGACGTTCCAGAGACAACCCCACACAGGTTTGTACATCTTCTTTGCTTTAGATTTCTTTATCATTTCTATTTGAGAAAACTTCATTAAAATATTCCCTTTCATTGCCAGATTTTCCAGTTATCCATGTATTTATCATTTTCCTATCATAGCCTATATACAGATGGATCATTTGTTTTGATTGCCCATGGTACCAACATTTTCCCAGCAGTTGTAAGTCATGAATGAGACTGTAGAAATGTTGATAAATAACCAAACTTAATAGTAGTTCAGAATGTGCATGAACTCCACCAAGAACTAGTAGTTGCATTTATAGCTATAATACCATGACAAAAATGTTAATCAAATGCATGAATCATTAATAACTCTTACACTGAATGCAGATAAATAATTTTTCCAATGCATGCTGCACATTTCCCATTCACAAAAGGCTTCAATTAAAATATATGTACCGCTACAAAAAATTAAAAGCCTTATAAATCTCATTCGGTTAACAAATAAACACAAAGTTTTAAGTTCATACTTGAGTATTTCAACTGAATATCAGGTCTATATCCAGATAATCATGATAATGATATGTTTAATGTTCTAAATCAACTACATAGTATATGTTATTTTCCAAAAATTTCCAATGGATTAAAAAGAAATTAAAAATTTTGTAGATTACAAGTTGGCCATGGGTTAAGTTTTACCACCAGGAAAGCAGGTCTTTGGGAAAGTCAAACTTGTGGATGGAGAGAGAAAAAACACATACAGTTCTCCCGCAAGATATAGTAAAACAACTTGACCCACCCGACCCTGAAGCAAGAGGATCAAGAGTTTACTTTAAATTCAAAGGTGACTCTCACTATTAATTTAAAGAAATATGTGTTGAAAATACAATAAGATACTACACTGTATTGAAGATTTTAGATAATAACAATAGAGAAAATGGGATGTGAATGAAATGTCTATAGATGAGAAAGCAAATCCAACAATCAAAACACCATAAAAAAGACATCAGTTTGTCTTCAACACTGAAATAATCTATCTGAATGACAAGCTCTTGCATGCAAACCATCAAATTTAAGTACATTTTTCATTGTATTTATAAAAAATTGAGACATGAAAAGAATTGAAAAATATTTTCATTTAATTATATTATATTATTTTACAGGTCTTGATGTATGAAGACTGCAGTGGATCCAGATGTTTTTGGAAATAAAATAGATTGATTATTTCATTTATTATAATTATAGCCATTTTTGTACATAATTAAAGGACAACAAACTGTCAAGAACTTCAGATGAACAGTATTAGCAATAAATTACTGCCAATATTCAATGAAATTCATTGTAATGCAATCAAAACAAATAGATAAAGAAGACATTATAAATACTTTTATTTGTGCATAATTATAGCAAATCATTTTATAAATCAAATCAAAACACAACATAGAAATGCTTTATTATCAGAAATACAGATCAAAGGCAAAAATAATGGAATTTAAATATTGTCGTCAATGTTACATGCAAGAACACTTGCATAAACACACACACAGATATAACATGCAACACAAGGGATCAATGTAATTAATATATTGAAAAAAGCATTATTGAAATGCTTCATAGTCAGATCTACAAGATACAGCAAAATAATTGTATAATTAAAATGAATGAACATTGTCGTCAATGTTACATGCAGGTAGGCAATATAAAGAACATCAGGTATGTGTTCCTTAAATTTAGTTCTTCATCACAAATTGGAGTATTAATATGTTAATTAACCTATTTTAAAGCATGTAAATATTTTTTTTGGGGGTGTGATTGTTTCTGTCCAAGTTACATACGGTTTATTTGCGTTATTATTGATTTAAAATTGTGATCATTGTTTAGTAACTTGATCAAAATTTTTTGGAATAATCATTTTTAACATTATAATTCTTAAAATGAGAAACGAAATTGATACCAAGCCTGATCAAGAGGGTTTAAGTTATGCCTGTAACATTGACAGAACCTGTATCCAAATAACATTTTCTCCACATGCCTATAAAAACTTACAAAAAATTATTGCACAACTTGTTGAAGCCTTCAAAAGTAATGATCATCAGATAGAAAGGTAAGACTGTTTATTTAGATTGACTAAATTTTTACATTTTTAAATTTTTTATTTGGTGTCTTTGTTACATGCTGAAAATCAAGGATTTTCCTTCTGAAAAGAAAAACTCTAAGGAATTAGTGTCAGTATGTGTATTTATTAACTGGATACTGACAATGGCCATATGTTAATACAACTGTTCAGTGTTTAAGAGTACATATATGTTTTAACTCCAGATGTCACACTATAGACATACTAGTGAATTCTTGCCCATCTATTAACCAAAGGTACTTTCTCTATAATTGTTGCCTAACTCTTCTTGCTCCTTGTGGGCTCTTGATTTGGAAATAAAAAGATGTTATGTTGTGTGATGTGAAATTTGCATTTTATGCAAATACAAATACATGCTATAAAGAGTGTTTTTGAAATTGAAGACCCTTACGTATACTGTGAAACAAACAAAAAAATAAGAATCAAAGATTAAAAGTATGTTCATACTCTAAAACAGACACAGGCATTATGAAGAGGTGGATAAAGAGGTTCAGGCAACCAGCATCCACAAATGATCCTAGCCTATCCTATTCAGTGTTTTTTAGCTGAGTTCTGTTTTGAAAGAATACCCTGAATTACATATAACATGTATAATGGTTCTCACACCTGTATTTACAAGCCTAAATGACAAATTTCACCCTTACCCTGCTAGGAATAGGTCCTAGTTTACCCCAGATATCAACTTTATCTTCATTTAGACCAATTTCTTCATGGGCCTCTCTCAGAGCTGTATGGACCAAATCATGGTCATCCTCGTCCACTTTACCCCCAGGGAAACTACAAAACAATAAAGGTAATAAAAAGGTTAAAATACATGCTGTAGAAATTGAGACCTTGTCAGCATGCTTTGATGTGAGTTCTTGATTGTTGTTGTGTTGTTTTGTGTATTTTATTGTTGTTTCATTGTCTACTAATTTTTGTCTTTTTTTTACTTTCTAAAAATCAAATGCCTCTTTATTCCCTTCTTAATGTTTTTATTCTATCACGATGAGCTCATAAAAAAAAAATCATTACCTATGGAATGTGTAAATGAAAGACGCTATGTGATTTTTTTTCCTGTAATTTTAACCCACTTTTATTAAAATCAGCTAATAAAAGTGTCATAGTACATTTTCTTCATATAAGTGACATCATAGTTATGATGTTACAATTCATTACACACATATTGTTAACCTTCTACATATAACCATATTAAACATACCAAACTTCTCCCCTGTGTTGAGGTATGGTCATTGGCCGTACCATATAAAGTAGCGAGGGTTCCCCATTTATTGTACACAGGGGTATCAATACTGAAGCATCTCTGGCCTCCTCCTTCAGCTTAATAGTCCGAATATGACCTACACCAGTTGATAACTTTTTCTGAAAGGCTTGTTTACTGTCATTACTGAACACATTGGTAAGAGTAATTCCTGAGGACAACCCCCTCTTAGCTTCTGATGAATAAAAAGTTCTTCTAAAAGTCAAGCTTAGTCTGTAAAATTTTCTAGTAGTCATCTTTTAAAAGTCTATCTATAGATGCTTTAGGATGGCATAATCTGGTCAACAACCTGTCATTTCTGACAGATCTTAATCTTCATCAACAAATAAAGAGGGTAAAAACCAGGGTTATAACAATCCATTTGAAAATTATGACAGATGTCAAAGCTCACACATCTGAAAAAAAATAAAAAAAAACAAATGAAATAAGATCATTTCTTGGCCAAGATGATTTATGTTGCAAAAATTTTCAGAATTGGTTGCAAAATGATGTCAGAATATTATTTTTGAAATTTCCAATTACCGGTATATATTATTATGTAGAACTTGTACATGTTGTACAGATTTATGCAAAAATTTGAGGTGACCAAAAACTTTTGGAACATACAATGATACAAATGTACTATCTACAAGTCCCTATTCAAGACATAGTCAGTGGTACTATCTTTCTCCCTTGTCCATAGATAACTTGTAATTGTAACCGGAGAGCATGAATTACTTCACAAAATCGACATGTCCTGACCGGGACTCGAACCCGCGACCTCTAGGTTTACAGTCAGGCGCTCTACCTCTGAACCAAAGACTTCCCTTGTTCAGGGATAAAAAAAAGCTGGCTATTTAAATCTACTAATTAATGTACGAAGGGGAGCATTCCTGTTACATTATTAAAGTCTATATATGTTTCTGACTTTCTGTACATGCTGTACATATGTGCAAATCATTTATTATTTTGGCAATGGCCTGGACATGAAAAGCATTATGTCAATGAAAAGTCTCGAAACTTGAGAGAAACTCGAATGTATTTTTTTATGATGTTCTTAATTTTCTTTTTATGTTAAATTAATTGGTAAAGTCCCGAGAATGTCTACAAATTTACGGTACTTTCTTTTTCATGTCCAGGCGATTGCCAAATTCTACAAAATTGCCTGAACAAAGCCTGATTTTGAGGCCGAAATGCAATGAATGAAGATTTATTTGGGTGTTTTGGAAAGGAAAATCATCTGTGAAACAAATTATATAGGAAAAGGTATGAGATCAATGATCTATTAACATGATTAAAAGAAAATAGAATTGAAGAAAAGGGGGATGTTGAAAGTAGTATCTCGCTTGTTTTTATCGTACCGCACATTGACTCTAACAAAATATTGATAGAGGGGAGCAAGTCCCTGTGCCTCATATTATAAATATCTATACCGTTACAGGAGAAATTTATGATAAAACTTTAGTTAATGAATTCACTAATTTGTGGTAACAATATTCTTGATTCACTAATTTTTTTATCATTTATATCAGACACACGGTGACACCGCTGCAGATTCGAGCATTTCTTACCAGACTAATACAACTAGTGAAATATTTACTCCTTGTGTAACTGAGGGATGAAATAATCTTAATGATGATCTCCCTTGAATCAGAAACTTTTGTGAAAGTCATACAAAAACAAAATCTGTTCAGAATTAAGCAATAACTTTACCAAAGATCCAAAAGTATTTTGGGACATGATAAACAAACTAGAGAGGGAATCATCCGCTGGAATTGAAGATACTGATATTCCTAAGGATGATTTCATATCTTTTTATGAAAAATTAAATAAAGCTGACACTACAAATAGTAATGAACAGCAAAAAAAAATTACACAAGAATTTGAGAATCTAAAATCAAATATTAGTTCTTCTTCTCTCTCAGGTGAGTTAAACAAAGAAATCACTTGTGAAGAAATAATGAAAGCAATTAAATTACTTAAAAATGATAAAAGTGCATCTTCAGATCTTATTTATAATGAAATGTTGAAGAATGGCACCTCACCATTAATTCAACCACTTTGCAAACTTTTTAATTTGGTCTTTTCACAAGGTACCTTTCCAAAGTCTTGGAATGAAAGCTTTCTAGTTTTATTGCATAAAAAAAGGTAATAGATTTGACCCTAACAATTATAGGGGGATTTCTATTAGTTCAAACTTAGGAAAATTATTTAACAAAATAATATATAACCGTCTACTAGAATTCATGAATAACAATTCTCTAATAAGTAAGAACCAAATAGGTTTCAAAGAAAAGAGCAGAACCTCTGATCACATTTGTACCTTAAAAGCAATCACTGATAACTATAAACTGAAAAATCAAAAAGTGTTCACTGCCTTCATTGACCTTAGGAAGGCCTTTGACACAGTGTGGCGAGTTGGTCTTTTTTATAAATTACTAAAACAGAATATTCCAAATAAAATTTTTAAAATTATATACTCTATGTATACTGATACTATGTGTAAGATTAAATTTTCAAATGGTCTAAGTCAGCCATTCATATCTGAAAGAGGTGTCAAACAAGGTGATGTTTTGAGCCCTCTCCTTTTAAATTTTTTTATAGATGATATAACTAAAAAACTTGATGACAATAAATACGACCCAGTTGTCCTGCGTGATGTTTCAGTAAACATTCTTCTTTATGCTGATGATATAGTATTAATATCTCAGAGTAGGGAAGGGTTGCAAAACTGTTTAAATGCCATGCAGGAATACTGTTCAGTATGGAAACTACATGTAAATGTTGATAAATCTAAAGTAGTAGTATTTAATTCGAATGGTAAAACCTATTTAAATCAATTCAAATTAATGACTTTTATATAGAAACAGTACGTCTCTCAGTATTGTTATCTAGGCATTTTATTAAAATGCAATGGCAACTTTAATATAGCAATTAACATGCTCATGGAAAAAGCTAGAAGAGTTTATTTTAAAATAAAAAAGCTAATTGGTTTAAATAACCCATGTAAATTACTAGAAAAACTCTTTGACACACTTATTTTACCCATTATCACATACTGCAGTGAAATATGGGGAATTTTCTCAAACTTTAAAGATACTGAACCATATGAAAAAATTCATATTAAATTTATAAAAGAAATTTTAGGTGTACAATTTTGCAAAGCTACCAATGATGCTTGTCGAGCTGAATTAGGTTGACTTCCCATAAAAAATAAAATTTTGTACTCAAGTATCAAATATTTAGTACATATCTTAGACTCAGACCACTCTCTAGTAAAAAATGTTTTTGAAAGTTCAGTCAATTCAAACAACTGGTTTATCAAACTGAAATCAGTACTAAATAATTTAGGATTTTCCTTTATCAACAATGATATAAACTCACTTAAACTTTACTTAAATCAAATAAAAATTAGGTTAAATGATCAAAATCTTCAAAATCAAAACTCAATTATCAATACATCTTCAAAATTAGAACTTTTAAGAAAAATTTTTAAAAAAGGATGCAGACCTCATTATTTGGATATCTTAAAAAAAGTTAAGGATAGGGCTGCTCTTTCCAAAAATACGTGTCAGCGCTCATAACTTAATGATTGAGAAGGGAAGATACCTAGAACTAAAAATAATAGAAAGAAAATGTACATTTTGCAGCAGAAGAAGTTGAAAATGAATAACACTTCCTTTTGCATTGCAAACACACACTACACAGACAGTTAAGAGATACATTTTTCAATAAAATTAAAAGTTATATCCCAAATTTAAATATCTCAATAAATAACAATTCTCTGCTGAGCTCCTTATTAAATACCAAATCTGAAATTGGTTTAAAACTTACATCTGCATTTATTTTAGAATGCTTTGAACTAAGAAAATGATATGTCATACTGACTAAACTTATTGCAATTTGCTGTATTGTTTGCTTATTACATGTATATCACTATATAATTATAACTACAGTTTAAAACGTAAAAAATTATATCACATTTGTATGTTTCATTTATTACTTTGAGCCTTAACCATGTACTGATCTATGAGTTTGTGCTAATAAATATTTGTAATAAATATTTGTATCAATGTTTCAGTGGAATACACCTTCCAGGAATGATTGTAAAGACATTTGAACATTATATTTCTTTTATTTGAGGATAATTACCAGCCATGAAGATAATGAATGTGATAGACAAAGTATGCCATATTTTTGGAACTTATCTACCATGGACAGATGGAGAAATCTACTTGTGAACTATTGAAGTGTTAAATCTATGTTTTGTATTGGGTTTGAATTGAACCATGGGATAACTATTTTGTCCCGATATTTTGGCGATATTTTGTCCTTCAACGGGTGTCAGATTTTCTCGCAAGTTATCAAGTGGCTTGGCATTCTTTGATTTAAAATTATGTTTTTGGCTATGTAATGAAAAGGCTTACGACTCAGTCTGGAGAGAGGGCCTAATGGTCAAACTTCACAACATTGGAGTAAAAGGTAGAACTTGGGAGTGGATCAACGACTTCCTCTCAAATAGGAAGGCTAGATGTTTTGTCGGGCCTTTTATAGGAGACGAATTTTCCTCAAGTATTGGACTCCCACAAGGATCAGTCATTTCCCCTACTCTGTTTAACATATTTATTTTGGATCTGATGGAGAAAACCACAGGGGAAAACTGTAAGTTCGCGGATGACGGTACAATCTGGCATACTGGCCCATCTATCAAAGACACACAAAAGAACATCGGTGACGACATAAGGGAGATACTTAGATGGACGGAGAAATGGCGAATTAATGTAAACATTGCGAAGTCAGAGTTCTGCATCTTCTCCCGTACAGAAATTGGAGATTGTGACAAGACCTTAGCGGTGGGAAGCTACGAGTTCAAGCTGAACAAAACACCAAAAATTCTAGGAGTAACATTAGACGAGAAAATGTCCTTCTCAGCGCATGTTGAAAACATATCCAGAAAAGCACATGCAGCCCTGTCAGTTAATAAGAGAGGTAAAAGGCATATCCAAAATGTCAAGACACAAACTACTTCAGATCTACAACAGTCTAGTGAGATCAATTTTAGAATATGGGTGCACAGTCTGGCAAATAACATCGGCCGACTCCCTGAAGAAAATAGAAGCGGTCCAAAGAAAAGGACTTAGCCTTTGCCTTGACCATGTTGACCTCCCAACTACGGCTAGCAGAGAAGCCATGGAAGTCGAAGCAAACATCCTACCAATAGATCTGAGATTAGAAGAAATAGCTATCAGAGAAATTGCAAAGATCCAATCCAAATCAATGCTTGAACCAATCAAACAACAACTTGACATCTATGAATCTGGAGAAACCGGACTAGAAAGACTCTTTTCGCCTTTTGGGAAAGCCATAAACCAGTCCATAGATATGTTTAAAGCAACACAGGTTGATATCAAGATGATAGAGCCAGAGTATTCCTTCCTCCCGGGTTGCTCATCACAGATCAAACGCACCCCCCTCTACTGGAGCAGGTTGGGAAATTCAAAATCAAGGACAGAGGAACAGCGCTCCCTTAGCCGGAACATCATAGAAGAAATTGTAAGTACACAAGGTGAGCCTACCATTATTGCTTTCACAGATGGATCATGCCAAGGCAATCCTGGTCCTTGTGGTGCAGGTGCAGCCATTTTCGTAGCCGACCAGGATCCTGTCAATTTGACCAGACACTAGTGGCAGTGTTAATGGTACTGGAACATTGCTTAGCAAATCACAGGAGTATGCCATGCAGCAAGTTGAAAATCCTTTCTGATAGTCAGACAACAGTCGGCATTGTTGCTCTTAACTGGTCGTCAAAGAACTATGTCGAAGTTATAAGAGACATCAAGGAGCATATGGCCTCTCTATCAACACAAGGGATATATACTGAAGTGGTTTGGACCCCTGGGCATGCAAATATTGCGGGGAATGACCTAGCAGACAAGCTAGCAAAAACAGCTGCAGATGAAGCCAGCAAATTAGACCCTTCTAACAACATCGTTACACTGGATAATGTAAAACTCGCAGCCCATCAAAGTGTAGTACAAAAATGGCAAAGGCGGTGGGAGATCTCTGAAACTGGACGTCACCTCCATGACATCGAACCCACTGTAGGGAAGTCCCAAATCCTGGATATACCCTCAAGACTAATAGGGAGTGCAATCTCCGGACTGAGAACGGGATATACCAGGCTTAACAAGTACAGACACACCATCGGCATCTGTGACACCCCCCTCTGTAACTGTGGAACAGAAGAGGAAACTGTGGAACACTTTCTTCTTCACTGTGACCTCTACCAAAAAGAACGGTTAGAAATGCTTAGGAGAATATATGACATCACAGGGAACTGGCTATTATCAGTGGAAAGTCTACTCGCCACACACAAAAAGAAACAGAGACATTTGGACATAATAGAGACAATCGGAGCTTATATTGAGCAAACCCATCGCTTCGATATAGTGTAGATTGATAACAGACATGCGCAAAAATTATTAGTACCAAGTGAAAGTACCGTTATTTGATATATACAAGTTTATTTTGTAAACAACCTTACTACAGTACCACGTGACTATTAGTGTCATAAAGACCTTAAGACCAGACCAGACCTATTAACAATTTGTAATCTTTATGTATCTGATAGTGATAATAAAGTATCTGACCATCTATGGAGTATTGCCTTCAGGCTTCTGCCTAAGCTCAATCCCTGTGGACGAACCGTACACGACAGTTCGCCAGACATGAAGGGACGATGTAGCACACATGGTGTTGCGCATCCGACCCTCCTGTTACGCTTGGCTAAGACGGAGCAAGTGAGCAGCTTATGAAGCTTTCAGGGCTTTAGTCTCATTTACTCGCCATTGAATATCAATGAATATACAAAAATGGCTTATGTTTATGATGTTAATCGTATTGGGAAATTACATTAAACTGTTTTAAAATAATGTTGAAAACTCTACTCCAAAGGTCGTCTGTCAAAATGAGTTTTTCAAAAAATTCAACTGTAACACAAAACGAAAATATACTTTTGTGCTTCAAAATTTATATTTTACTGTACTTAAAATTCCATTTTTTTACAAATATTTTGTTTGTAATAAATCTTAGGTAAAAAACGAAAATGTTGGTCAATGATTGTTCAAATGTCAAAAAAGGTTATTCCATTTAAGTTCGTTTCATCAAATTCTGTCAATTTCGTATTTTTTTCAAAGATGGCTGCGCCCATTAAGAAAACAGTTGAACTTTTTTATGATGTTGTTTCGCCTTATTCCTGGTTTGCCTTTGAGGTAAAATAATATTTATAGATACTACATATGAACAATATTATTTTAAACAATTTGAATGATAATTGATGTGCTGTCATTGTTTTTATTGGGCTGAATAAGACATTGAATCACAGCCACAGACACAGGAACTTTGGCTTTGTCATGTTTGTTGAGTTCAAAATATTATAACCATTAATAACAAAAACTAAGGCTTCAAAGTACACTATCAGAACTTCCTAGTACCATGCGCCAGAACACAGCTGTATCAATACTCTGACATTCTTCCTAGATGGAATTAAGATCCATGGCAGTTCCCTCGAAACCTTTAAGGTTCTTCTAAATGAAAAATGGCTGCCATGTATTGTCAATACAAAACTTTTAAAAAATACACAGATTGGGCAAATGATGTAATTTGTTCAAAACTTGTCTAATAAGATTAAACTTACCATGTCCAAGAGCAAGCTAGCATTTAAAATCCCACAATGAGTCTTAATTTTATTTTATTTACATAAATATGTAAGGTGTGTCTGATTACTATCCTACTGTTCGAGCACACCAGTGATTTTTCTAGCGCTCGTCACTTTCGTCAATGGCGAAAAGATATTTTATTTGACGAAAAATTTTCAAACCAATTTCGCCACTTTAATTTTCAAAAATGTAGAAAATTTTCGTCCTTTTTTACGATAATCAGTTAAATCTTTCGTCATTTTCGTGTAATTCAAATTGACAACAGATTTTACTATGAAGCCCTATTGATTTATGACCCAAGCTGTCTGCATAAACACCCGGAGGCCGGATATGTTTTTACAGTTAATTAAATGTTAATTGTTTGAATAAAACATAATAACAGGTGCTTGACCATCGATGATTGATTTCGAAATCAATCATGAATGAAATATACTTGACCAATCAGGAGAAAGTTTATTTTTATATCAGCTGAAAAATATTGATTTGTTTGTCAACCCACGTGCTCTGACCATGTTGACCAAATGATAATTCTTGCGTAAATATCACAAAAACTTAGAAGTAAACATAGATGAAAGGATTTACCTTCATGAAACTATTTTATTAAGAACATCCTGTAATCCAAAAACATCCTTTTTTGTGCATTAAAAGGAGATCAGATGAAAAGACATTTGTTTACATTTTTACGATCTCCTTCTTCTTCCTTTTATTACCCTCCTTAGATAGGAGCACCTCCATTTCAGCGGAGGTGAAGTGGAGTTCCAATGATTTTGAGTTAAGAAATTGTTTTGTTTTGTTTAATAACCTGGAGCCACCTTAACACTAAACTAAATTTGTAGAGCTCCTTTATAGGACATGAAGGATGTTCTGTTTTGTTGTCTGTATATTCCTCCTTTTAGGGACCAACAAAACTGCTTCTTCAAATGAGAAAAAAGAAAGACTTTATGTGTGCTTTTAGCTTTCTATGAGCATGTTAAACTTGATGAGTAATACATATTTTCCCTTAATTTGTAAAAAAAGGTGGTGGGGTGTTATCATTTTGTTTTACCTAAAATATTAAAGGCAAAGAATCTGCAGTACATTAAGTATGATTAAAAGGGGGAAAATCAATTCAACAAATGTTTAGATATATTTTATTGAACATGATAATAACTGGTGTTACCTGTGTCCTGTCCATGGTACTGAAATTATAATATACATAGCTATAACATGCACATATAGAAATTCAAGTATTGGTATTTTTGCTTCAACCAGACTGCCAGAAGCAAACATGGTTATGGATTATTAGGTCGCACATTTTGGTCGACCGCTAAAGTGACTAAAGCCCTCAAAATCCTGGAAAAAACCCTGGCACACCCTTACAAATATTAAATATTTTACCTTTAAAGACAGTTTGTATATCTAATTATTTCTAGCTTGCTTTAGATAAGATTGTAAAACATTCATTTCAATATAATTTTAGCAAAAAACATATTTTATTTTGGCTATGTATTTTTTGAAAGTTTTGTATTGACAATGCACGACAGCATCAGGGGGAGGTCCCATAACGTAGGATGTGATTTCAGGTCTGTCGCTCACCTACTTCCTGTTTACTAACTTAGTAAATTTTTGACAATAATGTCCAATAGTAGAAAATTTTCGTAACAGTTTTCTCAGCAACTATTAATCACAGCCACTTGATATTTAGTATTCAGCATCAGGGGGAGGTCCCATAACGTGGGATGCGATTTCAGGTCTGTCCCTCATCTACTTCCTGTTTACTGACTAAGTTAATTTTTGACAATAATGTCCAATAGTAGAAAATTTTCGTAACAGTTTTCTTAGCAACTACTAATCACAGCCTCTTGATATTTGGTAGTACTCCACAATTAGGATTTTTTCACAGTATTGTTTTCGTATGTGGCCCCTGTGAACTTTTTTGTTAAATGAAAATATTGATTCGTTTTGGTCTTAAAACAAGACAAATAAAAAATCTGGACCCGTTATATAAAAATTACGATCCACGGTTATTGTTTTAAAGAATAATTTCGAAAAAATCAATACCAATGATCATAAAGCGTCGCATCCGGCTGTGCATGGTGACCAGCGGATGGGCTTAAATTTAAATGTGCTATTTTTAGATTTTTAAGTTTGAAAAATTTTAGCGGAAAAAAGAGCCGAAGTCGGATAGGTTTATTTGGTCTTAAAAGAAAGGACTGTTTTCGTGCTTTCATTTCATACATGTTACGTTTCACCTAAACCGAAAGCTCGACTACTGGCAACGTTAAAAAAAAAGGACAAAACCCCGATTTTTGCGTATTTTTGTCCCCAAATTTTTGATAAATGTTAAGAGTTGCTAGGGGCAACGAGTACAACAAAGAAACCAAATACGGCACTAAACACGACTAAACATGCCCGGAGTTTGGAACACCACCTAGTTTAAAGTGCAAATAGCAGTTTAAGCGATTACAAGAACCCTGGACAAAATAGTCAACGTCGAGCACATGCAAAAATGAGCTTAATAAATTAATTGTGGAGTACTACATTTAGTATGCAGCATCAACAAGGGCTCCCAAAACGTGGGATGTGATTTCAGGTCTGTCGCTCACCTACTTCTTGTTAAACGAAATCCGGCCATTTCTGTCTTTGACCCATTTTTTTTATATATTTATTTATTATTGACATGATTGATGTTATATCTTATTGACAGGTATTAACAAGATACAGAACAGTATGGCCTAATGTGAACCTGAAGTTAAGACCATTTTTCTTAGGAGGAGTAATGAATGAATCAGGTTAGTAGTTCAGCGAGAAGAATTTCTTTCATTCCATTTTTATCATTGTAAATATTCTACTTTTTATACGACCGCAAAATTTTTGCGATCGTATAATGTTATGGCGATGTTGTTGTCGTCGTCGTCGGTGTCGTCGTCGTCGTCGTCGTCGTCTGTGGACACTTTGGTTTCCATGCGATAACTTGAGTAAATATTGACCGAATGTTATGAAATTTTGATATGATGTTTGTTACCACTTAAGGAAGGTTGGTATTGTATTTGGGGGTTGTGGTCCCTATCATTTTAGAAAAAAGGGCCAAAAAGGGCTAAAACGGGTGTATTGACAAAACTGTTGTAAAATGTTTATTATTCATTCGATTTTGATAATTCTTTTTTTATTTAATTCATCATTAAATTCTGTCAACAAAATGTGTCAATGGTTTTTATATATTTTGCACTGTTACATTGATACTGGGGGTCAAAAAGGGGCCACACCCAAAAAATTGACTTTTTTATTTGTGGTCCGATTTTCAAAATCTTTTTTTCATTGGAATCCTTGTGAAAATCCCTGTCTGCGTTTTTCAATCAGATTTGCAATAGCTCTTACCGTTTTTGAGAAATTAGGGGTCAAAGGGGCCAAAAACGCCATTTTTAAAAGTTTGTCAATGCAAATAGTTTTATACCAAAAATTAAGTTGTAGTGGGCCTGCCAATTGTTATGAAGTTTATATATGATGATTATATTCACTAGAGGAATCTTGGTTTTGTATTTGGGGTTTGTGGCCCCTACTGTTTTAGAAAAAAGGGCCAAAAAGGGCTAAAACAGGTGTATTGACAAAAATGTTGTAGAATGTTTATTATTCAATAGATTTTGAAAATTCTTTCTTAGTTGAATTCATCATTAAATTCTGTCAACAAAATGTGTCAATAATTTTGATATGTATTTCACCATTACATTGTTACAGGGGGCTAAAGACAGGCCACGCCCATAAAATCAACTTTTTTATTTGTGGTCCGATTTTCAAAATCTTTTTTTCATCGGATTCCATGTACACAATTTCCTATTATTTTTTATCGGATTAGCAATATCTTTTACCATTTTTGAGGAATTAGGGGTCAAAGGGCCAAAATTGTAAATTAATACATGTATAGAAATAAGGCTTTTTGTATAAGATGTTAATGTAAATATATTTGTCAAAAATGCATTTCTAAGTCCACCACAGGATGCATGTGTCAAAAAGCTTTGTAAGTCCACCATGGGCTTCATGTGACTAAAGCAATGGACTATCCATATTGGGCCTCCAATGTACAGGGTTCAACTTGTTGCGGTCGTATCATGCTGCGCTCGGCGTAGCTTTTTATTAGATCAATGGCTTTCTACACCAATATTCAGATCAAGAATGCCTCTATTCACATATAAAACTTTGGGGAAAAAAAGAACAATTATACTCGAGGTCACCCTTTAGTGTTTATACAGAAATGTATTAATTTACATATATGTAATCATTAAAGTACTACCGGTAATTTTTGTTGAAAGCATGTAGGCATTTGCTCTTACATTAATATAAGACTAGTGTGCACAAAATATAAAATATAATATATATACTTGTTTGAATTTTTTAAGCAAATCGACCTCCAGGCTTGGTACCAGCCAAAGCAGCCTACATGATGCATCTTGATCTCCCTAGAATATCACAGTACTACCAGATCCCTCTCAAAGTACCAAAGGTATTCAGTTTTATGTAGTTGCAGACTGATATTTTTTTGAATTTGTATATTGATGAAAATGAAATGACCATTTTGTACAACAAGATCCCTACAAAAGTACCAAAGAGTTGATAATTACATTTGCTTGATTGAAAAAGACTACTAGGAATTTATTATGTTTTTTTTAATACATTTGTTCTGGTCTAACAGCAGATTACTTGCTAAACAATTAGCCATTTATGTTTTTATGCAGAGTATTTTTAAAACAGTTTTTTTTTCTATAAGCTTATCCTCAGTTTATGAAACTGTTTTCAGGATCCATCTGAAGTCATGTTTACAAAAGGATCCCTTTCGGCCATGAGATTCCTGACAGCTATAGACATGGAACATCCTGAATACACTGAAGATGTCTCCAGAGAATTATGGATGAGGGCTTGGAGTAAGGTGAGATCTCATTGGTCCTCATTATAGATAGGGGTTTGAGTAAGGTGAGATCTCATTGGTTGATTTATTTTAGATGATTGCTCAGAATAAGATGGAATTTAAATGATTACATAATCCCCCTTCTCGAAAAATGGATGTGTGGTTTCATTGTTATAGGGATGTTTTTCCATATATGAAGTTTTCTGTTCTTCTGTGTATTGGATGATACTTGGGATACCAAATTCTTATCTGCAACTCCACTTGCTACTCAATTGATTTTGGCTTAGTTTCATGAATTGCAAAACCAAATTATAAGATGTAATACTGTAAACAGGGAAATGTATGCGATGTTTTGATTTCACAGTAGGATGACTGAATTTTAGTTTGCACAGTTTTAAATTAGCAATAGAATGTTATTGTACATAAACTACAATAGAAGAAAAATATATTCACGCCGTTTAATTTTTGCGCTACCGATGTCAACCCCGAAAACTTAACTGCGGGGAAAATTTCCTGGTTTACGGTATTGGATAGCAGTGAAAATATTTTTTTATATCAGGTTTTTTTATACGACCGCAAAAAATTTGCGGACGTATTATGGTATGATGCTGTCGTTGTCGTCATCGTCGTCGTTGTCGTCGTTGTCGGTGTCTGTTAACTTTTTAGTGTTTCCACAATAACTTTAGTTCCAGTTATCCGATTGCTATGAAACTTTACAATGATG
Organism: Arcuatula senhousia; assembly: GCA_963971305.1. Taxonomy (NCBI): domain Eukaryota; kingdom Metazoa; phylum Mollusca; class Bivalvia; order Mytilida; family Mytilidae; genus Arcuatula; species Arcuatula senhousia. The sequence continues at coordinate 17,825,527 of OZ020316.1, read as the reverse complement.
TTCCTTACCATAAAAGGATGAATGGGATTGATTTTGGGGGTCCCCCCATTTTTCGTTTAGAAATTAGGGGCCAAAAAAGGGCCAAAAATACTACTTTTTTGTTTGTTTCCACAATAACTTCAGTTCTAGTTATCCAATTGCTATGAAATTTGACAGTAATGTTCCTTACCATACAAGGATGAATGGGATTGATTTTGGGGGTCCCCCCTTTTTTTGTTTCGAAATTAGGGGCCCAAAAGGGGCAAAAAATTCAAATATTTTACTTGTTTCCACCATAACTTTGGTCCTAGTTGGCCTATTGCTGTGAAATTTGTCAAGAATGTTTCTTACATAAAGAATGAACCTGATGAATTTTTGCACCCCCTTTTTCTCCGTTGTGTAATTAGGGGCCAAAAGGGGCCAAAATAAAAACTTTTTTATTTGTGGTCCGATTTTGAAAATTTTTTTTGCATGTTTGTTCTTGTCAAATAGCAGATACAAAATTAAGAATTAATTTTTGCGACCCCCCTTTTTTCCCCTATTTCATAATTAGGGGCCAAATGGGGCCAAAATCGAAACTTTTATTTGTGGTCCGATTTTGAAATTTTTTTAGCTAGTTTATTTTTGTCAAGTAGCGAATCCAAATTTGAGAATTTATTTTTGCGACCCCCACCCCTTTTTCACCTGTTACGTAATAAGGGGCTAAAAGGGGCTGAAAGCGAAACTTTTTTAATTCTTGTCCGATTTTGATAATTTTTTTTGCAAGTTTATTCTTGTCAAGTAGCAGATATATTTTTGTGTCCTCTTTTTTACTGTTACGTTATTAGGGACCAAAAGGGGCCAAAATTGTAACTTTTTTATTTTTGGTCCGATTTTGAAATTTTTTTTTGCATGTTTGTTCTTGTCAAATAGTGGATACAAAATTAAGAATTAATTTTTGCGACCCCCCCTTTTTTCCCCTATTACGTAATTAGGGGCCAAATGGGGCCAAAATTGAAACTTTTTTATTTGTGGTCCGATTTTGAAATTTTTTTTGCTAGTTTATTTTTGTCAAGTAGCGAATCCAAATTTGAGAATTTATTTTTGCGACCCCCACCCCTTTTTCACCTGTTACGTAATAAGGGGCTGAAAGGGGCCGAAAGTGAAACTTTTTTAATTCTTGTCCGATTTTGATAATTTTTTTTGCAAGTTTATTCTTGTCAAGTAGCAGATATATTTTTGTGTCCCCTTTTTTTACTGTTACGTTATTAGGGACCAAAAGGGGCCAAAATTGTAACTTTTTTATTTCTGGTCCGATTTTGAAAAAAATTTTTTCATGTTTGTTCTTGTCAAATAGCGAATACAAAATTATGAATTCATTTTTTTGACCCCCCCTTTTTCCCCCTTTTACGTAATTAGGGGCCAAATGGTGCTTTTTTATTTGTGGTCCGATTTTGAATTTTTTTTTGCAAATTTATTCTTGTCAGGTAGCGATTCTAAATTTAAGAATAAATTTTGGGGGCTGTATTCATAATTTTAAGAAAATTCTGGTTCGATTTTTAATTTTTTCCCCAAACATTATTCTTTTAAAGAGTAGAATACAACATTCAAAATTTATATTTTTACCCCCTGGGTCGAAAGTCCATCAGAGAAGCATGTGTCAAAAACCTTTGTCAGTCCACCATGGGCTTCATGTGTCCAGAACAATAGACTATCCATATTAGGCCTAAAACGTACAGAGTTCAACATGTTGCGGTCGTATCATGCTGCGCTCGGCGAAGCTTTTTATTTGCAACTATTTGTTACAAATTAATATATGCAGCATCAATACATACAAGACCCTTACTTAACATTTGTACTTGTAGAATTCCTGTCATTTTTGTCTTGACTAATTTTCTTTCTTTATGTTAAACAGGACCAAGGTATATTTGATGCTAATGATTTTATGGAGGTAAGTAAGCTAATTTCAATACCACTGGAGTTTAAAAGAATTAGGATTCCACATCAAGGGTGCAGAAACCTATATACTTCACTTTGTTTGTCGCTCTATCTGTCCATCAGATAATTTGTGAACAACAAAACTAAGCTATAAAAGATACAAATCTTGAATTTTACAATGTATTAAGCAGAAGATAATGAGATGTGGAATAAGTGTATGGGACACAATTAGCCTATAATATTAACGACAATCAATGGAAAACAGCCAGCAGTCTTCAATGTGACTAGTATTACATGTCTTACATACAGTAAAAGAGCTCACTGTGTAATTATTACATGGATTAATTGGCCCTTGTTCTGACGTTTGGGCAAATAAAATTTGCAATTTTACTTCATGAAAAATTTAAAGTAGAAATGATACCTTGGCTTGACTGAACTTTTTCAAAGTCCACCAAGCTATATCAAGATATACAAACTTATTATGTTGGTAGACATTATTTATGAAAGGAGATGGAGTAAATGAACATGAGACCATATGTTAGCTCCAACTGCAATTGATTTTTATGAGCTGTATGGCCATTTCGGAGAATAATTCTGCATCAGCAGCACTAGGACCCAAACAAAGGAAATCCATGATTCAAAGATGTTCAAAATACTTAAAACCAAACGAAATCATGTATATTACAGTTAGTCTTTTAGTCTATTTCCCGTAATTAACCAAACTCTTAATGCTAAACTTGAGGTGGCTAGAAAAATTGGAATGAATTTAACCAAACTCTTAATACTAAACTTTAGGTAGGTAGAAAAATTGGAATGAATTTAACCAAACTCTTAATACTAAACTTTAGGTAGCTAGAAAAATTTGAATGAATTTAACCAAACTCTTAATACTTAACTTTAGGTAGCTAGAAAAATTGGAATGAATGAAGAGATAGCCAAGAATGCTTTAGCCAGACTGAGAGATGATGCTGTCAAGAACAGATTAAAACAAAACACTACAGAAGCTTTAAGTTATGGGGTAGGTATGCAATCTCACATGGTACGGTACAAGAATATTTTCTTCTGGATACAAATTATCAATGGTTTTATATTAAATGCAACAAATTGTAGAGCATAATACATGTATAGAGTTTTATCTGTGGATTTGTATCCTACATGTATGTCGTCTTGCAGCATTACAAAACATTTCCTCCACAGATCTTTTGGGAAAGTACATGAAAATCCCCTTGATATCTGGAATGTTGCTTGACCCTAAGGCATATGAATTACAATTTGTAGTACAATGTATATGGTGTAAATTGGTTTTATGTAGAAATCATATACTTTCTGTTTATCCTATATTGAAAGCCCAGAAAATCTACATGTACATTGCAATTTATAACAAGTTTTTTGAATAAGTAAATTAATATATTTCAGATAGTATAACAGAACATGAAAATATTTTTTTTTTGGCTTTCAATGTGTTGATTTCAATCTTCTATATCACATAAGAGGTAACTTACTGTGGATTCCTTTAATTACCCCAGTATTTTCGTGGATACCAATTTTTGTGGTTTGATGAAATCAAATTAGTTTGTGAATTCTTAAATTCATGATTCAGAGGTCTGCAGCATAAAGATCAATGTTTAATTTCCTTTACGTGGGATATCAAATTTATTGGATAAAGACCACACAGGAAAACCACAAAAAATGATACCCCATGAAAAATAATGAAAGCACAGTATAGGATAACTGGGGAAGGGTGAATTCTAAAGATAAGATTTTTAGAATTTAGAAACAAAATGTAGTACTTAAAGAAGCTTTCGAATGGAATTGATTTACTTTCTTTTACAATTAATTTCAGTGTACAAAAAAGTTATGTTAGCTTAAACCTACAGAGAAAATGTCAAAGATTTAATACATGTTTCCTTGATAAAGATGGGCAACTTCTGCATAAAGTTCTTTTTTAACTATAAATATCTGTTTAATCAAAGTGTGTCATACCCTCTTTTCCAGACTTTTGGATCACCTACAATTATTGCTCATGTTAATGGCAAGAAAGAGTTTATATTTGGTTCTGATCGATTTCCTATTTTGGCCATGGTATTAGGTATGTATAGTCCATTTTAGAAACTACTTTCCAGACGCACGGACCCAAGAAATCTTTTAATTTTGCACCACTGGTTTACTTCTGGGTCAGCCTCGCCATTGAAAATTTGTTGAAATTAATAAAAATGGTCAACTTGTTAAAATATTTTATATCTGTATGGCAAAGTTTTAAATTTTAAATACAAGACTTCACTTCAAACCAGTTTATTTGAATCTAGGAGGGGATTTTACGCCATAAACAGATAGGGAAAGATTGATGTTTTCCATAGCTCAATGTGTTCACATCTTGGGCCTAACCACAAAGGGAAACTACTCTTGCAAAAATGAAAATAAAAGAATCGAAATCGGAAAAGGGCTATAGATCAAAGCTGTATGTTTTTATCTCATTATAATCTTGTGTCAATACAAGCCTTACTGGTAGATACTGTAAAGTGTAATTTTGTGATTTCTTTAGATTTGGAAAAATTTATGTTTATATTATCACTTCTTTTTATGCCCCCGCGGCGACATGTCGGGGGGCATTAAGTTTTACTCATGTCCGTCCGTATGTACGTCCGTACGAATTTCCGTCAAGCTTTTCTCAGGAACCGCACACGAGAATGATTTGAAACTTGGTAGGATGGTTGAGTATGACAAACTTTACATCCTAAGCGATTTTGAGACCTGTCAGACATCTACTTCCTGTTTGAGACTGAGGCCAATTTTAAAATATGTTAACATGACTATGAAAATTTCAGTCAAGCTTTTCTCAGGAACCGTACATGAGAATGATTTGAAACTTAGTAAGATGGTTCAGTATGACAAACTATACGTCCTAAGAGATTTTGAGACCTGTCGGACATCAACTTCCTGTTTGGGACTTAGGCTTGTTTTAAAATATGTGAACATGACTATGAAAATTTCCGTCAAGCTTTTCTCAGGACCCGTACACGAGAATGATTTGAAACTCGGTAGGATGGTTCAGTATGACAAACTGTATGTCCTCATCGATTTTGAGACCTGTCGGACATCTACTTCCAGTTTGGGACTTAGGCTTGTTTTAAAATATGTGAACATGACTATGAAAATTTCCGTCAAGCTTTTCTCAGGACCCGTACACGAGAATGATTTGAAACATGGTAGGATGGTTCAGTATGACAAACTGTATGTCCTAAGCGATTTTGAGACCTGTCAGACATCTACTTCCTGTTTTGGACTTGGGCCAATGTTAAAATATGTGAACATGACTATGAAAATTTCCGTCAAGCTTTTTTCAGGAACCGTACATGAGAATGATTTGAAACTTGTTAGGATGGTTGAGTATGACAAACTTTATGTCCTAAGAGATTTTGAGACCTGTTGGACATCTACTTCCTGTTTTGGACTAAGGCCAATTTTAAAATATGTGAACATGACTATGAAAATCTGTACATGAGAATGATTTGAAACTTGGTAGGATGGTTGAGTATGACAAACTATACATCCTAAGAGATTTTGAGACCTGTCGGACATCTAGGTCCTGTTTTGGACTAAGGCCAATGTTAAAACTGTGAAAATTTCCATCATGCTTTTCTGAGGAACTGTATACCAGAATGTTTTTGAACTTGGTAGGATGGTTCAGTATGACAAACTGTATGTCCTAAGCAATTTTCAGACCTGTCAAAAATCTACTTCCTGTTTGGGGTCAGCCGGGGCATCCGTGTCCCATGGACGCATTCTTTCTTTATTTTAGTATGTTTTAAATTTTAAATCTCTGTGTTGGTCATGAATATATTTAAATAATGAATTAAATCTTATCAATAGTATGTCAGATCCCTGTGTGCTCTTTACACCTATACATGATGAATTAAGCTTAAATCTTTGTGCAATAGAAAAAATACACATAGCAGCAACCATGTCAGAATTCCATAAGATACATAATAACAAAACTGCAGAAATGGGATAGTCGCAGTCATAAATGTCCAAGCAGAAAAGACAAAACAAGGCAAAGACACACCAGAAACTGATGATTACAATGGTACTGACTTGATACAGGAATTTCAAAAGAAATTAAATAAAAAAGATGGGTAAAAACCCAGCAGACCAAACCTCTATCTTTTTTTGCAATCTAGGAGTATTGAAGTAACACTGTTGCAGATTTTTTTCTTGAGATCATATACAGGTCTAGTTGTCTCAATCAAGTGCTAATATGCTGAAATGGCTTTTTAAATCCAAAAAAAAAATAAGGAATGGGACTCCATGTAAAACAAAATGAAGATGCATTATTAGTATAAGTAGCTACAAATTATCTTTATATGCTGCACTTTTAATTCATTGTATTTTTCACTATTAACATCGGATATCCTTGAAAATCTGTTGATTTTTGTTGCACCTGTGAGAGGAGCTAGACATAGGTGTTACTTAACCACCAGCAGCAGTGTTACATTTTAATGTTTAAGTTTTATGAGCTCTTCAAGAACTACAGTATATGTGCTAAATTAATGAAACTTGATATGCATATGACGCAGTAGAAGCTTATCACAGCTGCACCCCATCTTTTGACCTTGATTTTCTGGTTGAGTGACTGACAATTTTGAATGCATAACAAAAGCAATTAATGTTCATATCTTTATGTGCAAAAACTATACGTCATAGGTTAAAATACTTGATATGCTTATATATCAGTGCTAGAATGTTATAGCAGCATTTTCATCTGTTGAACCTTAACATTGGTAAAAACCAGTTGATAAAAGTCAGGGTTGCCACACATCCTTGAAACCTGGAAAAACCCTTGAATTTCCTTTGTCAGTTCAAGGTCCTGGAAAAGACCTTGAATTTTGAAAAAAATGAAAATATCCTTGAAAAACCCTGGAATTTGATAGTTCCACAATCAAAGGTTCATCATTGAACTGTTTAACAAAAAACTTCATCGGGGAACTGAAATTTTGTCAACTATTTTCATCCTTGAAAATGACTTAAATACCCTTGAAAAGTCCTGGAAAACTCTTGAATTTTGCAACAACAAAAAAGTGGCAACCCTGAAAAGTTGATAGTTTTCATTGGTAATTTTGGGGAATGTAAGCTCAGGTATTTTTTTTTCTCAATAATAAATTAATGACTGCAGTGTAATGGAATAACAAGGTATTCCAATAGTGCTCACTAAGCAGGTGAGGCATACTTATTTTTTAACGCTGTGTTTTTGTTATATTCTGTAATTTTCTCCTCATGCATTAATAGTAATGAACAAATCAAAGAAAGTAGATGGGCATACAGTGTTTGAGTCTGTTTGTGAGATGGGGCATTGTCTTTTTGAGATATTTTATACCCCCACTCGTAAGAGAGGTGGCTATATTGCAATCACCTTGTCCGTCTGTCTGTCTGTCCGACTGTCCCTCTGGTTCAATTTCTCTTCTTCTACTGGATGGATTGGTTTCAAATTTGGTACACAGCTTTAGCATGATGAGTTATACCCAGCTTCCCCTTTCCAGGTCAGTCCATCATCTGCTTCCTGTTTTCCGAGCCAACTTAGACTTTTTTAGGGCTAAAAATTTGAAATGTGAAATTTTTAGTAACAATTTTCTTGGCTTCTTCTGGATGGATTGGTTTCAAATTTGGTACACAGCTTCAACATGATGAGTTATACCATGCCTCCCCTTTCCAGGTCAGTCCATCTTCTAATTCCTGTTTTCCAAGCGGACTTAAACTTTTTTAGGGATGTGAAATTTTTTGTAACAATTTTCTCAGCTTCTACTGAATGGATTGGTTTCAAATTTGGTACACAGCTTCAGCATGATGAGTTATACAGTGCCTCCCCTTTCCAGGTCTGTCCATCATCTATTTCCTGTTTTCCGAGCCGACTTAGACTTTTTAGGGTAAACAATTTGAAATGTGAATTTTTTGTAACAGATTTCTTGGCTTCTACTGGATGGATTGGTTTCAAATTCAGTACACAGCTTCAGCATGATTAGTTATACCCAGCTTCCCCTTTCAAGTCAGTCCATCATCTACTTCCTGTTTTCCGAGCCAACTTTGACTTTTAATGGGTCAAAAATAGACAATTTTTCGTAACAGATTTCTCGGCTCCTTTAGAAGGGATTGGTTTCAAATTTGGTAAACCACTTTAGCATGATGAGTTATATTGTGTGTCCCCTTTACAGGTCAGTTGGTCATCTACTTCCTGTTTTCTGAATGGTCGAGTGGGGGTATGCTTAGCATGACTAAGTGCAACCCCTTGTTTGTTCCTCCGGTAAGTCTGATATAGTTTTCAAAAGAGGTGAAATTGTATACAAATTATTTGGTTGTTTTTATATTTTTTCTCCCCCAACTCTTTTTTTTTTATAATGTAAGTCTTAATTGTTTTTTTTTCTATTTCGCTTAGGTGAGGAATGGAAAGGACCACAAACAGAACTTAATAGATGTAAATTATAATCTGTTGTTGTGATTCTACTGTGATATACCTGATAAGTCCTGATTGTTGTGATTTGAATGAATGTTATCCTGATTCTGAAGTGCTTAATCAAGATTCATGCTGTGATTCCAAGCATTCATGATTCTAGCATGATAAGACTGATTGGTTATGTGATTTTTATGATTTGAAGGGAAGTAATACCTCTGGACACACATATAAGCAGTTATGATCAATTGAGTGAGGATGAATTCATGTAAGAAGCAAAGAGGCACCAATTAATGTTGTTTGCTTTGTAAAATTGAGTTCACGAAACCAATTTGAACTTTAATTCCCAATTTTATTTAATTATAAGCAATAACATCAGAATGAAGGTCAAAATTAAAATTATTTGATTATTTGATGTTAAACTTTTAACATGTTTAGAGTCTTTATATTTTTAATATTAAGTTTGTTGAAATATTTTAAACATTAGAATGGGTACCATGCATTTTTAGACAAATTTATTGAATACAAATGCAGACAAATACTTTTTTAAGTTAAAAAAAAAAACTAAACTCACCATATTAGTATGAAGTACTAGTATGTAGTGCTGGTAAAATGAATTTTATTTATTTGTTTTATATTTGTTACCGTAGATATGTAATTTATATTTTTATATGAATAATTATCAATGAAAGAATTGTATTTGTGTTTAATTGCTCCCTTATGAGAGTACCAATGGCACAATTGTAAATGTTCTAATAGATGCTAAAGAGATGTGGAATAAGTATACGTGACACTATCAACCTAAAGAAATGGCAATTCATAAAATCACAATGGAAAACAGCCAGCAGTTTTCAACATGACCAGAGGTCCCTGCTCGCCATCTTGCATTGGCCCATGACTTAAAATACAGTACATAAGATTCAAAACCAATTCCAAAATTATCAACAAAAGACCATTTTCTGGACAGAGAACAATAAACAAAAAGAAGACCGAGACAAACAAAAGCTTTGACAGAGTGTGAAAGGGCCCAGACTAAGTCAATAGACAAAAAGAGCAAAACAATTAAAACATTCTGCACAACGTAACCGAAAAACACATACAACAACTACAGTGCAATCAGCAGTGAAAATAAAACAAGGTTGAACTCAGGTACGTGTTCCTTAACCAGGTGTGTTCACGCCAATGTATCGACTGTAAACTGCCAGTAATGTTGAGACAATAATATAAATATCACCTGTATATGAGATTCTGTGTCAGGGTCATATTTGTAAAGGATATATTTCTTTTCTTAAAAACATAGACTTTCTAGACCTATTTATTTCAACAGGTGTGATGCAAATCTAAATTTATATGACATGTATATATGTACACTTGCACGTACATGACACATATTTTCAGCTAATTACCTACATAAACATTATAAAAACATTAGACCTTCTATCTTGTTATCATTTGTAAATACCATTTTCCTTTAGGGGAGCATAAATGTAATTTTAGAAATACAGATGAAATGGGAAAGTCTAAAATTTGAAATAGGAACCAGAAAAACTGTGACTGCCAACTCACAAATAAGTACTCCTTTGTAGTTGAATGCAAGTACATGGTTTGCTTTGAAAATATTTTGATCAAATTTTAAAATAGGAGGTGCACATCTACATAATGATAATGCGTGAAAGCTTCATGAAAATCCATTAGGGGTTAAAGAGGAGTAGCAGATAAGAGACGGGTAACCCCTGGTCATCCAATGGCTAAGTCCATGTTTTGTCATGGGAAACCCCCAAAAATATTTGACCAATTTTTGGCCGGATTTCACTAGTGAAAATCCGGGTTATAAAATGGTAAATGTCGGGCGACAGGTAAAATTGCTTTCGTAACAGTTTTTAGCTCACCTGACCCGAAGGGTCAAGTGAGCTATTGTCATCGCCATCCGTCTGTTGTCCGTCCGTTGTCCGTCCGTCGTCAATCGTCCGTCGTCCGTCCGTTACTTTTTCAAAAATCTTCTTCTCTGAAACCACTGAATGGAATTTTTCAAAACTTGGTCCAAGTATTAATTAGGGCATGATGTTCAAAAATTGTGTTCGGCTTTATGATTTGATAACAAACATGGCCGCTGTTACTAAAAATAGAACATAGGGTAAAATCACATTCAAAGACTTATAACTTGAAAACTAGAACAGATAGAAAAAATCTGAAGGACTTTAGGCTCTTCAGAATCAAAAGCTCTACAAAAGTCTCCATTGGGTCAAAGTTGTCAGATGACCCCTAATAGGGGTTATGGTCCTTTTAAGGTCAAAAATAGCGTTTTTTCATGTTTTTGCCCTATAGAATGAAAACTATTGCAGATAGAGAAAAGCTGTGCCTGCTAAAATGTTCAGCTCATCAAGCTCTACAAAAGTCTCCATTGGGTCGAAGTTGTCAGATGACCCCTAATTGGGGTTATGGCCCTTTTAAGGTCAAAAATAGCGTTTTTTTTCATGTTTTTGCCCTATAGAATGAAAATTATTGCAGATAGAGAAAAGCTGTTGCCTGCTAAAATGTTCAGCTCATTAACCTCTACAAAAGTCTCCATTGGGTCGAAGTTGTTAGATGACCCCTAATTGGGGTTATGGCCCTTTTAAGGTCAAAAATAGCGTTTTTTCATGTTTTTGCCCTAGAATGAAAACTATTGCAGATAGAGAAAAGCTGTTGCCTGCTAAAATGTTCAGCTTATTAAGCTCTCCAAATGTTTCCATTGGGTCCAAGTTGTCAGATGACCCCTAATAGGGGTTATGGCCTTTTTAAGGTCAAAAATAGCGTTTTTTCATGTTTTTGCCCTATAGAATGAAAACTATTGCAGATAGAGAAAAGCTGTTGCCTGCTAAAATGTTCAGCTTATTAACCTCTACAAAAGTCTCCATTGGGTCCAGGTTGTCAGATGACCCCTAATAGGGGTTATGGCCCTTATAAGGTCAAAAATAGCGTTTTTTCATGTTTTTGCCCTAAAGAATGAAAACTATTGCAGATAGAGAAAAGGTGTTGCTTGCTTAAATGTTTAGCTCATTATGCTTTACAAAAGTCTCAATAGGGATGAAGTTGTCAGATAAGCTGTTATAGGAGTAATGGCCCTTTTAAGGTCAAAAATAGTGTTTTTTCATGTTTTTTTGCCCTATTGAATGAAAACTATTGCAGATAGAGAAAAGGTGGGGCTTGCTTTAATGTTCAGCTCATTTAGCCTCAAGAAAGTCTCTGTTGTGTCTAAGTTGGGACTTGACCCATTAAAGAAGAGACAATTATGCCTTAATGACCAGGTAAGCGATTCAGGCTCCTGGGAGCCTCTAGTCTCTAGCTACTAATCACAGCTTCTTGATATTTGGTATATATGCAGCATCAGCATGGGCTCCCATAAAGTGGGATTTGATTTCATGCAGCATCAGCATGGGCTCCCATAGAGTGGGATTTGATTTCATGCAGCATCAGCATGGGCTTCAATAACGTGGGATTTGATTGTAGGTTGTGGCTCACCTACTTCGTGGTCAAAAGAAGAAAATTTTCATAACAGTTTTCTCAGCAACTACTAATCACAGCCACTTGGTATACAGCATCATGGTGGGGTCCCATAACATGGGATTTGATTTCAGGCCTGTCGGTCTTCTACTTCCTGTAAAACAAAAACCGGCCATATCTGTCTTTGACCCATTTTTATATGACCGCAAAATTTTGCGATCGTATAATGTTATGGCGATGTCGTTGTTGGCGTAGTTGTTGTCATTGTCGTTTGGGGACATTTGGTTTCCGTGCGATAACTTAAGTAAATATTGACCAATTTTTATCAAATCTTGATATGATGTTTGAAACCACTAGAGGAAGGTTCCTATTGTGTTTGGGGTTGGTGGCCCCTACCGTTTTAGAAAAAAGGGCCAAAAGGGGCTAAAACAGGTGTATTGACAAAACTGTTGTAGAATGTTTATTATTCATTTGATTTTGAAAATTCTTTTTTTATTGAATTCCTCATTAAATTCTGTCAACAAAATGTGTAAATGGTTTTGATGTATATTGTACCGTTACAGGGGGCCAAAGACGGGACACGCCCAAAAAATCAACTTTTTTATTTGAGGTTCGATTTTCAAATTCTATTTTTCATTGGAATCCTTGTAAAAATCCCTGACTGCATTTTTCTATCAGATTTGCAATATCTCTTACTGTTTTTGAGATATTAGGGGTCGAAGGGGCAAAAAACGCCATTTTTAAAAGTTGGCCAAGGCAAATGAATTTTGCTGTAGTGGGCCAGCCAATTGTTATGAAGTTTAAATATGACGATTATATCCACTTATTGCATTTGTGGTCCTTACTATTTAAAAAAAAAAAAAAGATCAAAAAGGGGCCAAATCGTGTCAAAAATGCCAATGAAATTATAGAAATAAGATTTTTTCTATTAAATTTTAATGTAAATCTATGTTTGTCAAATATGCATTTTTAAGTCCACCACATGATGCATGTGTCAAAAAGCCTTGTAAGTCCACCATGAGCTGCATGTGACCAAAGCAATAGACTTTCCATATTTGGCCACCAATGTACAGGGTTCAACTTTTTGCGGTCGTATCATGCTGCGCCCGGCGTAGCTTTTTATTAAAATTAAGAGGTGCACATCTACATTCATATGTGTCCCGAAAAGAGTCCTGTAATTTTAAATTACTTCAGGGAATATATTGTCTATATAATTGTTCAATTAGTTACATGTTTTAAAATGTTTTGGCCATATGCCTCTTCAGTTTCTTTTCTTTACTGTTGCTTTCTACATCTTGTCTGCTTTCAAACTTCAAATGAAATGAAAATTTCATGAAAATACATCAATAGATCAATGGGCTTAGGAGGAGTAGTGGATAAGAGATGTGTAACCCCTTGTCTTACAATGGCTAGGTCCAGGTTTTGCTATGGGAAATCCCACAAATCATTTTGACCAACTTTTGAAATAGGAGGTTCATATCTACATTATTTCATAAAGATTGTGTGAAAATTTCATGAAAATTCATAAAGGGGTTTAAGAGGAGTTACAGACAAGAGATGGGAACCCTTAGGTGTAACACAAGGACACATGACTGGACAGACAATGACACCCTTATCACTATATATCCCCCACCTTTTCAAGCCGGGGATATAATGATCAATACATGTTTTTTTGGGGGGAATACTTTGAACTTTTTTTCAATAATATTTTACCCCTAATAAGACAACTACGGTTTCAATTCTTTTCCTAACAATACCTTTTGTCATCCAGACTCATCCTGAACCAGGCATGCATGTAAATGTTTTTCTTAATGTATGACAGTTTAAGTAAAGTCACATTACATGTGGTAGTATGTAAAAATGTGTATACTGCAAACTATTTATACAATTTATTGAACTAGTACTTTGTTTGTGTATCGCTGCACTTTCTTAAAATATGTACATGTACCAGTAGATAGTTTGACAAACTAAGGGCCACCGCCCACAGTCTGGCAACAGTCCATGACCATAAATACGTTGTATTTATTACAAACCTATTGGCTAGATAATTACTGATGAGATCCATGGATGGAATCATTGGAATGAATCTACAGACATTCAAAACTACACTGGCTTTTTCTTTGTATTGTTGTTGTAAAGCAGTAAAATTCAAGTATATTTTCCAAGTTTACTACACAGAAATAGTCATCCACATTAAAACGTGTGAATAAGAAGGGGAAGAAACGGGGACTAACATTTCTTCAAGTGTTTTTATTAAATCTTTAAAATATCACAGTGTATATGGTAAAAATGATCACAGAAAGAAAACAATTATCACACAGAAATATAAAATGTCATCAAACAACAAATAGATAAAACAACCAGGTGTTTAATAACAAAAAAAAATATTTTTCCTTATATGGTATTTCCAAAAAAAATTGGTTTTCCTTAAATATGGTATTTCTATAAAAAAATATAGTTGGCACCATAAACATAATACAGCTTGAAGCTTAAAATCAGAATTTTAAAAAAAAAAGTCAGACACAAATTGCATATTAATTAGACACATTGTTAAGCATCTTTCTCGTTGGGAAAAAATAGTGTCAGAGCTTGAAAAGCCTACCATTGAGCAAATATTAAAAAAACAGGTTATCAAGACAAACAAGAGCTAATTCAATATCAAATAAAAAGTACAAGAATTAGAAAATCATTTGTTTAATTTTATAGATTGAAATCATAAACTGTAGTTTAGATTAAACCAAATGAATCACTTTATATTCATAATTTTTAAAACAAGCAAAGATTTTTTATAACAAAGCAAAAGTTCATAATTTGTAAAACAGGCAAAAATCTTGCAACTAAAATTAACTCTTCAAAATCTTAATAACAATCAACAAGCAATAGGTCCTTAAATGCCTTTTAATCCATTTATTATTTTGCTGCTCAAAATAAAAGCCATAAAATAAAGTTTTGTAGGCAATATCCACCAACAATAAATTCCATTATTTACAACAAACTAGCCAAAAAATTCACTTGAGAATAAGCTAGGCTATAAGTTGAATAATACTGAAATATTTACATGTATATAATAATACTTCTAGATTTTTCAAGCAGATGAAATAATAATTCCATACAAATGAATACTAAGTAACACGCATTTAATACTGATAGAAAATGAACAAATATGTATAAATATATATAAATGTAAAATATGCATCTATAAAATTGAGCAAAACAAAGAAATATTAATATGAAACATTAACAAGCTGGTAACAAAGGTGTAAAACCACTAACTAATAATACTCTGTGTGCAAAATTTAACAAATAACTAATTAACTGTGGATCTTA
The DNA here is from genome assembly GCA_963971305.1 of Arcuatula senhousia. NCBI lineage: Eukaryota > Metazoa > Mollusca > Bivalvia > Mytilida > Mytilidae > Arcuatula > Arcuatula senhousia. The sequence goes on along the minus strand of OZ020316.1, from coordinate 17,810,382 downwards.
AATTATCTCCCTTGAAAATCTTTAATTTTTTTCAAGTTTCAGATATTACTCTAGCATTAAAAAATAATAATAAAAAAAAAGTAAATTGACTATTGAAAAAAAAATCACATATTTAGAAAGTTTATTACTTTCTTATATCCATGGATTATAATTAAATATCTTGTCCTATTCATTACTTTTGTTTTATACTTTCTATGAAACATCAAATATGAAAAAACTTTATTTCATTATTTGTTTACCTAATGTCTTTCAATGGGTCCTCGGTTTTTAAAATGAATTTTTTTATTCTTTTGTGACACTGTACATTGAACTTGGAATGAAATGTCCTATATGGGAGATAACTCAAGTTTTTGGTCATATTTAATACTGGTGAGCTATAATACTTGCATAGTAAACCAAACAAAGCCAACACAATATACGCTAATTCTATTCACTTAAAAATCTACTGACATTTTTGAAATAAATGGTTAATAAAAAGCAATTTCTAACAAAAACATCTTTCATCAAAAAAGATATAAAATAATTAAATTCTTTCATATTTTTAAGCATAATAGGGAAATATAAACTTTCTGTTTTTTCTGTTGTTTTTTTTTCAATGAATTTTGAAAATATAAAAAGTATCAAAATTAATACAAACACTTATTGCATTTTCATCAAGAGCAACAAACTTAATATGAAAACATAACTATGATTGCACTCTAAATACATGTACCTACGCATACAAAAAAACACTTACTTAAGATATCTCTTTTTAAATACAATATACGGTATGTATGTGTAAGAAAAATTTGTACATTTTTTTTTAAAGTTATCTCTGGTAAAATAAAACAAAACCAGAGGTTGGTTTAAATGTATTGATGCAAAATGATCTTGACAAGTCTCCTCTCTTTAACAACTTGTTTCAAAATAATTTGAAACCCACAAGTTTTTTAAAACAATTAAATTTGATTAAGTCATTTTTTGAATTTCAGAATATGAAACAAACTATCCATCTTTTGTTTTCTTCTTCTATTCAGTAATAGCAAAGCAAAGACTAGAAATGCATGACATTTAGTAAGTTTTGATATTACACATAAAATTATAACAATGTGGATATACAATGAAAATAAACACACATGTACACCCCTACACGGAAATACAGCATATATAAAAAGTATTTGATGGGTAAAATGATTTGTATAAATAACAAGTAATTGAAGTAAATATGGATAATCATGACGAAACATCATAATCTAAGACTTTAATATTATTCTAAATGCAATGCATTATTTACTTAAAGCTTGGTTAAATAAAAATGATAACAAAACTTTGTACAGCATTCCGGGCAGGAAGAAAAATCAGTATTAATAAGTTTTACATGCATTTGTCATGATTGAAGGTTAATATTGGGAACAAGCTCTTTAAACATTACATACTTCTAATTTATAATATTTGAAATATAGTTTTCATAACTGCAATGCTCCTTATGAGGTCACAGGTGTGATTTCAGGTAGCCGCTCAGGAGATTTGAAGCTTGAACTTCCACGTAGTTTTAAATCTTTGTTGACATTGTTGAAGGGGTGAAGTGACGTGGACTGTGCCTTGGGGATAGCATACCGCACAGAGGTAAAGCATTCCTGTGATGGCTTAACAAAAGAATCTGTATAGGTTGACATGAAGTCACCCTTGGTTTCATCTGCAATCTGTGATGCCCATTTACGCTTCATTGATTCAAACAATCCGAAATTAGTTGGTTGACCTGAAATGGAAAATAGATATATTGATACTTACTACAAAATTATATTGTTTGTGGTATCATAATCTGTTGAATCTTCAATTTCATGAATTGTTCAGAAAATTTAAAGCAAGATCATTTAAAACTATTATTTAACAATTTCATTCTTAGAATTTAAAATGCATCAAAATCATTGTGCATTTGGTCATTATTTAAAAGTTGTTCAATGCACATATCCATTACCCTCTAACAATACCACATTTAATTCTAACTTGATAAAGTTAATTTTTTAAAAACTTCAACATATTCAAGTGATTCTAAATCTTCATGTTAGTCTGTAAATTGCACCCATTTACATATAAACATGATCATGATAAATATAGTTAAAAATCATTGTGAAATATGCAGATAATGTTTTAGTACAATAAACTTAATTTCCCATAAACTTTGTGTTATTCAAGGTATGAAGACATTTTCCTTTACATGTAGTTACTCCAGCCCAAATTAGAAAAAAAAAATAATCATATGGATTAAGTAATATTATATTCTCTTTTCTATATACATGTAGGTACAAGATTAACCTTAAATTAAGAATAAGTGGTGAACATTCTGAATTGTAAGATCTACTAAGTAAATACATGTTTTAAATACATTGGTTACTTATTATTACAAGGAATATATCTGCTGTATCTAAAATCAAAAGATAAGAAACAAATTACCAATAACCTACAATCCTACCTGCGAATATGAAGTCTTCATCTAAGTTATTCATGTATATTATTATTAAACTACATGTAGATACACAAAAAAGGAAAAAAACAAAAACTTTTTTTTTTTAAAAAAGGTCTTCTCTGTCTGATTTCGAAAATGTTAAACACAGGTAAGAACCATTTTGAAGCTACAGTACACCAACAGACATACTGTGACTGAACACCGTGATAGTGGTACACCACTCTTAGAGACATAACAAATATCTTTTTTGTTGTTAAAGATTTTTTAAAAATTCTTATTACATTTTGAAGGAATGATTATACAGAACAATTTCCAAAAAGAATTTTTGAATAATCTTTAACCACAAAAAAGATATTTGTTATGTCTCTAAGAGTGGTGTACCACTATCACGATGTTCAGTCACGGTATGTCTCTTGGGGTACTGTATTCATGCACATAATAATCTTCATGTCATAAATAATGGACACAAACAAATCTTTTTGAACTAATCAAATGTTAATTCGAATAAGAATACACTATTCTCCTCAACATACATGTATACATTTGTAGTACATAGAATATTAAATAATACATAATTTATGATTTAACACATGTATACAATTTACCTTGAAGAGGAAAGTCTGATTTTTCAGGTGCCCATGCTAACTGGTGACCATTCCAATCACGAAGATTAGGTAACGAGTTCTCACGCCACCTGCCATTGTAATTCTCATCATACCAAGATACCATGTTATTAGAATAACTTTTGCCATGATGATGAAACAAATTTTCTGGTCCCATTCCATCATTTCTCAGCAAAGCTTTCCTTCGGACTAAGACATCAGGTCTGTGTCCAGTAAAATTTTTGAAGTCAATTCTGTGGGTGCTGTTGTGCTTTGCATTACCTCTTAAAAACTGAAATTAATTATCAAATTAAATAAGCCTTAAAATGATCAAACAAATTGAGTTTAGGTCCTCTTTAGACTTTAAGCATAACAATTATACATCTAAGACAACAACAAAATTGAAGATTTACCAATACAGATATTATCATGGTCTGTAAAATAACTCTATTACCACCAAACTTGTAAGCGTTGGTTGTATTCCATCATAAAATAAACCATTGCTGTTACACTGTATATCATTTTGACTAGCTACTATAATGTAGCTCTTTTGACATCTTGGATTTGGCGGAGCTACACTCATCCCCATTGCTTGTAACAGAGGAATGGCAAATACATCAGGCGCATTTTTATCCATTAGAACTTAAATATTATTTTAATGAGAAGTCCAGTTAAAATTTTTGAAGACTTAGTGCAATTTATAAGTTTTCGTGAAAAGTCTCTTGATCATGAATTTTATAATGAAGTTCAGGATCAGAATATTGAATATGTTGTTTTATCTAACACATTAATAATTAACTGTGGATTTTTTAAAAATATTTTTACTGAACCTATATACTATCATGATTATTTTGAGTGTTGTTGGTAATTTTAAACCATATTTAGCTTTGTTTGATTGAAGAAAGAAATTCCATTTGAAATAAATGGGACCGCATTGTAGCTCTGCCCAATTGAAGATTTCAAAGGCAAAGGAGCTACATAATACATTATTCAATTTACTATTATGACAATATGCTAGTACATTTGCAGATGTAGAAGTAGATGTTAAAGATATCACATCTTTCTTGGATTTGACCCAGGTGGTCATCTCAGTACAAAAATTTACAATAAAAGAGACGATTTTAATTTTCAAATTCTTAATTTTCCTAATCTACAGAGCAATATACCTACTTCCCCTGCATACGGTGTTTATATTTCACAACTTATTTGATATGCCAGAGCTTGCATGCACACATTTCACAGATTTTTTTTATCAGACACAGATTTCTTCATGATCGACTTTTGTAGCAGGGCTATAAGAAAATATGTCTCATACGATCCTTAAGTTAAAGAAATTCTTTCTTCGTTATCAGCCACTAGTAGAAAAGTTCAAAATTGAGTTAAAAGATATGGTGGTTAATTGTTTTAATTAGTGTTTGACTGGTCTGCTGAAATGAGATGATCACCTCAATATCCCTATTGTGTCTAACAACTATGTTGTGTTCTATAGTCATTACCGAATCCTAAGATCACAATGGAAGAGGGAGGTTTGGTGCCATAAAACCTGGTTTAACCCACCATTTCGTTTGAAATGCCTGTACCTAGTCAGGACCATTGCGATCCACCAATTCTCCGATATGACTGATTCGTTTTTGTCATTTTTTCTGGACTATGAGATTGATCATACTAGTTCAGTAGTTTTTTTTGTTTGTTATTACCTTTATTGAAGAGGAGAATAGTTGAAATTAGAGCTAAAATGTGTGGATCGTTTAACTTTAAGATTAATGTTTTTATCAACGGCAACTAATAAGCTATTATATTTTCAAGTGGCAGTGTGACATTCTTGACACTAGAGTGACTCCATAGTCAGATACATGAAGTCACACTCATTAGTGGGGATATTTATTTGAATAATGTTGATAGTCAGATATGGTCACACTCACAGTCACACAGTGCCACTGCCACTGGGGGTATTTATTTGAATAATGTGTACTTACTGTGTATCTATCTTCACCCCAGTTTCCTATCAGTACACCAGGCGAAAACTTTTGTTCTATTCTCCATCCAGGCATTGACCACTTCATTGGATCCCCTTGTGCCATAATTATTTTGTTAACACTAACTATTTAAAATCGAAACTTTCCTCTTCAAACAACCGAGCAACACCTGAAATAAACTTTGAGTTCCTACGCAGAAGAAATTTCATTTGGCTTAAATCATTGACGTCATGGGGTAAGTTTTCAATATTTATCTTGATTAAGCAACGAAGAACACTTATGGTTAAAAGTTGTCTTTCAAGTTTTACATTTGATGGGAAAAATGTTTATAAAATTGAGAACTATTTTGCTCGCGTAGTTGTTTGTTGCTATGAATTAAAATAATATTTAACCAAATACGGAAGAACGATAATGTTCCGGAATATTAGAAGCGATGGATATTTAAAATGAATAAATAGATAAAAAAGGAAAAAACGAATATAGCAAACGACCACCAAAAATCAAAGAATAGAGAATATCGACCCTATAATTAATCATCTCACTAAGGAATGACAATAATCTGGTGTTCATTCAATTTCAAATTTATACGCAACCAAAACCCGGGTTGGGCGTGGGATAATAGAGTCTATGAGGTAATTTTTTTAGTCGATATAGATAATTCTTTATTTCCAGATATAAATTACCACCAGAATTCAACCCCTTGTGGGTACTTCCTATATAAAGGTGTACGTGGATGTGCCAAATAACCATGCAACTATATGGGTAGGGTTTTTAAATTTATATTGAATATAGTTTTCAGGCAATTTTATATGAAAATATGTATGCTTTTAAATTATCATTCGAAAAAAAAAATCTGGTCTCATATTAATATGGGTCACGTCATGTTTTGTCCATTTTATATAGATAAGCCCCACGAAATTCTGCATATTAACAATAAGCTTAATTCTTCCCTAATTATATATTTGGCAACAATAAAACATATAAATTAAAAATATCTAATGAAATTAATATCATTACTTTACAGTTTACTGAATATGGTATATAAAGATGTCGATTTTATATTAATATGGGTCATGAAAATTTGAAATTTAAATTAATATGGGCATTGAATTTTAATCAAAAATGGCATATCCTCACCCAAAACATCCCCCCCCCCCCGGAACCAGAATAAGAGATTGGATTTTGCAACTGACATTTCCACTTTGGCATTTAAAAAAAATATTATCAAAACTTGACCTCCTCTATTTGAAACTGTGCTTTGAACTGGCAATATCATAGGCCAAGGGCGTTTGAATTGTGAATCTTGGTCATGTAAATCCATATTATCCACATAAAACTAAATCCCTGCGCCCCAACTTCGAAAATTTGGTACAGTTTTTTTCTTTTCATTCGGTGGGAGATCAATCATCTTTTCACATACTAGTAGATACATTGAAACATAAACATAATTCAATCCTCCGCGGTCACAGACATGCGAAGAGTCGTTGGGATATATAGTTACATTGACCATAGTTTGCTTCTGTATTGCAAACAGGCACCTCACGTTTCCAGTCCCCGCTCGTTACAGTCCGTAAACTAATTCAGACCTACTTTTATCAAGTTTATTATGTTGCAATAAGCTTACCGCAAAGGGGTTTGTATTCGTTCCGTCTCTTTTGAAAGAGTGGAAGAACAAAGGCATAACATAAAACAACAAAACACAGCACAACATAACTTTATTCACCAAAATAAAGACCCCACCAGTAGTATTGTGTACATGCAGTTTTGCAGGGTTAGTAACCAAGATTTATGTAGCTGCAATTGCACATTGACTCTGGACCAACCCTAAAAGTGGTTGCAAACCCCTTTTATTCATATAAACCTAAATGCTACAAAAACCAAATTACTTAGTATTTTAAAAGTTTTTTTTTTTATTGTTTTTATTATGCACTAGTTTAATAAAATCAAACTTCAAGGTTATGTTTGGAAAGACGCTTTCTTAGTATAAACAAACGTTGAATTTTTGTCTCTCTCTAAAAATAAATCATAGTTAAGTTGAATACTTTTTTTTTCTGAACTGTTTTAATTCTAACCCGCAGTTTTAACCTCTGTGTTTTTTTATAGTGAATTTACGTCATTTTCTCCTGATATGGGTAATAAGATTCTGTTCAATAAACGCTGCCTTTACTTAAAAAAATATACAAACAGAAAGTACGCATACATTTGATACAAGTCAAAACAATTACGTCTATGACAGTAGGTACTATAGATATCTATGTCCTATTTTTTTTACATGTTTTATTATTTTCGTCGTAAATTTGTCAGTTATTGTCTCATCTCAAATCACGATAAAGGAGTGTATTTTATGGCGGTATAAAATCTCGAACTGGTACAGAGGACGGTTCACTTCCCAGAGGTCATATAGGATGCGACAGGCTCTCCACACTGCGCTAGTCTTGGTGCTGTGTGCAGCCCTGTGCTCAGCACAATGGGGGATGATGGGAGAAATGCAAGGTAAATTATGCTAAAAAATATTTGATTTTATTTATTTGAAAAAAAAAAAACCAAATACTTAATGTAATGCATTATTTCGAGCACAAATAGAAACAGGAGTTTATGTTCGAAAGAAACTTTTTATTTTGCACATATCGTTATATATTGTTTTCTCTATAAATCTAATGGTTGGTTTCCAATAACTACAGACAACCTTCGGGCTTAGGCCATACGTGCCATAGATCACAATTATTCCATATCTTTATGTGATACAGTTATTTATTAGTGTGCTGTAATATTTGCAAATCTGTCATGTTCTTTTCTACTTGAATTTGTGCTAGTTTTCTCCTTGTTGGTTCATGATTTAGTTAATAAAGAAATTTTATTTTATTGTGTATTATCATGATTATATTAACGCAGCTCGACAGAGAAAACTGTTGAATCAGTGGACATGATTTAAATTTCGATGAACAAAAAAGTACATCCCATTGAAATGGTTACCATTTCAAAAGCGGATGTAAAGAGTTTCTGGACCATTTTTAATTCAATCAAAGTTGACTATTTTATTTTTATTATTTATTTCGAAGTGAACACAGAAGAATTTCTTTTGTTTTTGGGTAATAATTCGCTTTTGATTTTTTTTCTACTAGACATTCTTACATAGAACAAAATTTAGTTTCGTCTATAAAAGATTTGCCAATAGATGCTTGAGTCCTAATGAGTTACATTGTCAAAAGAAAGTGATAACTTCTATAATAATGCTTCATACATGTTCTACAAGACTATAGAGACTCAAAATGTAGAGAGTTCTAACTGCTAAAGGTTTCCTTTTATTTGGGGTTGGGAAGAACGGGGGTGTGTGTCGCAACTAATCTAGTTTTATACCCCGAGCGGGATGATATACGTTAAATAAAGAATTTTTGTGGTTCCCGATACTGGAATTTCTGTTGATTAAATTTTCCGACGGACTTAAACTACGGAGAGATAAGTTTCGTGGATTTCTTTTTGTCTTTAGAAATCAAATGCCTTTTAATTCCGAACTATGAATATGTTCTTAAAATATTTTTGTTCGAAATACTAATACTTGCAATAAGAATATGTGAAATATTAACCACGAGTATTAACAAAATTTATGCTAAAATATGAAAAAAGATAAAATTTTACAATCTAAATTGTCTGTTTAAATGACAGTTTATTTCACCTAAGATGACAAGCTATTTTTTACATCTTTTACATTTTCAGAGAAAATTGTTATATTTTCTGTTTTATATGTTATTGTAATATACCCTAAGGGTATTTGTAATAAAAAGTGGTCCTCAATATAGATATGACATTTTTATGTGTGGGACTTTTAGCTCAATGTCATCAACACACGTAGACCCCCGTAAATTTACGTTGAAGATGGTGAGATGTGGAATAAATATTCGAGACACAACAAACATAAACAAATCCTAAAATTATTTAAGAAAAGTTAGCTGTCTGATATGAAACCCGAAATTTGCTCATTTAATTTGTAAGCAGTTTTTTTTTGCTTAAGATACAGAATCTGCAAATATTGATATCGCAAATTACTACATGTATTTCATTTGCAAATTTAAATCATGAATTTTCAATGATTAATATGGATTGACCCCAATAAACTGAATGATGGCAATTTTTTGTCTAATTACCTGTGTGTGATAATCATTGTCTGCAGCAAACAAAACTTAAGATGCCCATTTTGATGGGTAGCTAACAGTTTCTCAAATTATACATGTAGTCATCTTTAAGTAGATGAAATGAGAAGTTATGTTCCCCTTTTCATACAATAAAGTCAATTTTTTTTAAAGAATCACACAACAGTCGGGCGATAAGGTGTTAACACTGGAAGAATTTTTCCACAGGGGAATTTCAAGCACTTGAGAGGGCGCATATCATTGAAGCACAAACATTTGAGTAAGGCCGAATATGAACACGACGACTTGACGAAATGAACATGAAATGATGATGTCTCGACCATGAAGTGAAGAAAAAAAATAACGTACAGGATTTCGCTTCTAAATTATTAATTTTTTTAATCAATACATTTTTTGTCCAAATGCCAAATTTCATATTGTATGATGCAAGTCAAATGTTGTTTTTTTTATGTATTTTGTCATTTTAAAACTCCCATGTATTTTCTCATTTTGAATATGTTAACCGATAACGACCATTTTGAAGCGCCGTAACTTTAGGCCTTTAAAATTTTGGATACCAGTTTAAATCATGGAAGAAAATTTTCAACTGACCGGGAGAAAAAAGAAATCACAATAAGTGAACATTTTGACTTTTTACCAATTCTATATTCCGCATATTCATAAACTTCAGTCTATACTCTTCAAAAAAAGTTGCGCATAGATAGAAAATTCCCCGTACGTTTAAAGTAAATCTAAACAATTTAAAAACAATATTGCCGAGCTGTTCTGCAACCGATTTTCATGAAACAAAATCCAGTAAAAAGAAAACGAAATAAAAATTGTTTTATTAATGAAACCAAAATCCTAACTTCAATGGTTTTTAAAATATTGTGATTAGAACACGACCAATGTTTTTCACGAAAAATTTGGCATTGATTTAAACGGGAAAGCAGCGAGGTTACGATTTTGCATAAATTTAACAAATAAAAATCGTTCATATTTCTTTTTATTGGTTTTCATTTCATGAAAATCGGTCTATGGACGGCTTGGAATGATGTGGGTTTGTATTAAACATATCGGAAATTTTCTACCTATGCGTAACTTTTTTTGAAGAGTATATATATTAAATAACAATTATGTTTTCGTTTTTCTGAAGCAGATATACATGTATGTACCTCAATATCGTTTTAGCTGCTATGCTAATGAATTTGAAAACTAAAAAATAAATAGTTGGAGTTTCTTAACATACCTATGGAAGGTCCACCTATTGCACTAAATGATTCTAAAAGACAAAAAAGTTTCTAAATATTTAAACAAATGTTATAGGCAATTTACAAGGTCATAATCTAACATTTTCATTTTCTGCATTGGCCTATATAGTTCAGATGGTCATCGTGATCGGTCTGCTACAAAAAACAAAAAGAAAACAAAAATCAGGCAAATGTACATGCAGGCAATGCCGCACACATTTCGGGTCGGGATAGTAATACTTATCTGTAAAACAATTAAGTCTGCCCTAATTTCACCCTCCAGCTCCAGCTTCTTCAAGCACAATTTTAGATTTAAGTTAGGTCTACATGAATTTAGCCTCTTGAATCAGTTTATTTATTTAGGTGAAAACATGTCTGCCGGTTTGTTAAGACATGGTTGTTGTTTTTTATTACTATCAGTATATCAAAGTTTTGTGACAAATAGAACACAAGATGCAAGTTAGTCACACATGACGAAATTTGATTTTTTTTACAGATATCATGAGCAATTGTCGTTTCGAAGGTGGTTACTGCATTGATGTCAACAGGGCTCATGCGACAGGAAGTACCGGTGAACCGGCTGAGCCAGGAGAAGCACCAGCACCAGCGCCAGCACCCCAGGGTCGAGCTGGTGGTCGCCGAGCTGGCCCGAACCCACTCGGCCGTGCTCACGTACCCCCGACTCCAGGCCCAATGCAACAGATGAATGTTTTACACAGGGAATGCGCCAGTGTTGATATGGACGTTGGATGCTGGAGAACCGGTGGTTATTGTTGTACACCTTGGCCCTAAACTTAAAACCCTTAAGTAAGTTAATGATATAGGTAATGTTTTTTTTTTATTCCAACACATTAGATCAAAGCAATAGTGGGCATTCACCAAAGCATGCCTAAGCTGTCACACTAGCTTTGGTGTCGCATTCTTTTCAATAGAAAATAATGAGATGTGGAATTAGTGTACGCGACACAACCCACAATTAAAAGACAATTTAGAAAAACCACAATGGACAACCGCCAGCAGCCTTCAACGAGGCCATTTGGCACTGCTCGCGGCTCTGCAATTGGCCCATGGTCTAAATAAAATGTATATAATTCAAATCCAGCCCTGATTTAGTCACAGATAGACCCCCTTCTTAAACAAGGAACAGAAAACGTCAAAAAGACAAGTACAAATGAAAGCTTTGGCAAAGATTCCTGGCTTAGGACAGGCACATGTAAGAACCATCGGGCTATTCTTTTGTTATCGGTATTAATTCGAAAAAGTATAGACCACTTTTCTTTTTTAAAATTCAATTATTAATTAACAATTAACGTGATTGAAAAGAAGAAAACAATTTATCCTATTGCAACGCAAAAATGGTAACAATTGTAATGTGTGCTGTAATTTTAAACAAGCAGGATCCTTCACTTGGTAGTTAATTGTCGTTAGTTATGTTGTGTCTTCGTTTATTTTCAATCCAGGGCCAATTGAAAAACAGAGAGAAGCGACCACTGGTCACATTGCTGCTGACTGTTTTGCATTGTGGGTCTTTTAAATTGTCGTTAATATTGTAGGTTGTGTCGCGTGACGTCCGAGACAAAAATTGCTTACACATGATTCTGTTGCTCCTGGGTTACTGTGTTCACTCAAGAAATTTTACGGAAGACATCATGCGCTTTTAGACAAATAATTTATAGGATTTCAATCTCTCAGACTATTGCAGATGTTGGTTTGTCATAGGGTTGTGTTTTGTCTTCCTTAACCGCATTTTACACACTGAATGGACTGTTGGTAGCGCGACGGGTGTACTAAAGAAAGCAGGGACTACTAAACTCTTCCGGAGCACCTGACCTGCATGGGTTCACTATTGACTTGAGTTTGCGTTATTGATTGCTATTCAGTTGTTTATGTATTTCTGTGTTTAATGTTGTATAGTTTTTTTATCGTCCTGTTCTCGTTGGTGTTTACTGGTTTTGTCTCTGTCCTTCCGGACTTTTGGCATTCGAATGCCCCATTGGTTCCTCTGCGTCTTTTAAACCAAGGCCCCCGTTTAAGCTTAATCCTTATGCAACGCGTTAAAACACGAATCTAAAGATAACCATGTTCATTTCTTTTCTTTTTTCTTTTGCAGAAAATGTTACAGCAGCACATCGTAAGCAGTGGATTTTTTGTCTTTGTTTTGGGACTATGGGATTATCATCATATATTGTTTTATATCGATCACCATGTATCTCTTCTTTTTTCTAATAAAATACAAATTCACAAAAAGTCTTAAAAAACACGATTTCTTGATTCTTATTTTCTATTTACCCAACAAATGAAGCAAAGTAATACAACATGGTACGTTAACTTGTCTTGCTGAAACCACCAGACCTAATTCATTTATGGGTCATAGTAAGATATAGAATATTTTTAAAATTAACGAGATGTTGAATAAGTGTTCTCGACAAAGCGAAAATTCAACATTGCGGCTCTTCACATAGAACATAAGATTACATTTTTCCGGAAGTGTAAGATAACATATGATGCAAACTTAATCTTAAAATTACTAAATAACAAAAGCACGGACAGGACCCTACATCACACGCAAAGAAACCGTTTTCAGTTTTTACCGGGATTTCTATCCGCCTCAAGGTTACTAGCAGTTGACAATTGGTTCTACATGATAACAAATATATCCAGGGCAACTTACAAGTGCATTTGGTGGTAACTAACTCCAGCTACATTTTCGTTATCATTCGCGTCTTTTATGTCCTTTGCAGTTATGCAAACACCTTTGTAGAGTTTAGATATCGAGCAAGGATACAGTTTGCATTTTAGGCCGATTTTCATTAAGCTGTTAATTTTTTTTCCATAGTACATGGGCATTGCTGCGTATATTATGTTGCAAACCGACCAGAATAAAAGAAAATATTAGCAAATGTCCTTTTCTGCATCTTTACAAGGTCTTACGTAAAATACAAACGACAAAGTCTTAAAATGATAGACGATAAAGAGATGTGGAATAAGTGTACGCGACACAACCAAAATTAAAGAACCGGCAATTTAAAAAAAAAATATCACAATGGAAAACAGCCAGCAGTCTTCAACATGACCAGAGGCCACTGCTCGCTGTTGGCATTGGTCCAAGACAAAAAATACAATACATAAGATTCAAACAAATCCCTTGATTATCAACGAAAGACCCATTTCTGGACATAGAACAAAAAAAAACCAGATAGCTGACAGGGACAAACAAAAGCAGTTGACAGGGACAAACAAAAACAGTTTACACCCGATCATTTCACGGATACTGTTCGCA